>JBBGZY010000240.1:6520000-7102500 GCA_037952925.1 Lithobates clamitans | reverse complement strand
TGAAGCAGATCAAGCGAAGACAGAACAGCAGCCGCTTGGGCACCACGTGCTTGACCAGACATATGATGACCTGCCATGCAGTCCGTTGGCAACAGCACTTGAAAAACCCACATCATAGAAAAAGGCGGACTTCTCCTAGCTCTTCATCAGGTTGCTCCAACTCTACTATACCTCCAGTCCTCTCAAAAACTTGCACTGAGAGGAATGAAGGTATAGCAATAGTTGTCAAAAGTACTTGAAGCCAATCTGCTAGTTGCTGAACCATAAAAAGAAATTCAGTCCCAGCCATCCACATGCTCAGCGTCTAAATTCTAGCTTGGCCGAATTGCTAGCACTGCAACTATTGCCTTTTCAGCTGGTAGACTGCCCCTTTCGTGAATTTGTGGAATGTGCTGTACCACAGTGGCAGGTTCCAAAACTGCATTTTTCACGTAAGGCCATTCCGGCTCTCTACCGACATATGAAAGGCAATGTTTTGGCCTCGTTGGACAGGGTGGTCAGCAGTAAGGTTCATATTACCACTGACTCATGGTCCAGCAGGCATGGGCAGGGATGTTACCTTTCCTTCACGGCGCACTGGGTAACTCTGTTGGCAGCTGGGAAGGATGCAGGACAGGGTTCAGTGTCGGAGCTTGTTTCGCCACCACGCCTCCCAAAAGCTGGTGGTGATTCTGCCACAACATCTGTATGCTCCCCTCCTCTTCTTCTCCCTCTATGGCCTCTTCTGCAGAATTGTCCTCTGAACCAGCAGTGCTCCCTAAGCGCTCAAGGGGCTATGCAAGCAGTCAGGCTAAAAGATGCCATGCGGTGCTTGAGTTGGTCTGCCAAGGGGACAGGAGCCATACTTACGCAGAGATTTGATCAGCTCTGCAGGGGCAGCCTCAGAGGTGGTTGACGCCACGCCAGCTTTAGCCAGGATTGTTTGTATGGGACAATGGCACCAACCTTCTCTCCACCCTCTGACAGGGACACTTGACCCATGTTCCATGTTTGGCATACGTCCCGAATTTGGTGGTGTAGCATTTCTTTACCAGGTACCCAGGCTTACAAGATCTCCTGAGGCAGGCCAGAAAAGTCTGTGGTCATTTCTGCCGGTCAAACAATGTCAGTGCTCGGCTGGCTGACATTCAAAGGGAATGCAACCTGCCCACCAACCGCCTCATTTGTGACATGCCCACCAGGTGGAACTCAACGTTGGCAATGCTGCAGCCGCTGCACACACAGCAGAGGGCCATCAATCAGTACCTGTACTGGTATGGCACCAGCACAGGGTCATGGGAGCTTGGCTTCTTTTCGCCACGCCAGTGGCTACTGATCAAGGATGCATGCACTGTCCTGTCACCATTTGAGGAGGCCACAAGGATGGTGAGCAGCGACAATGCATGCATCAGTGACACTGTCCTTCTAGTCTTCCTGCTGGAGCACATGCTTTGTGGAATCATGGACAGGGTACTTGAGGCAGAACAGTGGGGTGAAGAGGAGGACTTCTTTCCTCTCAAGGCCCCCTATATCCAGATAGCATTCCTGCGGGCCTGCCAAACACACAGGAAGAAGAAGAGGAGGAGGAGGAGGGTGTTATCATGGATGTAGAGGATAACACTCAGAAGCCGTCTTCAAGGGATGGTTTTCAGTCCCCAGAAAATCCAAGGAGTTGTACGTGGCTGGGAGGAGGTAGTTACGGATAATGTGATCCTTAGTGACCCAGAGGACCTAGAATCGAATACCTCTGCAAACTTATGCTGCATGGCCTTCCTGATTCTGCAAAGCCTGCGAAAGGACCCTAGGATTCGTGGTATCAAGGAGAGGGGTCATTACTGGCTGGCAACCCTTCTTGATCCACGTTACAAGGGTAAAATTGCAGAACTCATCCTGCCTTCGCAGAGGATGAAACATCTTCAGGAGGCCTTGAAGAAAAGATTGTGTAACTCATTTCCAGACCCTGGGAGGTCACTATTTCCTGGTGCTGGACAACATGTTTCTGAGGCTTCGTTGGGTCAGAGGAAGAGCGGTGGAGAAGGTGGCTGGCTGACCGATGCCTTTTAACAATTGTTCAGTCCTCAGCGCCAAGGTCTCATAGGTTCATGCAACCATCGCCAGCATCTGCATTATATGGTGCAGGAATATCTAGGGGCACAAGCAGACTTGGAGACCTTTCCAACAGAGCATACACTAGGTTACTGGGTCTTGAGGATGGACCACTGGCCAGAACTTGCTCAATATGCTATCGAGCTACTGGCCTGTCCTGCATCCAGCATGCTTTCTGAACGTACATTCAGTGCTGCTGGAGGGTTTGCAACGGATCAAAGAGTGCGCCTGTCCACAGACTCTGTTGATAGGCTCACATTTATAAAAATGGAAGATAACGGTATGGATAGGTGACAGTAAATGAAAAAAAAAAAAAAAGTAAATCAGTCCTGGATCAGCAGCTATCAAGCACCCGATGCTGATGTAACTGCTTGAATTTGCTATGGATCTGGAATCCCTTGAAGACTGCCTATGCTGCCTATCCTATTCCTCCTCAATCATGATGATGCTAGCTTCTAACAATATTTTTGGTTTAGGGCACCACCACCACCCAAGGCCCAATTTTCCGGCCCCTGTTCAGCAGGGGCATGTAATTACAATTTTTGAAATAATATCTAACAGCAGGGCCCATTCCTGCGCCCAACAAGAGTAACTGAGGGGTTACAGTGGGCACCACCTACACCTAAGGCCCAATTTTTCTGCAGAGTATATACTGCAATTCAGAGTATATAGTGCCTGGGGGCCTGGGGAACCCCCACATCATTTATTTTTTTGGCGGTGAGTGAAAAATTTAAGGGGGTCTGAATACTTTCCGCCCCCACTGTATATACAGATGTATCTATTACCCAAAGATTGGCTGTGAAGTTTGTCATTATCATGCATAATAAAATGCTAAGGTGCTACTTATTATTTTTATCATGTTATCTCCGTTATTCAATGTATATCTCTTTGGAATCCATTATCTTACCATGTGATTTTACATTTTTATATTCATAGCTGTGCTTCACTTAAAGTCCCAACCTATTCCTTCAATTGATGTTGTATAACAAATAGGGATGGAGGCAGATGAACCTACCCATTCATTGCCTCATTTAAAGTCCCAAAAGCCCCCTTCCCCCTTTCTTTTCTGCAATGCGATCGGAATTTTCATCGGAAAAGCCTTGGATGGTTTTTCCGATGGAATTCTGCTCAAGCTTTCCTTGCATACACATGGTCACACCAAATTCCGATTGTCAAGAACATGGTGACGTACAACACGTACGATGGCACTATAAAAGGGAAGTTTAATAGCCAGTGCGCCACCATTTGGGCTTCTTCTGCTAATCTCGTGTTTATCTTGTGTTAGTAGAAGTTTGGTGAGAGACGATTCACGCTTTTCAGATCGTTACTGCTCTTCAGTTTGTGCTTGTGGATTTGTACCTGGTTTGCAGTCAGTTCATATCTGTTTTTTAGTGCATTCTTGTCCGCCCATTTCTGATTTTCAGCTCGCTCTTCACAGGCCTTTCTGTTCTTCAGTGCGTTCTGTTACTTTATTATGACCAGCCGACCATTTTGAAGCCATGTTGCGGGTACGTGCTCGTCGTAGTTTTCGTGCTATGCAGGGGCTTGGTGTTGGGGTTCTTGCTTTGACCCAAGCCAAGTCCATGAACAGGGCGGGGAGGAGTTCATGGACGAAGAATTGATTACTCCAGCATGACCAATTCTCTCATATGCCTTTGCTGCGTGAGATCCAGGAAAATAACCCTGATGATTTCAGGAATTTTTTCCGGGTGACGGATCCATTTTTCACCATCTGTTGGCTTTGCTGTCCCCTTATATTACGAAGCAGGACACCGGCATGCGGCAAGCCATCACTACTGAGTAGAGGCTTGTTGCCATGTTGTGGTTCTTGGCGACGGGGAGAAGTCTGCGGGACCTCAAGTTCTCGACAAGGCATCTCCCCCCAGGCTCTGGGGATCAATATTCCAGAGACCTGTTCTGTCACCATACAGGTCCTGCAGAAGGACTATATTAGGGTAAGTTTTCTCATTTAACATCACATTCTATGTATTTGATGTTAATGTTTTGTATTTCTTTCATCATTCCCTAATTACCATTATTGTAATATGCTGTGAATGTCCCCTTTGTGCCCATGCATGCTGTAAGCTTTTAATGCTCCTTTTTTGGCCTACATGCATATTTGCCTTCACTAACCTCCCCAGCATGCTATCCCGGGCCCATATACACCTAGCCTAGTCACTTAACAATGTATTTTGTCAGCTCCATAGTAGTGCTTTACCCTAAACACCCCCTAAAATGTGTCCAAATGTTATTGTTGTCCTTAAATTCAGGCATAGTGCCAGAGGCTTTGGGGGTCCCAAACTCATTTATAACCCTCCCACCCTAAAATTTTTCAATGAGCCATCAGAGGGGGTGAGAAATCTGATAAGTGGACCTTATATTTTTGTCTATAATACTCCTTCAAATAAATGTTATACTGATGTTGGCCAAGAATGTTTGTGTCTAATCTGCTTGCAATGTTATGTGCAAAAGTACTAATATTTTTTTTTCTTTTTTGACTCCACAGTTTCCTTCAACGCCACAGGAATGGCAAACTGTGGCATCCCAGGTTGCCCAGCGTTGGGACTTTCCCAACTGCGAAGGGGCAATTGATGGGAAACACGTCAACATCGTCTCACCACCCCACTCGGGGTCATACTATTTTAATTATAAGGGTTTCAATAGTATCGTGTTGATGACAGTGGTGTCGGCGACATATGAGTTTTTATATGTGGATGTGAGGAAGAATGGCCGAATGTTGGATGGTGGAGTCTTCGCCCAGACCGAATTCTACCGACGTCCCCAGAGTGGTGGCTTGGGATTGCCACCTGCAGAAGAGAACGTTGAAGGACTCCCATTTGTTTTTATTGCTGATGAAGCATTTGGTCTGGGTGATCACCTGATGAGGCCATTCCCCCAGAGGACCCTCACCCTGGAGAAGAGGGTTTTTAATTACTGGATGGCCAGAGCCAGAAGAGTCGTGGAGAATGCCTTTGAGATAATGGCCAGCCGGTTCCGCCTATTTCTTACGGCTATTAATATGGCGGAGTACAAACTGAACCACATAGTTCTAGCATGCTGCATACTTCAAAACTTTTTAAAGAGAAATGCTCCGAATTATGTTGCCTCAGTTGGGCCTGAGGCCGGACTTCCAGAAAATGCAATGACGGCCCTGGAAGCTGGCCATCCTGGCTTGCCCCCCCAAAGCGCCCGTGAAATGCGTCAAAAATATGTGGATTATTTTACAGGTAGGGGGGCCCATGCTATGCTAGCAAATGTGTAACTATTTTCTATTTGAAAAAAAAATTTATCTGATAAAATCTTGATTTTGATTTACTGCTTGTGTTTCTTTTAGCTGTCTCCTAGGTTCTCCTAGTGCACTTGTAGTGCCAAGTGGTTTTTCCATTATTAAATAACACCCATTGTCACTGTTAACACCAACTGATATTGAGCATTGAAAGAAGAAGCCACACATTGTTGAGTATAAAACCTTTTACTCTGTACACATTCACATGTGCGTTGTAAAACATTTTTGGGTAAAAAAAACCAACATCTTGGTTTTATAAAGTTTTACCTTGAACATTTTTTTTTAGTAAATAAACAGGCATGTTTCAAAACATAACATACACAACTCAGGAACTTACAAAGTTCAACATTGAAAAACTGAAGGCAATATCAGATATGATAGTGTCAAAAATGTGTTGATCTTGCCTTCATCAGATGGGGTGATGTTACCCCTGTAAAAGCCAAATTTTAAAGATGCACACAAATTGGGAGTCAAACTGGGGATTTCCCTCCTGATCCCATGCCTAATGTCAACATGTGCTATCTCCGATCATGGTGGATCAATGGACGTGTTTTGGGGTGCAACCACTTCCTCTCACCTACTTGAGTTGCAAGGAAGGGGTTGCACCCACAAAACGCGTACATTGATATCCCCTGATGGCAGATAGCACATGTTGACAACTGTGTGCATCTTCAAAACTTGGCTTTTAAAATGTGAACAAAATTTTTAAAAATCGGTCCAAAAATTTTAAAATGGTGTCATTTTGTTGTAATTTTGATTCTCCCTAATACATCAATCATGTTCTTCAGTTTTTGTTCAACCTCATTAGTTTTTTGCTTTATGATGTCTAAATCCCAACTACACACCATTATCTCCTGGATTAAGATTTGTGCACTTGCACTGGTGAAATAAGTAGATTGTTCTTCCACAACATGCACATCACCTAAAAGAAAAAATACACACCATGTATTATAAATATGCAGGCATACCACTATTACCTGAATCTGTGGTGTCAGAAACTCACCTGTCTTCCACCTCTCCTTCCTCCACATCCTGAGGTTGTGGTGTCCTCTGTTCCCCTTCTTCGGGAGGTGGGGGGTTCCTGGTGTCCTCAGACGTCCCGAGTCTTTTCTCCCCTATGAGAATGAAACAAAAGGTATACTTAGCATACCGATATTTGAGGCCAGAAATAGGAATATAAAACATTGCTTGGTGTGGTACAATTGTCTTTTTTGGCAGAGTTCCAAGCTGAAGATACGATTTTTTCCCTTACTAAAGCTGGAATACTTACCTTTTTTGGACAAGTTTCACACATGGAGACACCCCTAGTATCCACTGGCGCACCTGTGTGGATCACCCTAAAAAATGTGCTCTAGTGTCCCACACTAGTGCTCCTGAGTCCAGATGTGTAAACTGAGTGTCTTCTCCTTACATTACACTGAATCAAGTTTGCAATTCATTCTAGTTTCAAACACATCTAGACAACAATGTCCTAAACTCCTTTTAATACAAATTAGCATGACCAAATGTAGTTAACCCTGTATCTGTCAAAAACATTGTATTTAGTTGGCAAACAAATGATGTTTACTGCGACCGATTACTGTGCCCACGAACATGAAAGTAGCAATTTAAAACTGTACAACAGTAAGGAAAAGCACATGGAGCAGCATGCAAGTAATAATAAGAATAGGAACACATGACAACTACTTACTTTTTAGAAGCACATTCTTGATCCTTCTGCTCCCTCAATTTCAGGTCCGACCAGCGTTTCCTTAATTGCTCCTTGGATCGTCGTACCCCAAAATTCCTGTGCAGACTTCTCACAACTTTAGACATGATCTTGCCCTTTCTCACATTTGGGTTTAGGTAAGGTCCATACTTCCCATCATAGTCGGCCCTCTTCAAGATGTCCACTATCTCTACAAAGGCCATATTTGAGGCCTTAAATGTCCTGCAGGATTGTGACGTTTCTGGCTCCGGCTTTCCTCCTCGTTATTGCTATTACGCACCTGCTGTGTCTCCGCCATGTTCCTCTTCCACTGCAAAGAAAGAGAAGGGGCGGGGAATATTCTAGAAAAAACGTCAGGGGCGGAGTTTCACACATGCGCAGTGTATATAAAGCTAACACGCGCCTGTCGTACCTAACGTTATAACGAATGTAACATTTTAACTTGGGACATCAGTGGCCTATACTGATTCAAGATTGAGGCCTATATTGGGATAAGATTAGGAGAGTTTAGCCTGATATTAGTGTTTTTGTCTTGTGTTTTGTCGTGCAGTAAATATGAAACAATTCAAAGACCCTAAATTCATGGGCCAGTTCATAGACAGATACAGGGATATGAGAAATTTGTGGGAGGTTAAAAACCCCTTATATCGAAATAAACCAGCTAGGAAGGCATCGCTGGAGAAACTGCTGCAATTTGTGAAGACACAGGTCCCCGACGCAGACATCGAGTTTGTGGATAAGAAAATTGGTAGCTTGAGAAGCACATATAGGAAGGTCCAGGCTTCCATGAAATCAGGAGCAGCAGCAAAGGATGTGTATGTACCCAGTCTGTGGTACTACAACAGGATGCGGTTTCTGGAAGACCAGATTGAAGCCAAGGAATCACTTTCTACACTTCTATCCAGCCTTCCCTCAACCCTTCCCTCAACCCCAGCTGAGGCTTCCGAGGACCAACCTGGGCCTTCCATCCTGGAAGAAGTTGAGGAGCCCAGCTAGAGCCAGGTATAGTATTTTTAAACATATTTATTGTCCGAAAATTAGTGTTGTTAACTAGATGTTATTTTTAATAACAAATTAATGATTTAACAAAAAGTGTTTTACATATCAATAGACAGTAAGGGCCAAAAATGATTGGGACAAGAATGAAAAATGCTGGGCTCAGAATGATAGTCTTTTCCATTTATTAACATTCAATTTGCAACAGTCATGAGCTGAAAATTGTGTGCGATTGATGAACCAAAAACTAAAAATAAACTAAACTAAAACCTTTTTCATACACAGGAAGACCTCAGCCTGGACAAGGCTCTGGAATGTGTCAGACAGGAGGAGGGGAGGGTAAGTGGCAGACAGGAGGTGGCCAGGCCCGGTAGCCTCATCCAATCCCAGGTGCCTCCCTTCCGCCTTACAACAAAACCGGCCAGGAAGGGGAGTAATGTAGAGGAGGCAGCACTGGGCCTCATTAAAGAGGCTAATGTGGCCCTGAAAACACCCCCCAACGCTGAAGAGGCCTATGGCTGCCATGTAGCTGCAAAATTGCAGCAAATGGAAGAGGGCCAATGCCTCATCTGTGAGAATTTTATTTTTCAGGCCCTTCAGAAGGGGTTGAGGGGCCAATTGACTAACAACATGCACTTATGTGCGCTCGCCCATCCTCCTCCTCTTCCTACTTTTCCTGCCACAAGTCCACCTCCAGAGCCACAGCCTCCAAGGAAGGCTACAGGGAAGGCTTCAGGGAAGGCTGCAGGGAAGTGTGGAGGGAAGGCTGCAAGGAAGACATGAAAGCGATGGCCTGGGTTCAGTCTGGTCTGACAGAAGACGCAGGCTGTTGTAGTACCACAGCCTGGGGACATATATGTCCTCTGCTGCTGTTCCTGATCTCTGGGAGTCCTGGACCAGATTGTGCTCCCTATTATATGGACTTCTCAGGCTACTCATTTTTATTTACAAAGAGTGTGCCCTAGGGTACAAATGCTTCGCAAATTCAAGCAGTTTCTCCAGCATTGCCTTTCTCTTTATTTTGTTATGAGGCAGAATAAATGGATATCTTTTATATGAAAATACTTGCCTATGTGTTTTTCTTTAAATAGGACAGTTCGTTTGTGAGTAGGCAGGTACATTTCAAAAATACAATGTCAAATTTACAAGGGACATCAACCTCCTTGAGCTTTAAAAATACAAGATAATGTTGTTGTGGAAACTTGACACACAAAAAAAAAAAAATTATGGAGATCACTAGAAAATAATTTAAAAATAATCCAACAAAAAAGGAGATCTTGATTAAAAAAAAATGACTATAAAAAATTATTCTAAACATTATTAAGGAGATCTGGCTTTAAAAACAAAAAAAGATTATTCAGGAGATCACGAGAAATAATAAAGAAATCTGTTTTTCAGAACTCTGTGTGAATATCAGCAGCAAAACAAATTCATTATTCTAGCATTATAAAGAACATAAGAATGTGCTGCATTAAAAGATACAATAACGTAAGTTAGTTTTACCAGACCGAGCGCTTCTGTCTCGTACTTGATTCTGAGCATGCATCGTTTTTTGCTCGTTGAAATTGCATACAGACGAACCAAATTTCAGATAGGAACTTTTTCCGTCCGAAAAATAGAGAACCTGCTCTCAATCTTTTGCTGGCAGGAATCTCGCACATCGACGCCAGGCCCAGCGCACCAGACGTGTGGCATAATATGACGCTGTACGCCGTTGTGCTGGTCTCTCCATCAACATTCAACACGAGGGAAGGATTTGAGCGCCAATTGCCGAGTGATGTTAGGCGTCCGGGCACTGGCGCTGCCTCTTCCCCCCTCTCTATAATGCAGCATGACGTTGGCGGTGTACCGCGGCTAACTGTGACCATTAAGACTACACGCGAGTGGAGCACACATCCCTCCTCACTCTCTAGACTCTCACAAATTGGCTCTCATGATTTTCCTTGAGATTTCAGGTAAACATTTTTTTCATATTGTGGTTCACTCACTAAGTTATTTAATCAATCCATTTATCCCCCACATCCACACCCACCCTGGTTGGATATGTGAGTTACATTATCTAGTATGTTTTTCCACCTGGCTTGGACAGTATCTGCCCAAGGTTAGTTCCACACACTATACCATTCACATATTCTTTTATTTTGACAGTATATTCACTGGAACTGACACACACTTTCAATCATTAACAGGGGACTACACCATCACTGATATTTTTCACGTCATGTCTTTGGGCCTCAGTGTGGCCACGGCATTGTGGCCTCAGCTCCCGTGGGATGTTTGTTTCTCCATGGCACCTCCAGCTGTTAATAACATCCCTAATTATATACCCACTCTACTTGTAGGTAAGAGCGTTTGGTAAAAACCCTTTTAACCCTCGCTCTTTTTCTCCTCCGTGTCCAGCATTTGTTCATTCTGTAATTTTCTCTTTTTTATTAACAGACCTTTGCACATGTAACTGCTTCTGATGAGTGGATAATCTCCACGAAACGCATAGAGCTTAACCTTATGCTACACCACACAATCATTGGATTTTGAGATTCCATAATATGAATGATATGAAATTTTACCAACAACTAATATTATGATTAACAGAATTATGTTGTCCATGAATTTGAATATTTGTACTACCTATATACCGATGTACCGAAAACTCAACACAGCCATTAATGTCTAAAACGCTGGCAACAAAAGTTAGTACAACCCTAAGTGAAAATGTCCACATTGGGCCCAAAGTGTCAATATTTTGTGTGGCCACCATTATTTTCAAGTACTGCCTTAACCCTCTTGGGCATGGAGTTCACCAAAGCTTCACAGGTTGCCACTGGAGTCCTCTTCCACTCCTCCATGACGATATCACTGAGCTGGTGGATGTTAGAGACCTTGCACTCCTCCACCTTCTGTTTGAAGATGCCCCACAGATGCTCAATAGGGGTTTAGGACTGGAGACATGCTTGGCCAGTCCATCACCTTTACCCTCAGCTTCTTTAGCAAGGCAGTGGTCATCTTGGAGGTGTGTTTGGGGTCGTTATGTTGGAATACTGCCCTGCGGCCCAGTCTCCAAAGGGAGGAAATCATACTCTGCTTCAGTATGTCACAGTACATGTTGGCATTCATGGTTCCCTCAATGAACTGTAGCTCCCCAGTGCCGGCAGCACTCATGCAGCCACAGACTATGACACTCCCACCACCATGCTTGACTGTAGGCAAGACACACTTTTTTTCCTCCTCACCTGGTTGCCCCCACACACACTTGACACCATCTGAACCAAATAAGTTTATCTTGGTCTCATCAGACCGCGGGACATGGTTTCAGTAATCCATGTCCTTAGACTGCTTGTCTTCAGCAAACTGTTTGCGGGCTTTCTTGTGTATCGTCTTTAGAAGCGACTTCCTTCTCGGATGACAGCAATGTAGACCAATTTGATGAAATGTGCAGCGTATGGTCTGAGCACTAATAGGCTGACCCCCCCCCACCCCTTCAACCTCTGCAGCAATGCTGGCAGCACTCATACGTCTATTTCCGAAAGACAACCTCTGGCTATAATGCTGAGCAAGTGCACTAACTTCTTTGGTCGACCATGGTGAGGCCTGTTCTGAGTTAAACCTGTCCTGTTAAATCGCTGTATGGTCTTGGCCACCATGCTGCAGCTCAGTTTCAGGGTCTTGGCAATCTTCTTATAGCCAAGGCCATCTTTATGTAGAGCAACAATTCTTTTTTTCAGATCCTCAGAGAGTTCTTTGCTATGAGGTGCCATGTTGAACTTCCAGTGACCAGTAGGAGAGAGTGAGAGCGATAACACCAAATTTAACACACCTGCTCCCCATTCACACCTGAGACCTTGTAACACTAATGAGTCACATGACACCGGGGAGGGAAAATGGCTAATTGGGCCCAATTTGGACATTTTCATGGACTTTTCATCCACTTATTGAAAGGATCCCTACCTCCATGTCTGTTCCTTTGGGTATCAGTTGACCTTGTCAAGTAATACGGTGCTGCTGTTTATCATTATGTTATTTAAATATTTTTGTTATAAAGATTCTTTTTTATATTCACAGCATCTTGGTTTGCCCACAAAGTGCGCTTTTTTTTTTTTTTTTTTTAGAGTTTTACTCTTTTGACCTTCCCAAATATTTATTATACTTTATAGGCAGATTCAAATCTTATCACCAGTTTTCTCCATTCTCCATGTAGACTGCCAAGCCTTATTTCATTACACTTCCTTTCCCATTGGGTCTATAGTTCTTTGGTAATACTGAATTACTGTAAAGTATCTAAATTTACAACTCAGATATCGAAATGGTAAATTGAAGTCTGCCTCAACCCATTCACTGTGATTAAACACATTTTTCAAACAATATTGCAACAACCTAAAAAGAACAAAATGCCATCCTGTTGAAATAGCATTTTGCTTCTAAAAACCATTAAATATGAATACTTTAACTGAGTTAATAACTCATTACAAAGGATACAGAGCAGTACTAAATTAATCAATAAAGGCTTGCAGCTTAACTCTCCAAGGATTAGTCATCGTCAAAACTGGATTAAATGCTTAAGTCTTTCATTATACCTAGGATAATTAGGCATTTTCTTGAGAGCAAATTAAACAGTTTGTAAATAATTAAACTCTCTAGAGAATTAACAAGCCATAACCTGAAGTAGTAACAAATTTTTCTCATTCCATAGTGAAATATTCATGTTTATCACCTTTGGCGCCAGCTTTGACACCATCTCAGCTAACAGTGTAGTCAATTATGATTCCAGCCCACGTCATGTACATAAAACAGTTTGTTGTATTTTCAGCTATTACCCCAAAAACTCAACTTAAAAATTAAAATATAATATCTTCATAGGAGACTGTACAGGCCACTCCTGTTGCAGAGTAGAAAGCTACATTGGATGCCACTTTCAGCAAAACTGAAGACCCACTTTTTATTGTGCTGATCAACAAGGCTTCCACTGAAAATTCCATGGAAATAAATGGTGTTTGAGAAAAACAACTCAAAGTTAAGCCCTGTACACGCGATCGTATTTTCTGCAGACAAAACCTTGGACTTTTGTCCGAAGGGCACTGGCCAGGAACTTGTCTTGCATACAAACTGCAAGGAATTGTCGGCCAACAAACACGAACCTAGAGACGTACTACGTGGTTTTTCAGCTCTTTAGCGCCACCCTTTGGGCTACTTCTGCTAATTTCATGTTAGTAGAAGTTTGGTGATTGTTGATTTGTGCTTTTCATTTCATGCTTTTCAGTCGGTATCTGAACGGCCGTTAGTCAACCAGCCATGTTGCGGAATCGGAGGAGATAACGTGTTATTTATTATTGGCCTTGGAGTTATTGCTTTGATGCAAGTCCAGTCCAGGAACAGGAGGAGATGGATTTCTTGGACCAAAAATTGGTTGCTTTATTAATCGTGACCAATTATGTCATATGCCTTTGCTGGAGCTCCAGGAGAATAATCCAGATAATTTTTGGAATTATCTCCAGATGACGGACCTTTGCTTTCACCAACTTTTGGCATTGTTGACCCCATTTATTAAGAAGCAGGACACGCTGCATGAGGCTTTTATTTTATTTTTTTGGTGAATAATGATTTTATTTGGTATATTTTCTATATTTTTGGATACATAGAATGCACTTGGTTAAGTTCTATTGGCAGATAGCATGTCTAATTTTAGTTGTTTTTTTTTTTTTTTAATGCACGATAAAAAAAATGTGGAAAATAATACTTGGTTATGTGTTTTTCTTCAAATGACAGTTTGGGAGTAGGCAGTTACACTTTAAAAAATACAATGTAAAATTAACAAGGGACACCAACATAGTTGTATCTTTGATCTTAAAAACTACGGGATAATGATGTTGTGGTAACTTGCACCAAAAAAATAAAAAATAAATAACAAGTATAATAATATTATTTTTGATATCACTAGAAAAAAAAAGCCTTTGAATTTTGTTTGCAATAACCCCATCAGTATCACCAGCAAAGCAGCTTCATTATTATCCCATTAAAGAAGAAGAGAATGTGCACTGCTTTTCGAGATTTCATAATTTGCTGCGTCACGAATGTTAATTCTCCATTACGAATGCTAGTTTACAAGACCGACCGCTTCTGGCTTGTCCTTGCTTCTGAGCATGTGTGTTTGTACTTTGGACTTTTGTCCAATGGACTTGTGTACACATGCTCGGAAAATCTGACAACAGACATTTGTCCGCGGAAAATTTTAAAGCCTGCCATTCAACATTTGTCCGCGGAAAATCCAACAACAATTGTCCGATGGAGCGTGCAAACGGTCGGATTTTCCGCCAACAGCCAGTCATCACACAATTCCCATCAGAAAATCTGATCGTGTGTACAAGGCTTTAGAGAGAGTCTGGGAGCACAGAGAGTAAAGCGACCTCTGGGGAACCCATTACATTTGTTATGTGCATTTTGTTGTATGCTTGGAAAAGTTCTGAACATTTTAACCACTTGCTGACTGCCTAACGACTATATACGTCAACACAATGGCACAGGCAGGCAAAATCACGTACCTGGTACGTGATTGCCTTCCCGCGGGCGGGGGGGTCCAATCGGACCCCCCCCGGTGCCAGCGGCGGTCGGCTTTGGTCTGGGAGCATTTAGAGATGAGGGGGAGGCCATCCGATCGTGGCCCCCCCTTGCGATCGCTCCCAGCCAATGACAATCATCCCCTGCCTCTGTGTAGTACACAGAGGCAGAGGGTGTGATGTCATCTCTCCTCGGCTCGACAGTTTCCGTTCCGGCGCCGAGGAGAGAAGACATGTGAGTGCACCAACACACACACACACACAGTAGAACATGCCAGGCACACTTTACACCCCCGATCCCCCCCTGATCGCCCCCCGATTACCCCCCAATCACCTCTCCCCCCCCGTCAAACTGACACCAAGCTGTTTTTTTTTTTTTTTTTTCTGATTACTGCATGGTGTCAGTTTGTGACAGTTAGAAGTGGTAGGGCAGTTAGTGTTAGCCCCCTGTAGGTCTAGGATACCCCCCTAACCCCCCCTAATAAAGTTTTAACCCCTTGATTACCCCCCGTCACCAGTGTCACTAAGCGATCATTTTTCTGATCGCTGTATTAGTGTCGCTGGTGACGCTAGTTAGGGACGTAAATATTTAGGTTCGCCGTCAGCGTTTTATAGCAACAGGGACCCCCATATACTACCTAATAAATGTTTTAACCCCTTGATTGCCCCCTAGTTAACCCTTTCACCACTGATCACCGTATAACTGTTACGGGTGACGCTGGTTAGTTTGTTTATTTTTTATTGTGTCAGGGCACCCGCCGTTTATTACCGAATAAAGGTTTAGCCCCCTGATCGCCTGGCGGTGATATGCGTCGCCCAAGGCAGCGTCAGATTAGCGCCAGTACCGCTAACACCCACGCACGCAGCATACGCCTCCCTTAGTGGTATAGTATCTGAACGCATCAATATCTGATCCGATCAGATCTATACTAGCGTCCCCAGCAGTTTAGGGTTCCCAAAAACGCAGTGTTAGCGGGATCAGCCCAGATACCTGCTAGCACCTGCGTTTTGCCCCTCCGCCCGGCCCAGCCCATCCCACCCAAGTGCAGTATCGACCGATCACTGTCACTTACAAAACACTAAACGCATAACTGCAGCGTTTGCAGAGTCAGGCCTGATCCCTGCGATCGCTAACAGTTTTCTTGGTAGCGTTTTGGTGAACTGGCAAGCACCAGCCCCAGGCAGCGTCAGATTAGAGCCAGTACCGCTATCACCCACGCACGCAGCGTACACCTCCCTTAGTGGTATAGTATCTGAACGGATCAATATCTGATCCGATCAGATCTATACTGGCATCCCCAGCAGTTTAAGGTTCCCAAAAACACAGTGTTAGCGGGATCAGCCCAGATACCTGCTAGCACCTACGTTTTGCCCCTCCGCCTGGCCCGGCCCAGCCCAGCCCAGCCCACCCAAGTGCAGTATCGATCGATCACTGTCACTTACAAAACACTAAACGCATAACTGCAGCGTTCGCAGAGTCAGGCCTGATCCCTGGGATCGCTAACAGTTTTTTTGGTAGCGTTTTGGTGAACTGGCAAGCACCAGTGCCCTAGTACACCCCGGTCGTAGTCAAACCAGCACTGCAGTAACACTTGGTGACATGGCGAGTCCCATAAGTGCAGTTCAAGCTGGTGAGGTGGCAAGCACAAGTAGTGTCCCGCTGCCACCAAGAAGATGACAAACACAGGCCCGTCGTGCCCATAATGCCCTTCCTGCTGCATTCGACAATCCTAATTGGGAACCCACCACTTCTGCAGCGCCGTACTTCCCCCATTCACATCCCCAACCAAATGCAGTCGGCTGCATGAGAGGCATTTTCTTTATGTCCTCCCGAGTATCCCTACCCAACAAACCCCCTCAAAAAAGATGTCATGTCTGCAGCAAGCGCGGATATAGGCGTGACACCCGCTATTATTTTCCCTCCTGTCCTGACAATCCTGATCTTTGCATTGGTGAATGTTTTGAACGCTACCATACACTAGTTGAGTATTAGCGTAGGGTACAGCATTCACAGACTAGGCGCACTTTCACAGGGTCTCCCAAGATGCCATCGCATTTTGAGAGCCCAGAACCTGGAACCGGTTACAGTTATAAAAGTTACAGTTACAAAAAAAAAGTGTAAAAAAAAAAAACACTAACAAAAATATAAAATAAAAAAAAATAGTTGTTGTTTTATTGTTCTCTCTCTCTCTATTCTCTCTATTGTTCTGCTCTTTTTTACTGTATTCTATTCTGAAATGTTTTATTGTTATTATGTTTTATCATGTTTGCTTTTCAGGTATGCAATTTTTTATACTTTACCATTTACTGTGCTTTATTGTTAACCATTTTTTTGTCTTCAGGTACGCCATTCACGACTTTGAGTGGTTATACCAGAATGATGCCTGCAGGTTTAGGTATCATCTTGGTATCATTCTTTTCAGCCAGCGGTCGGCTTTCATGTAAAACCAATCCTAGCGGCTAATTAGCCTCTAGACTGCTTTTACAAGCAGTGGGAGGGATTGCTCCCCCACCGTCTTCCGTGTTTTTCTCTGGCTCTCCTGTCTCAACAGGGAACCTGAGAATGCAGCCGGTGATTCGGCCAGCTGACCATAGAGCTGATCAGAGACCAGAGTGGCTCCAAACATCTCTATGGCCTAAGAAACCGGAAACTACGAGCATTTTATGACTTAGATTTCGCCGGATGTAAACAGCGCCATTGGGAAATTGGGAAAGCATTTTATCACACCGATCTTGGTGTGGTCAGATGTTTTGAGGGCAGAGGAGAAATCTAGGGTCTAATAGACCCCAATTTTTTCAAAAAAGAGTACCTGTCACTACCTATTGCTATCATAGGGGATATTTACATTCCCTGAGATAACAATAAAAATTATTTAAAAAAAATGAAAGGAACAGTTTAAAAATAAGATAAAAAAGCAAAAAAATAATAAAGAAAAAAAAGCACCCCTGTCCCCCCTGCTCTCGCGCTAAGGCGAACGCAAGTGTCGGTCTGGTGTCAAATGTAAACAGCAATTGCACCATGCATGTGAGGTATCAATGCGAAGGTCAGATCGAGGGCAGTAATTTTAGCAGTAGACCTCCTCTGTAAATCTAAAGTGGTAACCTGTAAAGGCTTTTAAAGGCTTTTAAAAATGTATTTAGTTTGTCGCCACTGCACATTTGTGCGCAATTTTAAAGCATGTCATGTTGGGTATCCATGTACTGGGCCTAAGATCATCTTTTTTATTTCATCAAACATTTGGGCAATATAATGTGTTTTAGTGCATTAAAATTTAAAAAAGTGTGTTTTTTCCCCAAAAAATGCGTTTAAAAAATCGCTGCGCAAATACTGCGTGAAAAAAAAAAAAAAATGAAAAACCCACCATTTTAATCTGTAGGGCATTTGCTTTAAAAATATATATAATGTGTGGGGGTTCAAAGTAATTTTCTTGCAAAAAAAAAATTTTTTTTCATGTAATCAAAAAATGTCAGAAAGGGCTTTGTCTTCAAGTGGTTCGAAGAGTGGGTGATGTGTGACATAAGCTTCTAAATGTTGTGTATAAAATGCCAGGACAGTTCAAACCCCCCCCAAATGACCCCATTTTGGAAAGTAGACACCCCAAGCTATTTGCTGAGAGGCATGTCGAGTCCATGGAATATTTTATATTGTGACGCAAGTTGCGGGAAAGAGACAATTTTTTTTTTTTATATATTGCTCAAACATGCCATGGGAATATGTGAAATTACACCCCAAAATACATTCTGTTGCTTCTCCTGAGTATGGGGATACCACATGTGTGGGACTTTCTGGGAGCCTAGCCGCGTACGGGACCCCGAAAACCAAGCACCGCCTTCAGGCTTTCTAAGGGCGTAAATTTTTGATTTCACTCTTCACTGCCTATCACAATTTCGGAGGCCATGGAATGCCCAGGTGGCAACCCCCCCCCCCCAAATGACCCCATTTTGGAAAGTAGACACCCCAAGCTATTTGCTGAGCGGTATAGTGAGTATTTTGCAGACCTCACTTTTTGTCACAAAGTTTTGAAAATTGAAAAAAGAAAAAAAACATTTTTTTTCTTGTCTTTCTTCATTTTCAAAAACAAATGAGAGCTGCTTGGCCATCACCTTTACCCTCAGGTTCTTTAGCAAGGCAGTGGTCGTTTTTGAGGTGTGTTTGGGGTTGTTATCATATTGGGATACTGCCCGGCGGCCCAATCTCCGAAGCAAGGGAATCATGCTCTGCTTCAATATGTCACAGTACATGTTGGCATTCATGGTTCCATCAATGAACTGTAGCTCACCAGTGCTGGCAACACTCATGCAGCCCCAGACCATGACACTCCCACCACCATGCTTGACTGTAGGCAAGACACACTTGTCTTTGTACTCCTCACATGGTTGCTGCCACACGTGCTTCACACCATCTGAACCAAATAAGTTTATATTGGTATCATTAGACCACAGGACATGGTTCCAGTAATCCATGTCCTTAGTCCGCTTGTCTTCTGCTAACTGTTTACAGGCTTTCTTATGCATCATCTATAGAAGAGGGTTCCTTCTGGAACGACAGTCATGCAGACCAATTTGATGCAGCGATGCGGCATATGGTCTGAGCAATGACAGGCTGACCCCCCACCCCTTCAACCTCTGCAGCAATGCTGGCAGCACTCATATGTCTATTTCCAAAAGACAACCCCTGGATATGACGCTGAGCACGTGCACTCAACTTCTTTGGTTGACCATGGCGAGGCTTGTTCTGAGTGGAACCTGTCCTGTTAAACTGCTGTATGGTCTTGACCACCGTGCTGAAGCGCAGCAATCTTCTTATAGCCTAGGCCATCTTTATGTAGGGGAACAGTTCCTTTTTTTTAGATCCTCAGAGAGTTCTTGAGGTGCCATGTTGAACTTCCAGTGACCAGAATGAGAGTGAGAGCGATAACCCCAAATTTAACACACCTGTTCCCCAGTAACACCTGAGACCTTATAACACTAATGAGTCACATGACACCGGGGGAGGAAAAATGGCGAATTGGGCCCAATTTGGACATTTTCACTTAGGGGTGTACTCACTTTTGTTGCCAGTGGTTTAGACATTAATGGCTGTGTGTTGAGTTATTTTGAGGGGACAGCAAATTTACACTGTTATACAAGCTGTACACTCACTACTTTACATGGTAGCAAAGTTTCATTTGTTCAGTGTGTCACATGAAAAGATACAATAAAATATTTACATAAATGTGAGGGGTGTACTCACTTTTGTGAGATACTGTACATGTCAGATCAATAAGTATGCAAAACACATCTATGTCAGCATTCAGAAACAAAATCAATGATTTATACAAGCTTATTACTCTTAAAGCACCTCAAACACATTACCAAATGCCTTGTGAATGCATGCTCTGCACTTGACAAGAATTCCCATTAACAGCAATAAAAGAGAAAAAGCAGATGGAATGTGGCTGAATGGGAGGGGGGGGGGGGTACTGAAGAAGAAATGCCAGTCTTAATAACACTGTAAAATTGAATTCAAGTTTGAGCTGCTTCACTCAATCTCAAAGTGTCAAACTCGGAGAAAAATAA
This sequence comes from Lithobates clamitans, assembly GCA_037952925.1. Classification (NCBI taxonomy): domain Eukaryota; kingdom Metazoa; phylum Chordata; class Amphibia; order Anura; family Ranidae; genus Lithobates; species Lithobates clamitans. The sequence goes on along the minus strand of JBBGZY010000240.1, from coordinate 7,082,318 downwards.
AATACTTCTCTAATACATTCATAAACAAAATACTACTACTATGTTCAGAATTAGATGGAGTGTAACTATCAAACATGTTTACTTTTTGTTTTGTACATAAAGAAGGGTTCGATTTTATTTATTATTTTATGTTACTTTTTCATACCATCTGATGCAAATTTCATAACTAATCCACCATTATCTGTCTGCAGACTACACAAACACTAAGAAGCTCATTTGTTAGTTACTGCAAGATGTCACAAGCCTAAGATCCCACCTCTGAATAAGGTCTATCCTGCTGATCTAATGCCTAAAGCTGGCCATGAATTATGCAAATTTGGGCCAGTCCTAATGATCTGGCCAAAATTTGCACTGTAAATGACCCTGTTGCCACCCTCCCACTTGATTATTCGACTGATAAGTCAAAGAGCAGGACAGAAAACTTTCAGCGGAACAGCGGCTGTATCCAATCTAATACAAAAGCTGCAGTGGGAGATTTATCCATCTGCGCTATTTAGCATGGATGGAGGAATTCAACATACACGATATTGCGTATAAAGGCAGGCCTCCCAATACTTTGCGTTTTTGAATTTGTCTATGCTGGAAAGACATCTCATGATTTCCTGTCCTGACAACCCCACCAAGAGGAGCACAGATGGCAATAAAAACCTGACAGTGGATCTAACACTTCACGCTTTGGCTAAAGCTGTGCTTTTAAAGCTAACGGCACCTTTAAGACCATGTTACACCCAAATTTAGCCCCCCCTGCCCTCATTCCCTCAGAAACAGCTGTCAAATTTGAAATTGGTGGGGCTCTAATTGCAAAATCGCACCATTCTTTTAAAGGGATCTGAAAATTAATAAACGACATGTTCCCTCTACCCACAGTTGTTCACAATGGAACACAAGTATGGTACTGCACTTGACGTCCATTGACTTAAAGTCTCTAACTGAAAGCCTGTACCTCAGTAAAGGAGCTGGAAGAAGAGTCTGCAGAGGCCTGACATTGCACCTGCAATCCACTGATGCAGGCTGATTTGCAAAAAATAAAAAATACGTATTTTTGTTTCTTCAAATATATGTGCATGTATTCTTTTTTGCAATGGTTAGCCTTTAAAAGAAACCTGTAGAAATGTGTAATCCCTTTTTGCTTAATTCTGAATGTTAGTTTCTTGGATGTTACGCTGGTCCAACGGCCTTACTATTTTATAAATCACACTCAGTTCTGGTTCAGCAAATCTTTTTCTTACATGTCTGTTAGAATATCCTCCAATAGCAGACTGCTAATGTCTGATCCACAATGGTCCCTATAAACTTTCTTTATGACAGGCCACCTTTATGATTTGAGTTTTATAAACAGAAAAAAGAGGTGATAGATCAATGCCTATGTTTGTAAAACCTAATTTAAACTATAATGATATCTTAAATCTTTAGTGCGGTGTTTATGTACCATTTTATTCTATTTATTGTACAAAACAGTAAAACAAAAAAACTACACAAATTGAACAAGTGAGTCATTTTTCACACTAAAATAAATGAAAGTTGAAATCCAAGCAGATTTAAAAATATAATTTAAACTAATTTTATGTTCATAAGAATTTATTTACACCTACATACCAGCAATCTGTACTTTAGCATTCCACGGTACAGTGCCTGCTGGAAGAGAAAACAATAACCAGTGTTCTGTTTTAGAACAAGGAGCATGTAGTGGACACTAATAATTGGCAATTGATCGGCACAATTCACAATTGTGTGTTCACAATGACACCCAGGCATCCTAACCAAATTGGTTTGTCCACAAAAAAAAAACAAAAAACTGTCAGTTTTTGCTGACACAGTGCCTAAAGAGTTGCGGGATGAGCAAGAGTTTTCATTTACCCTGAAATTCCAGCAAAGTTTGGTAGAATTCAGTAAATTTCATCATTTTGGTGAAATGCTTTGGAGTAATTGGGAAAAGCACAATTAAGGGTAGAATGAACTTTAAATGGCTCCTGAAAGTAACGGAAGCTACCCTGTTTCCCCGAAAATAAGACCTAGCGTGATTGTCAGTGATGGCTGCAATATAAGCCCTCCCCCCTAAATAAGCCCTACCCTGTTTTCCCGAAAATAAGCCCTACCCTGAAAATAAGATCTACAGGGACTTTAACTAGGGCTTATTTGGGGGGTAGGGCTTATATTGCAGCCATCAGCGACAATCACGCTAGGTCTTATTTTCGGGGAAACAGGGTATGTAAAGCACAGAACTATCAAATACAAACACCAGCACACGAAGACCTGGTTCACACCTATGCATTTTTTAGTGCATTTTCAGTTTTGCAGAAACACACTACAGTCTATTTAACATGGTTTCCTATGGATGCAGTTCACATCTATGCATTTTATGGAAAGGGCCAGGGACTTTTTCTGGTTTTTGTTTCATAGAATTCAATGGATCAAAAGCGTGTATTGAAAAACGCAAAATGCATATGCAATATGCAAACTGCAACCTGCATAAGTGTGAATCTGGCCTTAGGGGGCATTTATAAACCCTCTCATAGTCATATGCCTGCTTTAAGGCTACTTTCACACTGAAAGCGCTGATCGTTTTAGCTAGCGGGGCACTTTTTATCCCCCAAAAAAAGGGTAAAAAGTCCAGTTTTGCGGCGCTTTCAAAGTGCTTCGAAAGCCTTGCCCATTCATTCCAATGGACAGGGCAATTTGGGAGCACTAAATACAGCGCTTCCAACCTGCCCCAAAGAGGCTGCTTGCAGGACTTTTCGGAACGTCCCGCAAGCGCAGCGCCTCAGTGAGAAAAGACACACTGGAATGGATAGGAAGCAGTTTTCAGGCGCCTAGCAGAGGCTATTTCTAGCACTAAAGCCCCTGAAAACTGCCCCAGTGTGAAAGGGGTCTAAAACAATTAAATAAAAGATTTATAAAACATATTCATTTTCTTTTTTTTACGGAACTAATGTTCTGAATAGTGGGGCTGGCCACAATTGTGGTATATAGCAAAGAGTGGAGCCCTAAATGACATGAACTAAACTACTCTAAAGCCTTGTATTCACCATGAGAATATCGGACGAATAATCATCCTTTTTTTTTTTTTTTTTTGCATGCTAGTCTCATATCAGAAATGAAGAGGTTACTGAATTTATGAAAATTCTCGTATCACAGAACACAACTTTGGAAGTGATGTAATTTATTGTATTGTATTTTCGGACAAAAACTGTACTGATCCAATGAAAATCATCCGATCTGGTATCATACGAGAACAATTTTCGTGTTTGTCCCTTCAGATAATTTCGGATGAACTGTCATGATCGACTCTCGAAAGCTGTGTACTAACAATCAGATTATCGCATCACGATCGGTTCGAAGGTGGTGTTTTTCGTCTGATTTTCTGATCGTATGTACTAGGCTTTAATACACTCAAAAATACACCACGCCCTCAAAGTAAAGAAAAAAAAAAGTGCATTGTGTTTTTTTTTCAGACACATTTCATCTAAGCAGCTCAAAAATAGGAAAATTGAGAGTCTTTGCTTTGATGTAAATGGTGGAATCAGTCCGCTCATATCTACACAGAGAAAGTCACAGTAACACGTGATTCTTCACTGTGCACTGCCATCTGTAAAAAAAAAAAAAAAAAAAAATGTAAAGAGAAAAATTGATTACAATCATATGTAAAATAAAGAAAATACATTTATTTAAAAAACTGTTACCATTTGTTATTTTAGGTTGTAAAAGAACAACATTTATTAAGGCACTGTGCAAAATAAAAGTCTCATATCACCCTAAAAAAAGTGTATACATTATTTAGGTGGGCATCTAGGCTTCAATGACCTTTGGTCATGAAGAGATCAATTACATTCTAGCATAGACCAAGCATAACTGCTCAAAGGCTCATTCACACCGTGTTCATTCACTAGAGGGTTAAGAGTACTGCAAAAACTTAAAGTGGTTGTAAACCTCAGACATAAAATATGAACAAAGCATTTTCCTCTATAATGTGTACTTGTCTCAATCCAGAGCACTAATGCCGCGTACACACGAGCGGACTTCTTGTCGGACTGAACTCCAAAGGACTTTTCGACGGAGTTCCGACGAAACGGACTTGCCTACACACGATCACACCAAAGTCCGATCGTTTCAAACGTAAAGACGTACAACGGGACTAGAAAAGTAAGTTCAATAGCCAGTAGCCAATACTTGCCCTTGCGTAGTTTCCAGTCCGTCAGCTCTGTTCCTGTGTGCTTTGTGAAGGGGGTGTGTCATTTCCCTCCAATCAGCTCGCAGAACTCTCCTCACTGAGTGTAACTTCAGCTTTCTGCCCCCTGTTTTTTTTAGAGCTGAGAGATCCTATGTAAATTCTGAACGTTGAATAAATGTAGGGGAAAGAAGGCTGTAGATAGACAGGTACAACTTATGTAGGAGGATTTGTTTCCTCTCTGTGTATCACCTGGGGCCAGTCACTTCAATGGATATATTTAGGGGTTTACAACCACCTTGCAGTGTAACTAAAGGCAAAATAGTTTTTAATGTTTTGGATAGAGTGGAGAGGGATTAGAACACCAGCCATGTTTTTATTGCTGTCTGTGTCCCCATTAGGCAGATTCACCCTCTCTATTCATCATGTAATTATCACTAGAAAAAATCCCAAATTTTGGGTTGTCCCCAGAACAGTAACAGAGGGATGTGGACACTGGTTCTGGTAACAATCAGGGATTATCTCACTTGAAGGTATTTCCTCTCACTCCTGTTTTGGCTGTGGGACAGGAAGTAGTGAGTAATCTCCCCAATTGGGACACAGAAAAAAAATGTATAGAGGTTATAATCCTCTTAGTCTGTCCAAAATGAAGAAAAAAAAGGTTTTTCCCTTAGGCTTCTTTCAGACTGGAGCGGGCGGGCGTCTGCGCTATTTTTACCTATGTTGTAGTAGTGCTATTCGGCCGCTAGCAGGGCGGTTTTAACCCCAGCTAGCGCCCGAAAAAAGGGTTAAAACCACCCGCAAAGCGCCACTGCAGCTTGTTTTCAATGGGCAGGGGCGCTTTAGGAGCGGTGTATACACCGCTCCTACAGCGCTGCAAAGATGCGGCTTGCAGTACTTTCTTTTTAATGCAAATGCCCCGCTCCAGTGTGAGAGCTTCACACTGGAGAGACAGGAGAGGATCTTTACAGGCGCTATTTTTAGCGCTGTAGCACCTGTAAAGCGCCTCAGTGTGAAAGTAGCCTTAGTCTTCATATAGCTGATAATAGACATGTGCACACTGAAATATTTCATTTTGGAATTTCGTTTTCGTCTGAAAAATACATTTATTTAGTTACTCCCAAAATTCGTTATTTATTTTGTGTCGTTAAAAAATGCATTCGTCCGAAATCCGAAATAATTAAGGTAGAATCTGTCATTAGAGGCTTATGGTGTCTGTCGAGTGTTCCAAGAAAATTAGACGAAGCAGCTAAACTGTACGACGCCGCAATCGAACATTTCCGTTCGAATGTTTCACCTACATTAGAATTCTTCTTTAGCCTATGAGTGGAGCATTTGACCATAAATGTCCGCTTGCGGCGACTGCTTTGTCGAATCTTAATGTCGAATCGTTTCTCTCTATGTCGAATAATCTTGAAATAATAGAGTTAGGTTAGGCACATTCAACCTTTTTTGCTATTGTCTCTATAATGTTGAATCTTTTCTCTCTATGTAGAATAATCTTGGACTAATAGAACTAAGGTTAGGCACATTCGACCACAGGTTCGATGGACACAGATCGCTATTGTCAGCGTCATGTCAAATCTCCTATCTATATCGAACTGTTGTCGCAACGAAAACAAAAATAAAGCATTTTGTTTATGTCGGATCTTTCGGTTTTCGGATTCTGCACGTTCGTTATTGTTTGTTAAAATTTTAACGAAAATGCATGAAATTCGGACAAAAAAAAATTTGGAGGAAAACGAATGCACATGTCTAGCTGATAACACTGTATTTCAAAATGTTGAGCAACACCATAAATATTTTGTTAATCCATCTTTGACGTCTACTACCCTGTTTCCCCGAAAATAAGACCTAGCGTGATTGTCAGTGATGGCTGCAATATAAGCCCTACCCCCCAAATAAGCCCTACCCTGTTTCCCCGAAAAAAAGCCCTACCCTGAAAATAAGACCTACAGGGCTTATTTGGGGGGTAGGGCTTATATTGCAGCCATCAGCAACAATCACGCTAGGTCTTATTTTCGGGGAAACAGAGTAGTACCAGTAATGACAACTGATCAGAGAAATCCTATTGAACTTTAATAAATTAGAAATTTTATTGCAAGATATAGTGCAAATCCTTTAATGTCAGTGACCCTGTCAAACTTATACTTATAAGCAAAGGGCATGACATAAATATCTTTAGGGCCCATTCACATTTCTCTTGGCTGTTGTTATGCATTATGTTGTAAGTTATTATATGTTGCATTAAAATAGCCTATTCATTGTGAATGGGCTGCCAACACACAACAGCCTGAAAACCTGACTTTTTTTTTTATTTCAGAGAACTATGCATAGCATGCGCATTATAGTGAGATGCAGTGCAGGGGTGCTGCTACAAAGCACAGTGGTTTGCAGACTACCTATGTTGCTGCAACACAACAGGGAAGGAAGCTTTAAAGTGACACTAAAGGTTAGGCATTTATTTTTTAAAAATAACAAACATGTCATACCTCCACTGTGCAGCTTGTTTTGCACAGAGTGTCCCAGAATGGCATTTTCTGGGGTCCCCCGGTGGTTCTCCTAGCTCCTTCCCATCTCAGATAACCCCCTGGGAGAAGCGCTCTCCCGGGGGGTTACCTTGCGGGCGCGCTCCCAAATCCTGCATTCGGCGTCCATAGCTGCCGAGTGCAGGACTCGGCCCTGCCCCCCCGTGTCATTGGATTTGATTGACAGCAGCGTGAGCCAATGGCTGCGCTGCTATCAATCTATCCAAAGAAGGGCCGAGAAGACCGGGCTGAAATTCAGCGCGTTCTCGATGCGGGACTTTCGAGGGCTCAGGTAAGTAAACGGGGGGGCCAGTAAGCATCGGATTTTTTTTGCCTTAATACATAGGATGCATTAAGGTGAAAAAACGGGACCTTTACAACCCCTTTAAGGTTTCTATTACAGCAGACCTCTCTCTTCCACAATTTACACCAGTCTTTGTAAAGTTACTGAGGTCTCAAACACTTCCTGGTGTGTTGGAGGTTCATACTTCCTTACCTCCTGCAGCCATTCTCAGAACTTCCAACTATATGTTCCTGGCAAAATAATGCAGCTCCAGGGCTGTTTTTGGCAGTGGGATTAGTGCATTGCAATTTCACAATATCAGTTGTGAGCTGGAAACTTGGGAATGTGTGTCTGATCAAATACAATGCAAATGATATATTAACACTTTAAAGTATACCTGTCATGGAATAAATGTATGGGCTGCCATTGCATGCCACGCTATGAAAGAAATTACTTGGATATGTTTTGTCACAGACTCAGATCCAGCATAAAGCAAATTAAAGTCCAAATGTACAGTATCTCTTTACTTATTCAGGGGCAGTGACCTAACGCCCAACTCCAGGTATGGTTTGGATTGCATAGAGACATACCTGTGGGACTGCTGTGAGAATCACTGTATAGTCGCTGTGGTCTTCGGGGTCCCATGCTCAGCTGTATAGTAACCATAGGGGTTACTTGCTTGTCACAGTCACCATCTAGAGGTGGAAGGGGGAATGGTTAATGTCACAATCCCCACCACATTCAATCATAGGATGCGTTGCATTCATTGAGGAAAAATGCAAAGAGATCTCTAAATGGCAGCCATGCTGACTTGGCGACCCCTTGTGGTTATTATGCAGTAGGGCAGCTGCTCAGCATGGGACCTGGAAGACTTTGGCAATCACTGCAGTGAGACTACTTCTCCACTTCCGCAGAGGTTCCACAGGTATGGATATAATGCATACTTTCATTGGTCCAAGCTAGACTAATGTAAATATGCATAACAAACCATACACGGAGTTCACCCTTAAGGACAGCTAAAATGTTTACAACTAGAGGGTAATTACTGCCTATACATTTCACACAGGTTTCCTTTTCATACCTAATGAATTTCTGAAATGTTACATAAATGTATATACTGGTCACAGCCAGTCCATAATAGAGAAAGTGAGTAAAATAACATCTTAATTGCTAATTTGATCTAAAACTAGGTTCAGTTATTCCAGGGTATAAATAAATTGTGGTAACACTTGTGGTTCTACAAAGCACAGTACAACACAGTGTGATCACTATGTATCATAAATCACTTATGTTAAGCTTATCCATTAGAAATATTGATTTGCCATTGTACAAACAAATAGCTGCCTGTCTTACAGATGAGTGCAGCAAATTGTATGTACATATGTCTTTTTCACTTAACAATATATCATGTAGCATCCACTAAAAAATCATAAAGTTTTGCCTTATGACTCAGCTTTATCTGTGTTTATTGGCATGGATAATAGTGATGATAAAAAATATTACCTGTAACTTACCTCGGTATTAGGCCCGGTTTTTTATGTTAAAGATGCATGCTCATGTGAGCACTGAACATTTGCTAGTATGTTTTATTAAGGCCACCATAACTTCAGAACACCAAAACATCATGGGAATGAATGTTTGGAGCGTTTTGGAGGCAAACTTCAAGACATTGAGCAAGCTCAGCCATAGGGTCCTATTTATTAACTGAAAACCAGAGCCTGTTGCAAATAGTGACCAGGCAGGTGTCATATTTTATTTTCTTGAACAATGAATCCAGTTGGTCACTAGGTGCACCTCCTGACACTACTGTATCATTCTTGGTTAATCTCTTTGCCAAGAAAGAGTCTAGGGATAAAACTGCTAGGATGCGTCACCAATGCAGGGCCTTATGACAAAGTATCTGCAGGATTCTTGAGGCATTGGAAATAATTCTCTGTTTCTTGTTCCAGTAGTGTTGGAAGAATTAAGTAGTTGGTTTGGGTAACTCATGGTTCTTCCTTCAAATACTTTTCATCTTGAGGAGTGTAGTGAAAAACAAAAACGTACTAACTTTTTTTTTTTTTTACCTGTCTGCAAATGTACACTAGTGTGTAAAAAAAAAAACAACAAAAAAAACAAAAAACAAATAAACCCGCGCTAGGTGATAATAACCAAAAATAAAATCTTAAAGAATTATACAGAAGCAACACTCAGTGGTTGTCCGAATACAAAATAACAGAAGAATGTATATATAAAAATCTGTTGTGCTTCCTCTTTAAATATATATGAACCCACAAAAGTGCAATAAACAACCAAAATATACCATAACTCAATATACAGTCCCTTGAAAAAGTATTTACACCCCTTGAAATTTTACACATTTTGTCATAACCAAAAACGTCAATGTATTTTATTGGGATTTTATGTGATAGACCAACACAAAGTGGCACATAATTGTGAAGTGGAAGGAAAATGGTAAATGGTTTTCCCAAAATATTTTACAAATAAATATGTAAAAAGTATATGATTATTCCTGCGCTATCGTGTGTTACAGCAGAGCTATTGGGAAAAGCTGCCTGCACCGAATAGGGTACAACCGGACCCTGCTAACAGATGAATGTAATAATAGGATGGTGCTGCGCTAATCCTAGTAAAAACAAAAATTATATTGAAATAATAATACTAATCAACTAGAGGGCTAAATAAACACACTTAGGTATGGATACAAATAAATAAAAACGTTATGGATAGTACGTGATCAATCCTGCGTAAAAACCAAACGCTAAAAAAGAAAGTGCAAAGTGCAACCACAATATATATAATACCTATCAGTGAATACTTCTGGATATGGATATTCACGGATAGTCTTTTTTCCTTTGTTTAGCAAAAAATAAAAAAACCCAGTGGTGATTAAAATACCACCAAAAGAAAGCTCTGTCTCAAAAAATTATAAAAATGTCATAAGGCTACAGTTTTGCATGACCACGCAATTTTTATTCCAAGTGAGACACTGCTGAAAGCTGAAAATTGGCCTGGTCGGGAAGGGGATGAAAGTGCCCAGGAGGCAAGTATTTAAGGTGACTCTCTGGCTTCCATATTTTTACATTACCGAGTTGGAGTATGTATACATATTAGAAAAGTCAAAGTACAGTCAGAAGTTTAATAACTGTTCCTAATCAGTGACTCAAAGTATTAAAAGTAAAAAGGGTAAGCAAAGAATCCAGGCAACTAGCATTTTTAGTGGAAGCCTCCAGGATTCTCTCAGGAGAGGTTTCCTTTAGAATGGTAAGGGACTTGGATACAGGGTGAAGTTTGATAATGTTCTATAAAAACTGAGAACATTATTGAAATGGACACAGATTAGCTTGTATGGAAGCATACTTAATACAGACTTGTAACCCAGGTATGTAAAAACACACTAGCTCCCCCTTGGGGGGTTTGAGAGAACAGCTATTGGCCGTTAGATCTGCTAACGATTTGCAGATTGAAGGCCTGTGTTGACTAGCATTTGCTTTTGTCAGACGATAGAACGCAAACCCTGCTTGTAGCAGGTCATAGGTAGCTCACAATGAGTTCTACTATTGGTCAATTAATTCATAATTATCTTAGGACTCCAGCACAGAGGGTGAATCTCGCTAATGGGGGCATTAAAAACTTGACAGGTGTTCTATTCCCTCCCCACTTAATCCAAAACTTTAAAAAAGTGTTGCCTACAGTTATACTTTACAGTAAGATATATTTAGGCTCATTGTAGGTCTAATTGCTATTTGTAACTAGTTTTTTCTGTATCATGGGTTCTCTTGAAAGATAACACAGGAATGTATGAATGCTTTATGTATGACCATGGACATCTTGTGGGAAGATAATAGAATATGACAAAGGGTATCAAGTACCTGGCAGTACTGTTTATGTCTGGCGTGCCATCCTTCCGTTGAAAAACTGTCCTGATTAAACGCACTGACAGTCCTAACAGATTCTAAACAACTGTCAACTAATAAGGTACTGCTGCACTCTTGTAGTTTTGTATAAATCTGTGTGCAGGGCTTTTCTGTAAAGAGAAATGGGCTAGGGTAGTATATAGACAGGCTAGGGTAGTATATAGACAGGCTAGGATAGTAAATAGACAGGCTAGGGTAGTATATAGTGATACTAGACCTACATAAAACAAATAGTTTGGCTGAATTCCAGCACTAGGCAGTAATAGCAGAGCTCAATCACAAGCAAGACTGCCCATGTGGGAGCCTATCATCTGGCCATGGTTCAGGGGGCCCATTTGCAGCCGTCACGCTTGACCTGCACTACATATTACCTATATATGGGGGTCCCTACAGACCAGAACCTGTGGCAGTGCAGGAAATACCAAATATCAGTAATGTGTACATAGTGGGCAACTACAGTAGTTCTTGAAATGTCTTTGCACTGGCCCATGTCTTTCTCATCTGCTCTCCCTGAATTATCCAAACTCTGTCATCACTAAGAAGAGCCAATGAAATCACAGTCACTTCTGAATCTCCTGGCAGAATTAAATGACCACTGAACACCAATATAAGAGCTTAGTTCTCCTATTAACCGCCACCATAGGGAAGACAGACCAACAATGCAATGGGAGCATTTACACAAATTATCAATGCAATAGTCACATTTGCACTGATCACTAAGGAAATATGGAATTGATCACGGACCACTATTGTAATGAGGGATTCTACAAAGTAACAAAGTGAATTTACACTGACTGACCTGGGGGCTTTTATTGGAAGGGGAGTTACATTTGGGGTGTGGGCAGTGGAATCTGAATATGTGGGGCTTCTCAATAGGGGTGCTTGTGGTGGCTTAACATCTAGGGTCTACATATTAAAATAGATTTTAGGGACTGCACATGAGAAAACTGGTGGAGGCCCATGATAATCCCAGGGGTGAACATCATAAACCTATTTTTTTTTTTCTACTGATATTTAACGATATCTTCGCAGTGGTTTATCAAACACAAATTTTAGCGCACAAAAAACACAATTAACCACTGCTGACTGTACACTACACATATATATATATATATATATATATATATATATATATATATATATAACACACACACACATATACACAGTGGCAAGGCGGCTTTCCTATGCAGAATCACGTACGTCCACGACCTGCTCCTGCTGTGATTCCAGCAGCGGCACGCGCCGATCGTTTGGGACAGAAGCAGAATGACAGCCTGCCTATGTAAACAAGGCAGACTGCCATTCTGTCAGTAGAGAAGGTAGTGATCTTGTGGTTCTGCAAAGCAGAAACACAGATCTCTGCCTTCCCATAGTACAAATAGAATGCTCTATTTGTGGGAAAAAAAATTACATAAATTTTATTTAGGTACAGTGTCACATGACCGTGCACTTGTCAGTTAAAGTGACGCAGTGCAGTATCGCAAAAAATGGTTTGGTCCTGAAGGGCTGTAAACTTTCCAGAGCTGAAGTGGTTAAATACCAAGTTTTTGGGTAAAATATATAAGAAGATGTTACGTCAAGTAAATAGATACCTAACATTTCACACTTTAAAATTGCACAGGCCCGTGGAATGGCACAAACTACAGTACATTAAATTATCCATAAGTGATGTTTTAAAAGCCTTTACAGTTTACCAGTTTAGTGTTAAATGGGAGGTCTGGTGCTAGGATTATTGCTCTCACTGATGGTTTTTTGTTTTATTTAAATGTATTCATTGTTTCTTTGCATTTTTTTACTGTAACTTTATCACTATCACAAGGAATGAATAACATTCCTTATAATAGCTGGGCACTGACAGGTCATCTTTATTGAGAGATCTGGGGTCAATTGGACCCCAGATCTTTCTTTGGCCCTCCAATGCAGCCGATCAAACCAAAATCGGTTTGATCAGTTGATTCACTAGCTAGTAACGGCTTGTAAAAGCAAACCGAAACTGGATGTGACAAAGTCCTGTTCGCTTCAGGTTTCTCACATCACAGAAGAGATCAAGAAATGGAAGTTCCACCCACTCTTCAGTGTCCTTCTGATGTGACAGGTCGCATATATCTTGGGCTCCCTGGAGGAACAGGAGCACTCGAGAAAGGCAGTGGGGGGAACCCTTTCCGCACCCCGTAAAAGCGATCAGACTACTATGTAGCCTCCAGTGGCGGCCACTCCATTAGGGGCGCAGGGCCCCTCAATCCATGTGCTCGGCCCCTAATCTACATGCAGGGCGCTGGACACATGGATTTCAATGAATTTTTTTAAGCACGTGATTAGAGCCTGAGGCTCTAATTGGCTTAAAAAATAGGTGGGAGAGCACTAGGCCCTGAGCCCACCCAGTTGTGTGACAATAGCAAATTAATATTCACTATTGTCTTCCTGCTTCGATCGTATTGGCTGGAAGCGGAGGGGGGGTGGCACAGAGGAGGAGAGGCAGGGGGAAGCCACAAAAACTGCCTGTGCCCTGGATGGGGTAAGTTCCGAGCTGATGGGCGGAAGGATGAGCGACGGGGGGGGTTTGACCGAGCGACCAACCGACTGACCGATCAACCAAGCAACGAGGGTGGGGGGTGTGACCGACCGTTCAACTGACTGAACGAACGGGGGGGGGGGGGTAAGGTGGTTTGTTTGCTGCCCCCTCCCAAACAATAGAGCACCAGCTTCCACTGGTAGCCTCTCTGATCACTTTTACATAAAAGAGTATTGCTAGCACTAAACAAATGACACCAGGAACAAGGCTGCAGCTGCAACTATGATCCTGGTATATAACCACCTGCCGAGGAGGATGTACATATATGTACGCTGGCATAGGCGTGCACACAGGGTGTGCCTCGGCACACTCTAATTGCCCAGGCACATTCAACACACCTCAGGACTTTTTTTACTGTCAGAACATATTAGAACTCTTTTTCAGGAGCTCACTGGTAGCTGAAGGCGGGACTATTTATCATTTGGATCTATGTAACTTCTATAAGAACTGCAGTCACCAGCTGCGGAGTAAGCAGGCAGTCTGCCGCATTTTTTGATGCTGACTCTGTAGTTCTGGCTACAACATCCCTGACATCTGAATATCACTCCGCTGCCAGCTGTCGGCATCCGAAAACTCTTGATTGCTTACACCACAGCTGTGGCTGCAGTGCTCACAAGAGTTAGTTACCGGCAACCCTATGCCACCCTGTTGCCACGAAAGAGAGCTTTAGATGCGCCCTTATTCATTGCAGAGCTCCTCTCTGAGGCAGCAGTGGGGGGGGAAACTCGCTCTCTCCTCGGGTTTCTGTTTGGCTGTCTGAGTCGCTTTCCTAACACTGAACCGCCTCTCAGCCAATCAGGTGCTCGGGTTTGTTACCTGTCACCTGATTGACTGAAACAACAGGCGCTGTGATTGGAAGCCTATCAGGCATCCAATCATAGCAGAGGACAGTAAGAGAGGATGGGAGAAGAAGAAGAAGACATCAAGGAGTGTGGAGGACACCGCTGCGAGCCGCTGCCCCACTGAGAAAAGGTAAGTGCTGGGCGGGTGGGGGATGCACACTGGCAGCATTTGATGGGCAAAGTAGCGGCAATTAATGGGCACAGTAGTGGCAGTTGATGGGCACAGTAGCGGCATTTGATGGGCACACTGACAGTAATTGATGGGCACAGTAGCGGCAATTGATGGGCACAGTAGCGGCAATTGATGAGCACACTGGCAGCAATTGAAGGGTACAGTGGCTGCGTTTGATGGGCACAGTGGCTGCATTTGATGGCACCGTGGCAGCAATTGATGGGCACAGTGGCTGCATTTGATGGCACAGTGGCTGCATTTAATGGGCACAGTGGTTGCGCTTGATGGGCACAGTTGCTGCAATTGATGTTTTTTTTTTCAGTTTGTTTGCGCCCGCCAAAAATTTTGAGCACCAGCCGCTACTGCCACACAGGGACATAAACCCAGTATGGTATGATGTTGAGGCTGGATTGTGACCATAGCCAGAAAAGTACACACCAGCAGGCTGTACGAAAAAAAAAAATGACCACTCAGGATTAGCCACTGTACTATCTGACATTAGTACAGCGATCTCCCCTGCAGAGCTACTGTGTTCTAACAGGGGGGCGGCCTTCCCACCAGAACACTCTAGCCAGCGCTCTCTGCCATTGGCTGAGAGTGCTGATCGGGAGTCGGTCAGCAGACCTTTTTAGTCATGCCCCTTCAACAATCTGTTGACCGACCAACTTCAGTACACACGGGCAGAATATCAGCCAGTTTCAATTACAGAGACAGGAGCAGGTTTCTGCACAGATGTCAATGTAAATCGCGGGCCGAAATCGCAAAAAGCAGCACAGAAACTACTTTTTGAAATCGGTGCAGCGACGCAGATGCGGCATCACACCAATTAGGACGGTGCAATTGCTGCCGATTTGACATGTCAAATCGCACCAGTGTGAACCAGGGCTTAATGAGCATTAAACCCATGCAGTATGGGGGGCCCTACTGCAAGGATGGATTTTTTAAATTATGAACAAGAATTTCAGAGAAGACACTTGGCGGCAGGAACATAAATTGTGTGTATACAGTATATATATATTTAGTGTGTGTGTGTATATATATATATACACACACACACACACACACACACACACACACACACACACGTACGTGTGTGTTTGAGCTTTGGGGTGCACACCCTAATGCAATGGACTGCGCACACCTATGCTTGGGAGCATCCCAAACTCATGTCAAACTATAACACAAGTCCAAAGCCCATCTACACAGATCTCTACAGTCAGAGTTTACTGAAAGATACAGTAAACGTGTTTCAAGTAAAAGGGTTTATAAACATAATAATTGTGACTTTGGCAAAGTAGGACAACTCAGATAGTATTGCCTTATGATAGCAAGGGCAATTTGGCAGGGGAAAAAAACACAATTCATGTGTTCTAATTCTTAATGCCTTGTAACTGCAACATAAATAGGTCTCCTATGCCCCCTTGTGGCGCTGCAGGTTAAGCAGCAGTGTTTTAGTTCAGATTGAAGGTTTCATCTTTTGTGCACATTTTATAGAATATACACGTTGATCTTTAAAGTAACAGAACACAAAAACTTCAGTCTCCAGAAAATAACCTCTGCATCCACAGCTTTTAATTTGTTGGAATAATAGTTACAGATAAACAGGGTTCACTCCATGTACAATTACCAATACTTTTTTTTATACATTTTATATTTCAATAACATCAACACTATATTATTTACAGAGAGCGTATGTACATAAAAATCTTTCTAAAGTCAGTGCATTGTCAATATTTTTATACAAGAATTTACAAAGTGAACATCATTAACAGTTAATTTAATAAATGTACTGCTAATCTGAGCTTGTATAATTTAAAAAAATAATTACAACCAAATATAAAATAAATGAGATTTAAAAAAAAAAAAAAAAGACATAAAAATGTGCTACCAACATAAATAATATGATTAAGTCTTTATTTCAAGAACAGCCATATTTTCTCCATCGTGGTTTGTTCATAAGTAGATGATATACTGTCATTTATTCACATTTTGAACCAAGAAAATTTAAAGGAACACATTATGCTGTGGTTGAGTACTGGCAAATGCTAGTAATGGATAATGAATTTGACAGACACAAGCAGGATCACTTGGTAAGATGAGAGAAAATGGGCATCATGAGGCAGACACTGTTGACCGTTTAATCCTTCACATGGAATAATGGAAAAGTTATTGACTGACCCCTGCCCACAGAACTCCATGTTTTACAAAACAAATGCACAGTTACAAAACTGAAATCAAGAAACATTATCAATTGTCCTAACAAAAGGTAACAAAGGGCTCTAAAGACTGTGGAAGCACTTAAAAGGGAAATGGAGTAATCCTCCTTCAGTTCAACATCTGGTTTAACCAGTTGATGAAAATTGGACAAGTTATGGGTACATCCTACAAGAGAAGACTTTCCAGCAAGAAGGGTGGAAGTAGAGAAATAGGTGTGCTGTTCTAATTGGTTAGGCAAGTTATGGAAGGTGGTGCGTGCCAGTGTGATCAAGGCTAACTACATATCTCTGCACCTGTTGAGGAGACATCTGTCGGTCTATGACTATCTTACTGTTTTTATCCTAAATTCTTAAAACTGGATTGCCTGTTTGGCTGCCACTGCTGTTGTTCACATTACATTATTGTAATATATTGGGTTATACATGACCTCTACACCTTTACAATAAATATTAATATTCACCAGTAATGGAGTAGGTTTTACACAGGTTTTTCAAAGGAACAAATATGTTTCTTATTTCACAGCGAAACAAGCATGCAGCTCACTGAAGTGAAGTTGGTGAGAACCATGCACTGTGTTATTGACCATATCTCATCACGGGCCTACAATCTGGCAGCAGAATTAGCTGTTGCCTGTGTGAGTATCAGAAATTTGGAGATTAAGTCAGATTACACAATGGTAAAAAAAACCTATATACTCTATAGTAGTTAGGGTACGCTAATCTTGTAATACATGAGAGAAGCGAAAAAACGTAATACGCAGTAGACATAGCATACAACTATTAATACCCTGCAGCAGTGTGGAAACTCTTCAATTTTTACTTAATAAAGGGAGCAAAAAACATATAAATATATTTATAACAATTAGAAATGGAGTGAACTGTGTTTAGCAACACAAATTTAAGAGGAGAATTACCTAGTGATTTTCCAAGGAATAAATGGCACTAACTAATCCGCATATGACCAACACTGTGTAGTAATACAGCAGGGTTCCCATCTAGCACAGAACATTTGGCTGCTTAATGCTCCGATCTGAACTTTCCATACCAGCAGATCATTTACAGAACTTGTGCATTGTATGGTTGTGCCATGCCACTGCTGGTAAAATCTATAACAGTGTGCTTTGAGAGAGGTGTATCCCTTCATGTTACTGCATGAAGGAATCACAAATAGAGAATTTTCATATTTTCTGGAACCTCCCACCTGAAGCAGTTGATAAATGTACAGTGAAAAAAAAAAAGACCTCTGATAATAGAGGCCTCCCGTGGCACAATCACTCCAATCTGCACTTTGTGCAAGCACAGCAATGGCAATAAGAATCAAGTGTTAGTGAGGGCTTTGACACTTTCTTATATGAAGACATGGCTAGAATGCATAAATGGCAAAAAAGCATGAACGGCTGGTACAAAGAGCAATGGGTCAATCAGGAAGGTTCTTAAATGGGGAAAAAAAAAAAAAAAAAAAAAAAGATAATGATTTTATCTAAAAAAAAAAAAAAAAAAACCCTTAAAAAATGACCTTGGATACTATTGTGACCACAGCAATAAAGGTTCACGTGGAAGCAAAGAACAAGAAAAGTAAAAAAGTTATTTGGCAGTTCTGAAAAATAAAAAAACATACTACTTGAAGGGGTGATCTGACAATTTTAATTATAGAAGCATCATTTAATTTTTTACTAGGCTTGGGGCTGTCAATCCTTGATGAAAACACACATCTGAAAGATTAAGGAAAATATACTGAACAGTGTTTAAGAAAAAGCTATCAGGAGGAGCATTACTCGGCACTCCCATCCAGTTCTGGAGGCTACCTTGCACAACTGCTAGAAGTAGCTGAAACTTCTCAGACATCACTATCAGAGAAAGATCTGCCTCCAAATACACTGGAAATAAGCAAATATAAGACTCCAGCAAGAGAAGCCACTGACAGGTAACAGATGTTATGATATGTTTCCCTTTGTAACTGTTTTCACCTATCACTATTTTTGCCTATTACTCAGCAAACAAGAATTGGTTTAACGAGTTAAAACGGTTTACCAAAAATTATGATTTGTGTGTGAATCCAGCAGAGATGAAAAATCCAGCAGCTTGTTTTAAAGCACATTTGTGTCCAGACATTAAATTATTTACATATTCTTAACAAGCATCATTAGAACGGACCATTCCTGACCTCTTTAGCTGCTTGTACTGTGAAGCAAATGAATTCTAAAATGCCTCAAAAATTATAACAAATACTTTAAAGTGGGCTTTAGTTGGTTTCTAAGAGAAAAACACAATTGCTGTGTGTTTACATCAAAAGGCCGGCAAGTTGACAAAATTCTGCTCTCCACAGAAAATAGTTGGGGTTTCAATGCCCCTGTTGTGAAATTTGAAGATCAATTTCTCCTCAGTGCATATAGCTACAGAGGTAAATGAAGACTTGTGTTAAAGTGTGTTTACTGCTTGTTTAGAATATATTAAATTATACTTGTACTTTTAAAGGGCATAGTCTGTGCACAATTACACTTTAAAGCAAGGTATGAGCAGGTTTCCAAGTGTCAACATTTATACAGTGTAATTTTCTAGTGCTCTACAAAAATAACAGCTGTAATTAGCTGCTATGGTCTGCGTCTCCACATTTGAAGAATACATCATGATGAGGAGAAGGTTTATGAAGTAGTTTGAGAATAGGAAAGATTAACATGAGATAATAATCCCTTTAAACAAAAATTCAATTTTTTTTACTTGCAGGGCACATTGATAATGTCCCTGAGAAAACCTAAAGCTGGCCACCTTCATCTTTACAGAGTCAGTTGTAAGGATTTTTTTATCATGCATGGGGTGACACTAAAAGATAAGCAGAAAATGAAGGGTGCACTTTGTGCATGCTAATCATGTAAACTGCACAGGGAATTGTAGAAGGAAATAAAACTAGGACACTGTCCAAATGCCTAAAGTCCAAAGTTAAGACTTACAGGAGCACACGTTTGACATCTACACTGTCAGAGGAGTCATTAACATATTTTAAAAAATGTTCAGAAAGCACATCACATTTCCCTTTTGTAGCTTGTCTGTTAAAGGAACAGCTGCAAAATATTTAAAGACTGCAGTTTCTTTAAGGCCAAGTTGTGTGGAAAATGACAGCATCATCAAGTATCTGTAAGTGAATATGTACCTCTGTTCTATCGGCAGTACATTTTGTAGGACATTGGGTGAACAGACCTCAGCTATTGTTAGTTTTCTATAGGATGGCAGGGTCCAGGATAGTCACTGCAAAATGAGAGTTCCAATACAAAAAAAAAAAAGACGTACAAGTAGTGCAAGAAGAGTTTTGTTCCTGATACGGAGAAGGAATTTGGGGAAACGGAACCAAGATGTACAGGAAAGTTTGTTACGGGGATTATATTCTGCAGTGTGGCACTAAATAGGAAACATTCAATGGCACCAGCAGAAAAGTAGATTACTGTTAGGTTTCTGTTGCACACAAAGATGGTGTTTGATGAGCACCAGTCTGTCTTTGGCCAGGAAGCCAAATCATTGAGTTCAGCACATGGCAACTTTTTTTTTTTTTTTTTACTACAAATGATTCAGGATTTCCAATTAAAAGGTGAAAAACAGTGTATGCTTGTGATTTATCATAACACTAAAATGGAGGGGTTTACTCTGCCATATTTACTTGGAGCTGCAATTTTTTGCTCCTTCATTCACCTAAATAATTAGTACAATAACACAATTATAAAACACAAACCATGGTCTTTAGTCTAGAGGGCAGCGTAAACAGAAAAAGATCCTTTGAGGGCGGGGACCTTCTGCGTTACTGAATGGTGGAATTGAAAGCAGATTTGGAATTTCAGTATAAATAGTATTATGATTTAACCAAGTAATCCATCAAATATTCTAATTTGTTTTTATCTATTTTTAACAAAAGATAAATAACGTTTGATATAAAGGTGTAAAAAAAAACCTATTCAATTCAAATATTTCATTATTTGTGCTTAGGTTGAGTAACATACAAATAAAGCGAGCACTAAATGTGAAAGGACAGGGATGACAGTCTGTCAGTCTGTGTATAGTGCCATTTCCTAGGTTTTCCCAACTGTTTACTTTTTGTTTTAAGAATGGATTAACTTTAATTTCTATTATTATTCATACAGGTTGAGCGTGTACTTCGTAAAAAAAAAAAAAAAAAAGAAAAGAAAATTTGCGTTTAAACTAAACTCAAGTCTATGTCTGCATCCTAAAAAAGGGGTGGTAATAAAGTGCAATGCTTAATTTTACTAGAACATGTGGACTATTGGTAGTGCATTTGCCGTTTTACAATCTGCAAATAGTCCACAGACATAAAAGCAAAGACCACAAAATCCCTGAAGATACTGAAGATCTAGTTCCAAAGTACACACCTCTTGAGTTTTTCTCAAGGAAAATTGTGAAATACATTTTGCTTGCATGCCATGGTGGTTCCCAGATAGAAAGCACATAAAAACTACATTTATAGGGAAATCTGTCCTGGGAGAAACAAATGAGCTGCCATTTTTAAAGCTTCTTCTAAAAATAACAGTTTGTAAGCCATCATGCTGGCTCTCTTGCTTCAATACTTTGAGTCAACAACCTGGAACAAACATTATTTTGCCAATTTAAATACTTGTTTCGTGTAAGTGACTCAAAGCATTTAAAACAACGGGACAGCATAACAAACCACACAGTTTTAGAAGAATGACAGCCACTGTATTTCTAATGATGGGCTTACCTTAATATCAGTGTAAGGAGTATGTATGTGCTATCTACGCATAGCAAGCAGTCAAAAATTAACGTTCATTGTTTTGGCTACATAAAGCAGCTAGGGGTTGAACTCTGATTAGTTATTAAGAGGTATTGCACACCATTTCATTATTACATGAATTCCAAATTGTCTTAATATATAGATGGAGACATTGTACAATATTCCTTTATATCACACAGTTTCCAACCCTTCACTAAAAACATCCTTGTGGCTTAAGGAAATCTAATGATAATTATGTCGTCCTTATGCACTCTTCTCCAAAAAGTAAAAAGAGAAAAAACTGTTTAAAATAAACATAAAACCACCTTAGTATATTTAAAACAGCAATGTCATGTTACCCTATTGCCTAGTTTTGTTGAATGGCCCTACATGCATTGGTGACCTCAACACTAGTATGTTTAGATTGATTAATGACTTAAAAAATGATTCACCATTGCTCCATTCCATTTTCTAATCTTCCTCCCATGTATAAGGTGAACAAACTGGAAGCACAGCCATGTTACTGAAGCACACAATATTTTTTATAGTCTGATTCAAAGTCTTCATCCATGCTGCTAGTGTCTGCCATCTTTTTCCCATCAATCTTTGGCAGGAATTGTGCATAGTCCACCCCTTGCTGCTCATAGAAAAGAATATAGGCCGAATCTGTGTCGATTTCGTCAGGATGTAGTTCCTGTTTACAATAAAGATTTACATAAGAATGGTTAAAGTCGTCATTACAGTTACCAGATATGCATTCAGACATACTGTGAGCCAAGTAATTTTTACTTTTTTTTTTAATTTCAAATCTCAAAAGATGGAAAGCAGATAGCCTGGAAAATCTGCCATTAACTGCCTTAGATAATAGTTTAATGATGGGAATCCTGTCTTAACCTCTTAGCGCCAGTGCCTCCCAACCCTTTAAAGAGGTTTACAATGCCACGAGGAGGGGTGGGGCTTAAGATCACGTGACTGCCATGATTGGCTGTCACAGTGGTCATGTGATACGAAAACTACAGCTTGCAAGGAGCAATCAGTAGCTTTCAGTTAGGCGATGGTAACTGTGCCGGGAGTGTGCATGCTCTTGGCACAGGTGTATTGGCAGCAATTCATGCAAATATGCTGCCCCTTGGCGCTAAGGACCAGGCGATGAGAGGCCGCATGTGGCCGGCACCAAGGGGTTACGGAGGCCATACATGGATCGAAATTCCACTGCCTGTAGTTCTTGCAGATTAAAGACAAAGAGCTCCCAATCTCTTGTGTACCTGGCTTCTGCAGCTGGGATTTTGATAGTTCTGAATCCAGAAGTGCTTAGAGCTAAGCACTTCCAGGTTACTTTTACACTGAGAAGTAGTCAGCAGTCCCAAAACACCAGAAAAGCAAGGTATGCCTAGGAAGAGGAAGGGTTGGGTGGAAGTGTTAGGTAAGTGAGTTCACCATGCAGTAACATATTTAAGACATTTAGTGTCTTTAAAGCCGTCCATATCTCTTCTATATGAATGTCATAGACTGCATGAGTATTAGAAACCGAACTTGTGGCCACAAATCAACCTTTATCTATTAACTGCCTCACCATAACACAGTAAAGGTGGGGGCAGTAAAAGTGTTGACTGTGTTGGTCACTTGATCGGTAACTGCTCTAAGTGTCTCCCCACTACAACACTGTGCAGCTACCCCCTGGAGATTAGACAGACCTCTGGAAGCTGCTGCAGCTGCTAACACAGGACTTTACTTAACATTCCAGCATGGGTTAATAAGCCACTGATGTGTTCTCATTTGACAGCCAGCCTTTTAGTAAAAAGGGGATATGAAATTGGACAGGCCTGATTAAAAAAAAAAGGGATTTTTGACTTACCAGTAAAATTGAGTTCCTGCAGTACAACACAGGCAACGGGCCTTTTAAAAATATTCCAACTGGGTTATATGCAACTACACATTGGGGGGATTGAACACTGGCAAATCAAAAGCTGCTGCTGGAATATCTCCCAAATAACTCCAACCACAAGGAGATCAGCCCATCTGGGGGGGGGGGGGGGGGGGGGGCGAATCTGGAGCAACACAGAAAACTGTGTCAACAGGCCCACATACTGTAACAAATGGGTCAGGAAGGCTTGAAAGAGTGTTACTGAGCACTCGCCTCCCACCCCCAAAGAAAAAAAAACCTCCATGAAGAAAAAAGGTGAGCTTCCTTCAGTGGAGGAGAGCATCATCACCATCACCTAAGGGGTTATGTTGGGAAAGTTCCAGCAGTGTTTTTCAATTATCCAATCACATGGGGATAGCTGCATATAAACCAGATGTGTCCCGTACTGTGTGCTGCATATAAACCAGATGTGTCCCGTACTGTGTGATTGGGAAAGGTGTTCTGGTTAGTAAAGGTAATAATAGACACCTTGAGAAATAACTAGGTTTTAAATACTTACAGCAATAACAGAGGACAGGTTTTTCAAAAAGTGTAAGATTGTGTGTATATCAACTGAAAATTCACCTCGATACTAATCTAGTTCAGGAAGCGGGAACAACTCTATTTTCATAAACATTCTCTTGTGTTTTTTATGTTTTATTTAGAGGAAACGTATACTGAGAGAAATATATACTACTGAAGACCTTCGTAAGCAATTGGTACTTGTCTGACTGACTGCTTTCTACATTTTTTCAGCCACTGACCTAGAAAAAGGGTTCATCAGCATACTTTAGGGTCTAATGGCGCATACACACGAGCGGATTTCTCGTTGCAAAAAGATATGATGGCTTTTCCGACGGGATTCCGCTCAAATTTGCCTTGCATACACACGGTCACGCAAAAGTTCGCTGAAATTACGACTGTCAAGAACGCGGTGACGTACAACACTTCGACGAGCCAAGAAAATGAAGTTCAATGCTTCCGCGCATGCGTCGAATTGTTTCTGAGCATGTGTAGGGATTTTGCGTGTCGGAATTGCCACAGACAATCGCATTTTCGGATAGGAACTTTTCCCGACCGAAAAATTGAGAGCTTGCTCTCAATCTTTTGCTGGCTGGAATTCCGCCAGCAAAAGACTGATGGAGCATACACACGGTCGCATTTTCCGACGAAAAACTCTCATCGGTCTTTTGCGAGCCGAAATTCTGATCGTGTGTACGCGGCATTAGGGTCAAAAGAACTCAAAGAACTGAAGCCACTGCATTAGCTTGAGCCAGGCAACTAACATTTCTAAAAGTAGAGTTCAGCAACAGCATTTTCTTATATACATTTCTCACATTATAGATTTACTTTAACGTAATTAACATTTGTAACCTAAACATCAGGTAGTCCTTCAACTGCGTTATGAAAGTCTGTAAAGTGGATTTCCACTTTTGCAACCAAATTGGGATAACGCCTACTTTGCTACATGTTCCCATTCACAAAGCATAACTAAATTAGATTTGAACACTTTCTGTGCCAACAAAAGGGCTAAAGATCTATTAGCTGGGATTCTGAATTGTATGTTAATAAGGGGAAGCTCAGTCTGTTCCCACTTTGCCTGGGGACAGACTCACTTTGAAATTGGGTGGTCTGCCCAAAGAAACAGCTGTAATGCGAGTGATATATATTTTTTAATAGTTTTAGGCATGCTGTGTGAATGGAAACACATATACATAAAACTATTTTTATTGACTTGAATGTACCTATGAACTTGCTGGAAAATCTGACTGCTTCAGGAAAGTAATTTCCCTAACATAGCCCCCTCCCTCCTTGTACATCAAAGCCCTCTACTCCTCTGGGATTATATAATTATCCTTCAACCCTCCCCTCCATGCACAATGTTATTTGTAGGGGTCAGAGGAGAAGCAAAAAAATGTCACTTGAGCGACAGCAGATTCTTCTGGAGAGTTGCTGACATCAGATCCAAGATGGCAACGTCCAGAAGCAGTCTTAGAGTTTTGGATGTCAACACAAGAGAGGCATTTACCTCCCTTGTGTCGGGTAAAAAGCATGCATAAAGAATTTCAAAAGGCACATATAATTGTGGGGGAAGGTTGTTGTTGAAAAGAATTGTCTTTCAACAGAGTCTTTTTCAAGGGGGATGCACCTAGAACAGTGTTTCTCAACTCCAGTCCTCAAGGCGCCCCAACAGGTCATGTTTTCAGGATTTCCCCCAGATGAAACGGATGTGGTAATTACTAAGGCAGTGAAACCGATCAAATCACCTGTGCAAAATAATGGAAATCCTGAAAACATGACCTGTTGGGGCGCCTTGAGGACTGGAGTTGAGAAACACTGACCTAGAAACAGAGTAGACAGCCAAGCAGCAAGAGGGCATTAGGCTGTGAAGGACAATCTGACTGCCCTCTGCGACCTGTGACATCTGATGCTTGGGAGATAAGGAGAACAGTCAGCGCATGCTGCTGACATCATTTCTATTAGGAGGGGAGGGGGGACAAAAGTGATAAAATTAGACTTTCAAATGACTGATTTATTCCCTGAAGAGAGGTTGGCCAGTAAATGTCTGCCTAACCACATAGACATGACAGTATTAACTGGTTTGGCCAAAAATGGACAGAGTGGGCAACTATCATCTCATGTCGTGATATTCAAAAATGCAATGTTTTAATTTCTTAATATGGCGTTAGTGACCTTTTAAAGGAAGTACATATAGCGGCAAGACATCTTGCTACAGATGACAACTGTGGAGCCTTCCTCTCACATAAACCAGACAGTATGTGACCAATCAAACTGGGGACCGTTTATGCTGGAGTCATGTCTGCACATAAAAGTATTGGGATTTATTTTACCCAATTCCTACAATGAATTCAGTTATTACTGAGAATAGATATACAGGCCTGCGTTTTCCACAGAGCTTTAGGTTTTTCAGTTGACAAGGCGAAAGCCAGCATTTATTAGACTATATGATGATCAGCCATTTTTTAAAAGCATGGCTTGACAATTTACAAAGTTTTAAATAAACTTTACGAGTGCACCCATACAAATATTTATTATTCTCAACAAATACCTTCCTTTAAAATGCAGTGTATGTCATATTTTTAATAATAAATGGTGCCTGGATTTAACAGTAAAAAAACTCACAATGCAAATTGAAATTTTCTAAGCACAGTGTTTTAAATAAAATACAACATGGAGAATAGTAATACATTGCTATATAGAAATATTACCCGATAATATGATTTCTTATATTAGAGGTAAATTTAAAAAAAAATACCTTACCTTACAACTGCTGTCATTGTAGCAGTACCATTTTCCATTTGGATTTTTGGCATAAGTAACATAATGACCTCCACCCATTATTCCTGAATGGCACTAAAGAACAAAAAACAAAATTAGATATAATGGCATAATCCTCAAAACAGCAAATACCAATGGAGGTTTAAAATGTATGTAAAAGGTATCTAAGATATCGACAGTGCCTTGAAAAAGTATTCATACCTCTTGTCATTTTCCACATTTTGTCATGTTTCAACCAAAAACGTAAATGTATTTTATTGGGGTTTTATGTGATAGACCAATACAAAGTGGCACATAATTGTGAAGTGGAAGGAAAATGATAAACGTTTTTACAAATTTTTTACAAATAAATATCTGAAAAGTGTGGCGTACATTTGTATTCAGCCCCCTTTACTCTGATACCCCTAACTAATATGTAGTGGAACCAATTGCCTTAAGAAGTCACCTAATTAGTAAATAGAGTCCACCTGTGTGTTTTTTAGATTGTAAGCTCTAATGAGCAGGGCCCTCTGATTGCTCTTGTACCAAATTGTAATGTAACTGTAATGTCTGCCTTTATTTTGTTAAGCGATGCGCTATATAAAACGTGTATAATAATAATAATAATAATTTAATCTCAGTATAAATACAGCTATTCTGTGAAGCCCTCAGACATCAGCCTGGTTTGATATACTCAGAGCCAAGGGGGAGCTAACAGTCTCTTTCTGATAGACCAGTAAGCTGAAAGGAGCTTTGGTAAGGATGGGTAATTATGGGAAAGGAATGCCCTTTTACTTGTAACTAAATATGTGTGTAGATTACTGTATTGAGGAATATACCCTGTATTCCTTCATGTAAATACTTTATTTCAACCTAATATTTTCTTCCTTGGTGTAAGACGATAGATAGACGATTGTGTATTAGCTAGACTTTCAACTGTGTCCTAATAAATGTTATTATATTTGAAGCTTTCACTCTTGGTCGAAAAGAACTCTTATTTAACCCACATCATATCTATGAGATATGAAAAATCTTAAATATAGATTTTTCAGGGTAACAATCCCCACTGTGAAACATGGTGGTGGTGGTGGCAGCATCATGTTCTGGGGATGCTTCTCTTCAGCAGGAACAGGGAAGCTGGTCAGAGTTGATAGAAAGATAGATGGAGCCAAATACAGGGCAATCTTAAAAGAAAACCTGTTATGTCTGCAAAAGACTTGAGACTGCGGCACAGGTTCACCTCCCAGCAGGACAATGACCCTAAACATACAGCCAGAGATACAATGGAATGGTTTAGATCAAAGCATATTCATGTGTTAGAATGGCCCAGTCAAAGTCCAGACCTAAATCCAATTCATAATCTGTGGCAAGACTTTACAATTGCTGTTCACAGACGCTCCTCATCCAATCTGACAGCGCTTGAGCTATTTTGCAAAGAAGAATGGGCAAAAAATGTTACTCTCTAGATGTGCAAAGCTGGTAGAGACTTACCCAAACAGACTCAGAGGGGGCTAAATACAATTGCACACCACACTTTTCAGATATTTGTAAAAAAAATGTTGAAAACCATTTATCATTTTCCTTCCACTTCACAATTATGTGCCACTCCGTGTTGGTCTATCACATAAAATCCCAATAAAATACATTTATGTTTTTGGTTGTAACATGACAAAATGTGGAAAATTTCAAGGTATGAATACTTTTTCAAGGCACTGTAAACCTAAGAATAGTAAATTAATGTGTGTTGATGTGGTGGCTGCAAGGCTTTTTTCCTTTATTTTCACCTATTGATCCTGCCAGCAACACACTTTCTGTCCTAGGGTGTAACACTCGCTGTACAGTATCTATGGAGAAGCAGAGTTGTCAACCTAGGCGCCCTAGGACCACAGGCCACTGCCCCCCCTTTCCCAGCTCCATAACTTAGGGGAGAGTTGTTCGATAGTTCAGAGGTAACCTTTATGAGGTTAACCAGAGCTTAAAAGACTGTTTGAGATAACACTGCAGAGTTTACATGAAGCAGATTTCTGCCAATACCAACAGTTATAGATATAAAGATATGGCATACCTACCAGACCAAAAGGCAGAAAATTAAAGAAGTTTCCACTCTAACACTCTTGATTTGGTTCTTTTAAATGTTACATTTGGTGGAAACAGTTGATTTTAGGTCACTTGATTTTTATTTACTGTTTTTCAAGATTTCTATAGATCTATTGTGCACCAAAGCAATTTGTATGCTGGTCAATTCATCGCCGCTAATCCCCATTTGACCCTTGCCAGAGAATGGAAACCTATTATGGTTTCCGAATTTAAGACCTTTCTGTGTCTATCCCTCCTCATGGGCATAACTAAAAAGAGTGAGTTGTGGTCATATTGGTCTACTGACCCAATTCACCATATGCCCTTGTTCTCTGCCTCCATGGCCAGGTCACTTCAATGATAATGAACTTTGTCGTCCTCGGGGTGACCCTGGATACGATCGGCTCTACAAAATTTGGCCCCTTGTAAACCACTTTAACCAACAGTTTGCAGCCTTGTTTACTCCCGATCAAGTTGTCTGCATTGATGAGTCCCTGATTAAGTTTTCTGGCCGCTTGTCTTTTAAACAGTATCTTCCCAACAAGCTTGCCAGATATGGGGTCAAGATGTATAAGCTCTGTGACAGGGCAACAGGCTATACATATAGTTTTATGGTTTACGAGGGAAGAGATAGTTACATAGAGCCGGAGAACTGCCCAGACTACATAGGGAGTGGTGGTAAGATTGTGTGGGACTTGGTGTCACCCTTATTCGGAAAGGGGTACCACTTGTATGTGGACAATTATTACATGAGCGTGACACTTTTTAGTCACTTGTTTGATCATGGAACTGGAGCATGTGGCACCATGCGATCTAATTGCCCGGGGCTTACCCCAGCGGCTTGTAGATTCCCGTGTTGGCTGGGGGAGAGAGCCTGCTTGAAGTGTAATAATTTGCTCGCTGTGAAGTGGAGGGATAATAAGAATGTTTTCATTCTGTCTTCCCTTCACGCAAACACGGCAAAATTCCTACAGCGACTGGTGTTGTGGAGAAACCCCTCTGTGTCCACGAATATAACCTTGATATGGGAGGGGTGGACCTCAACGACCAGTTGTTGGCGTCGTACCTAGTTGCCCGTAAGGCCAGACGCTGGTACAAAAAGAGTGTCTGTATACTTATTCCAATTGGCTCTGCTGAATGCTTATGTGCTATACAAAGTGTCAGGACGAACTGGATCCTTCCTTAAATTCCAGGAAGAGATCGTCATAGCCCTTCTGTTTCCAGACGGTGCTGTGCCCCACCTTCCCAACGCAAATGCAATAAGCCGGCTGCATGAGAGGCATTTTCGGTATGTCCTCCCCGGTACCCCTACCCAACGAGCCCCCCAAAGAAAATGTCATGTTTGTAGAAAGCATGGATATAGGCGTGACACCCACTATTATTGTCCCTCCTGTCCTGACCATCCTGGTCTTTGCATCAGTGAATGTTTTGAACGCTACCACACACTAGTGGAGTATTAGCGTAGGGTACAGCACTGCACAGACTAGGACACACTTTCACAGAATCTCCAAAGATGCCATCACATTTTGAGAGACCCGAACCTGTAACTAAATCGTTGCAACCACTACAACCGCTACAACTGTTACAGTTACAAATGAAAGTGTAAGAAAAAATTAAAAAAATATATATATATAAAAAAAAAAAAAAAAAGTTGCCGTTTTATTGTTCACTCTCTATTCTCGCTCTATTGTTCTGCTCTTTTTTACTGTATTCTATGCTTAACTGCACTGCTTTATTGTTACTATGTTTTATCATGTTTGCTTTTCAGGTATGTAATGCTTTTATACTTTACTGTTAACTGTGTTTTATTGTTAACCATTTTTTTGTTTTCAGGTACCATATCCAGCTGCAGAACTGATTTATTTATCTTGACAGCAACAGCGTTTGCTCCCACCATACGTAAATCAGCAACTCCAGTGCTGTAGGTGATTTCACCATCACAGTTTAAAAAAAAAAAGCGCATATATGCCGAAGCATGGGGGCAGGGGTGGAGGGGCGATTTGCCCCCAACATTAGGGGAAGATTGCCCCCATGCTTTGGCATAAATCTTTTAGGCACAGATTGCGTTAAAAAATGTTTTATTTTTACTATGTTTTATTGTATTTGCTCTGCAGGTATGGTATGTCCTACTGTTATACTGTAATGTTACTTTGTTTTATTGTTAACCATCATTTGCTTAGCAGGTACGGCATTCAGCTGCAGCACTGATTTATTTATCTTGACAGCAACAGGGTTTGCTCCCACAATACGTAAATCAGTGACTCCAGCACTGTAGGAGGTGATTTCACCACCACAGTTAAAAGAAAAAAAAAATGGTGCATGTATGCCTATCATTAGAAGTGGGTGGATGAAGGGCGGTATTCTAATGGTGGGCATAGCCACCGATCAATCTCTTTTTTTCGTTCAGCCCACATGCTGCATGAAAAAAGAACATTACAATGTATGCCCAACAAGGACCAGCAACGTACTGGTATGTTGCTGGACTTTGAGTGGTTATACCTGAATGATGCCTGCAGGTTTAGGCATCATCTTGGTATCAATCTTTTTAGCCAGCGGTCAGCTTTCATGTAAAAGCAATCCTAGCGACGAATTATCCTCTAGACTGTTTTTACAAGCAGTGGGAGGGAATGTCGCCCCCCCCAACCGTCTTCCATGATTTTCTCAGGCTCTCCTGTTCCAGCAGGGAACCGAGAATGCAGCCGGAGGTTCCCGCCAGCTGACCATACAGCTGATCAGAGACCAGAACGTCTCCAATCATCCCCCCCCCCCCCCAAATGACCTCATTTTTGAAAGTAGACACCGCAAGGTATTTGCTAAGAGGCATGGTGAGTATTTTGCAGATCTCATTTATTTTTGAAAATGAAGAGAAAAAAAAGAAAAACATTTTTTTTTTCTTTTTTCAAAACTTTGTGACAAAAAGCGAGATCTGCAAAATACTCAACATGCCTCTCATCAAATAGCTTGGGGTGTCTACTTTCCAAAATGGGGTCATGGGGGGGGGGGTTTGTACCATCTGGCCGTTTCATGGCCCCTGAAACTGTGATAGGCAGTGAGGAGTGAAATCAAAAATTTACACCCTTAGAAATCCTGAAGGCGGTGATTGGTTTTTGGGGTCCTGTACGCAGCTAGGCTCCCAAAAAGTCACACACATGAGGTATCCCCGTACTCAGGAGAAGCAGCAGAATGTATTTTAGGGTGTAACTCCACATATAACCATGGCACGTGTGAGCAATATATCATTTAGTGACAACTTTGTGTAATTTTAATTTTTTTTTGTCATTTTTTAGGCACTTGTGCCAAAAAAATAAAATATTCAATGGGCTCAACATGCCTCTCAGCAATTGACCTTGGGGTGTCTACTTTCCAAAATAGGGTAATTTGGGGGGGGGGGGGTTGTACTGCCCTGCCATTTTAGCACCTCTAGAAATGAGATTGGCAGTCAAACTAAAAGCTGCGTAAATTCCAGAAAATATACCCTAGTTTGTAGACGCTATAAATATACACACATTGACTTTTTTTTTACCAAAGACATATGGCTGAATACATTTTAGCCTAAATACATGATTAAAATTGAGTTTATTGGATTTTTTTTACAGCAAAAAAGTAGAAAATATTTTTTTTTTTTCAAAATTTACGGTCTTTTTCCGTTTATATCGCAAAAAATAAAAATCGCAGAGGCAATAAAATACCATCAAAAGAAAGTTCTATTTGTGGGAAAAAAAGGACACACGTTTCGTTTGGGTACAACATTGCATGACCGAGCAATTACCAGTTAAAGCAGCGCAGTGCCAAATTGTAAAAAGTGATCAGGTCATTGAGCAGCCAAATCCTCCGGGGCTGAAGTGGTTAAGCATGTAAATTTTACATAAATAATTATTTTTCGTTTTAGGACTAAGAAACTCAACCTCACACATTTCATGTTGTTTGGACCATTATATTTAAAGTATATGTGAATCCTTACCTTGTAAAATGGTAAATAGGAATGAAATGCAAAATGCAAATGAAATGCAAAACGTTTTTGTGTATATATACAGTACTGTGCAAAAGTTTTAGGCAGGTGTGAAAAAATGTACATTAAGAATGCGTTCAGAAATAGAAGTAAAGTAAATGCACAGAAGAGAAATCCAAATCAAATCAAAATTTGGTGTGACCACCCTTTGCCTTCAAAACAGCATCAATTCTTCTAGGTACACTTGCGCACAGTTTTTGAAGGAACTCGGCAGGTAGGTTGTTAAAAACATCTTGAACTACTGACAGATCTTCTATGGATGTAGGCTGCCTCAAATTTTTTTCTGCCTCTTCATGTAATCCTAGACAGACTCGATATTGTTGAGATCAGTGCTCTGTGGGTACCAAACCAGCACTTTCAGGACTCCTTGTTCTTTACGCTAAAGATAGTTCTTGATGACATTGGCTGTATGTTTGGGGGCATTGTCATGCTTCAGAATAAATTTGGGGCCGATCACATGCCTCCCTGATGGTATGGCACAATATATCTGCCTGTATTTCTCTGCATTTGGGCAGCCACAGAAGATCTGTGGTTAGTTCTCCAACCTACTTGTGCTGAGTTCCTTCAAAAACTGTGAGCAAGTCTACCTAGAAGAATTGGTGCAGGTTTTAAGCCAAGGGGCAGTCAACGACAAATATCAATTTGATTTAGATTTTACTTTTGTTGGCCGACTTCGCATTTTGTAATTAATAAAAACAAACAATTTACACATATACTTTTGAAACCATTCTTACTTGACAGCATTTCTTCACACCAGCCTAAAGTCCCATACACACGATCAGAAAATCGTACAAAACAATACAGCTTTCGAAAAGATCGTATGATAGTCTGATCATTAGCACACAGCTTTCGCCTGAAATTTTCCATAGGGACAAACTCTAAATTTTTTCTCGTACGATACCAGATCATACAATTTTTGTTCAATCAGTACAGTTTTTATCCGAAAATACAATACATTACATCCAAATGTTTATTCTGTAGTGCGAGAATTTTCATACATTAGTAACCTCTTCATTTTCAATATGAAACTAGCATGCAAAAAAAAAAAAAAACGGATAATTATTTGTCCAAAATTCTCATTGAGTGCACTAAGCTTAAATTGATACTAAAGTCTTTTTTTTTTGTTTAAAAATAACAAACATGTTATACTTGCCTGCTCTGTTGCAGTTGTTTTGCACAGAGCAGCCCAGATCCTACTTTTCTCTGGTACCTTGCTGGCACTTCTGGCCCCTTCCTCCTGCCCCCATAGCAAGCAGCTTGCTATGGGGATACCTGACCTGCTGCTCTGTGTACCCATTCAGACACTGAGCTGCGGTTTGGCCCCGCCCCCTCTCCTTATTGGCTGACTGACAGCAGTGGTAGCCACTGGCGCCGCTGCTGTGTCTCAGCCACTCAGGAGGGCTGGATAGAGATGGGGCTCAGGTAAACATTAGGAGGGCTGCAGCATGCAGAAGGTTTTTTTTTCATCTTAATGCATCTTAAGACTTTTGCACAGTAGTTTAAATATATATAAAAATGCCTTTTTTTTCTATAAGTGACAACATCATCTCTATTCTCAGCTGCATAAGGAGCTTGGAAAGCTGGGAGTGGATTGGAGTACACTGATCTTTCCAGTCAAGAGCTGTGCAGGTAGGTGTGTTAGCATAACCTGACTGTTACTTGACTGTCTTAC
This sequence comes from Lithobates clamitans, assembly GCA_037952925.1. Taxonomy (NCBI): domain Eukaryota; kingdom Metazoa; phylum Chordata; class Amphibia; order Anura; family Ranidae; genus Lithobates; species Lithobates clamitans. The sequence continues at coordinate 7,047,952 of JBBGZY010000240.1, read as the reverse complement.
ATAATTTCTAATGATTTGTCCAAACCCATAAATGATCTGCCTAAACCAATTAGCCATTTAAAAAAAAAAAAAAAAAAAAAAAAAAAAAGGAAATCCTGTCAAATTAAAAATGGTGAGGGCAACATATCAATTTAATGCATGGGTTAAAGAAGACCTTCCCTTCCAATTCTATGGAACCCCAAACTTAGGAGGTCTAAATGCAAATAGAAACTTTCTGCTTCAAGCTGGCGTTCTGAAAATCCCACTGCAACTGCATACTGGCCCCACAAGTTTAAGGTTATGACAGGCTTACATTGCACATGAAATGCAAAGTGATACGCAAAAGATTGACATTTTGCACCATTTTCCATTTAAGGAACTCAGCTTACCGAAATTGCATAAAGATTATAGATAGGCTGACAGCAAATGTCTTCTCTTTGGTCATCAGTGATGTCCTCCTCTTCAGCCAAGTGGTTATCAAGCTGACCATTGCTGCATGTATTCTGCTCATAAATCAGTCCATTGGTTAAAGCCATCTCACAGTCCTGACTGATGGCTAATTCAGTTTGACTTCCATTTAAAACATGCCCTTTATTTGAGTCTACCTGATCCACAGTCTCTCTTGACTCACTATCTGTGCCATTTTCTTTGCTTTGATCCAAATTCTCTTTGCTGCTTGAAAGTTTCTTGCCTCCAAGCTGAGGTAAACGTAGACGGCCTTTACCTCTTCCAAGGGATCTAGGACTATGGTTGGGACTGTTATTTTTACTTGAGGAATTTGAAGACACTTTCCTTTTTTGGGATGGAGATGCTGTAAAAGAAGTTGATGACAAGTTACCTAAAATGGTTATTTTATTATACATGGTCTATACTGCACATTGCAGCTAGTTAATAAAAGTATATATCAGTAAAAGACAAAAAAAAAAAAAAAAAAAACTTAATCTGTTCCTATACAGAGCAATTAAAATAAATCACCTCTAATTAGAAGTTCCTATACACCTTTACTGCATTCACATGCAGCTTAGACATAGGTTTATGGGCAGCACAGTGCAGAGGCGTAACTATAACCTTCAGGGCCCCAGTGTAAGAAACCATGAAGGGCCTCTGACCCGCACTATGATGGGGGGGGGGGGTATTATGAAAGGATGAGGGGCAGTATGACGGGGTATTTTGACAGGAGTGGGCAGTGTGACCAAAGAAGGGTATCTGGAAAGTGTGACCAGAGGGGGAGTGTGATAAGAGGGGGCACTGTGAAAGAAGGGGGGCAGTGTGACAAGAAGGGGCAGTACGATGGGGGCAGTGTGACAGGAGGGGGCAGTATGACAGGGGGATATTGTGACAAGAGGGGGGCAGTGTGACAGGAAAAGGATACCTGGGAAGTATTACAAGAGGGGGGCAGTGTAATGAGGGAGCACTGTGAAAGGTGGGGGACTGTTTAACAAGAGGGGGGTAGTGTGACAGGAGGGGGGTAAATATGACAGAAGGGGGCAGTGTGACGAGGGGGCAGATTGATGGAGGGGCAGTGTTACAGGAGGGGGCAGTATGACAGGAATGTATTGTGCCAAGGGGGCAGTGTGACAGGGGACAGTGAGACAGGTGGGGGCAGTATGATGGGGAAATAGTATGACGTGGGCAGTGTGATAAAAGAGGGGCTATGTGGCAGGTGGGTGGCCAGTGTGAGAGGGGACAGGTGGGGGGCAGTGTGAGAGGGGACAGGTGGGGGGCAGTGTGAGAGGGGACAGGTGGGGGGGGCAGTGTGAGAGGGGACAGGTGGGGGGCATTGTGAGAGGGGACAGGTGGGGGGGACAGTGTGAGAGGGGACAGTGTGTGGGGGGACAGTGTGTGGGGGGACAGTGTGTGGGGGGGCAGTGTGAGAGGGGACAGTGTGAGGGGGGGCAGTGTGTGGGGGGGGCAGTGTGTGGGGGGACAGTGTGTGGGGGGACAGTGTGAGAGGGGACAGTGTGAGAGGGGACAGTGTGAGAGGGGACAGTGTGTGGGGGGACAGAGTGAGAGGGGACAGAGTGAGAGGGGACAGTGTGTGGGGGGGCAGTGTGAGGGGACAGTGTGTGGGGGGACAGTGTGAGAGGGGACAGTGTGAGAGGGGACAGTGTGTGGGAGGGCAGTCTGAGAGGGGACAGTGTGTGGGGGGGCAGTGTGAGAGGGGACAGTGTGTGGGGGGACAGTGTGTGGGGGGACAGTGTGTGGGGGGACAGTGTGAGAGGGGACAGTGTGTGTGGGGGGGGGGGCAGTGTGAGAGGGGACAGTGTGTGGGGGGGCAGTGTGAGAGGGGACAGTGTGAGAGGGGACAGTTTGTGGGGGGACAGTGTGAGAGGGGACAGTGTGTGGGGGGGGAGTGTGAGAGGGGACAGTGTGTGGAGGGGCAGTGTGAGAGGGGACAGTGTGTGGGGGGACAGTGTGTGGGGGGACAGTGTGAGAGGGGACAGTGTGTGGGGGGACAGTGTGTGGGAGGGCAGTGTGTGGGGGGGGGGCAGTGTGAGTGGGGACAGTGTGTGGGGGGGCAGTGTGAGAGGGGACAGTGTGTGGGGGGACAGTGTGAGAGGGGACAGTGTGTGGGGGGACAGTGTGAGAGGGGACAGTGTGTGGGGGGGCAGTGTGAGAGGGGACAGTGTGTGGGGGAACAGTGTGAGAGGGGACAGTGTGTGGGGGGACACTGTGAGAGGGGACAGTGTGAGAGCGGACAGTGTGTGGGGGGACAGTGTGTGGGGGGACAGTGTGAGAGGGGACAGTGTGAGAGGGGACAGTGTGAGAGGGGACAGTGTGAGAGGGGACAGTGTGAGAGGGGACAGTGTGAGAGGGGACAGTGTGTGGGGGGACAGTGTGAGAGAGCACAGGTGGGTGGCCAGTGTTGTGCTTTACTTACATGAGAAGCAGCATGCTTCCTTGTCATGTCTGCACTCTGCAGGATGTCCCTCCAGGCAGCACAGTTCACTTCCCGAATATCATTGTATCCAATGGAGAGGGGAGGGGCCTCTGACCTGAGCGTGTATTAGCAAGACTCAGAGTGTACAAGCAGAGGGACAAACTTGTGCACTCAATCTGGTGTCTGCTCGGGTCAGAGGCTCCTCCCCTCTCCATTGTACTCACTGATATTCGGGAAGTGAACTGTGTGCTGCCTGGAGGGACATCCCGCAGAGCGCAGACATCACATAGCTGCCGATCGCCCCCTCTCCTGTATAGTTAGATGCCAGCCAGGGGAGGTGCGGCGTCTTGGGGCCCCCCCACACTGGCAGAATTCCAGGGCCCAGTCGCAAGTGCGTCTGTTGCGACAATTCCGCCACTGGCACAGTGGCAAAGTTGTTAACGTTTCCTCCTGGCAGTTTAAATTAGCTACATACATTCCAAGTTTCTTTAAAAAGCAACCAAAGGTCGAGTACAAAAGCCTGTCTGCCGCCAGCTGCTCCAGAGTGGGACTCTTGCTCCCTGTGGGGAAGCGGTGATCTTTTTGCAGATTTCCAGCATGCCATCTACTAAGTCAAAGCCACAGCTCTCAAATCAGCAGAGAGCAAAAGCTTGCGGGTTGTGGAATTATAAACCACTGCTTGGATAAGTGTGAAAGCTGCGCTTAGGACAGAGGTTTAGGTATGCAGCCCCCTAAAGGAGCTTCCCTAAGGATTCTCCAAAGAGTACTTGAATTTAAATAAAATAGGGTATGGCGCTCCCTATGGGATTATATGGGATGGTGCATTGGGGGAGGAGGAGTTTATAAATATAGTCCCTAGCTTTCCTAAAGTAGGCTATACCAAGGGCACTATGAAGGTAATGTTCCCAAAGTGGTTTAACCCCCCACTCATACCCCTGTGTGTAGTACTGACAAAAATTAGTGAGAAAAATATATAGTGAAAAAGATTATAAATAAAATACAAAAACGATCTACAATGGTTAAATATTGCAAAATCAAACACCTTATATGTGAACACACAATATAAAGCGGTGTATACTAAACACCTGCATCTATGATAGGTCTACACCGCCACAGATGATAGTGACCTCAAACATAACCATAAACATAAACATACAAGTGCACCTCTGCCCAGGTGGTGCAAAATGTGCAGATTAGTAAGTATTATTATAAATGGTGATCAATGTCCATTGAACAATAATTGGTGCATGTACAAATCAATTAACCATTAGTGATCATAGTCCATGAATGGGCCTCTTCAGAACCAGTATTCAAACATTTGTTCTTTGTAAGAAAACCGTGACTGGAGTGCTCTCAAGTGGTTTTTGTGACTTTTGTGCTCCCCCTCAAGAGTCCCCACTCACCGAATCCAACAGCCCCAAAGGGGCAAACAGCATAGAGTATCCCCACCACAATCTTCTCACGATCTCCTCTCAGTGTAAGGTATTTAGGGTGAGCTCCTTATCAGTGGGTAAATGGCAATCCCAATGGCTCCCTCATAGAAAAAAGGAATAGAAGGCTCCCATGGTGTAGTAGGTAAAAAGTTTTTATTCATAAAACTCCACACAGATACTCAAAAAATATTTAAAATAAATTAAATAAAGCTAAATAACTGGGATGAAGAATCCAGCAATAGTGTATCATCACAGGGTACAGGTGTGTGCCTGCAAACGAAGCAGTGCGCAAGTGACAGCGTACCGCTGGTTGGAGATGTTTGCACTCCACCTGCGTTCCAAGCAAAGTCCGTACCCGGAAGTGACGTAGCGTGCATGGTGCCGTTGTACGCGTTTCGTCATTGACTTCTGCGACGGACTGAAGCCGTCAATGACGAAACGCGTACGACGCCGCCAAGCACGCTACGTCACTTTCGGGTACGGACTTTGCTTGGAACGCAGGTGGAGTGCAAACATCTCCAACCAGCGGTACGCTGTCACTTCCGCACTGCTTCGTTTGCAGGCACACACCTGTACCCTGTGATGATACACTATTGCTGGATTCTTCATCCCAGTTATTTAGCTTTATTTAATTTATTTTAAATATTTTTTGAGTATCTGTGTGGAGTTTTATGAATAAAAACTTTTTACCTACTACACCATGGGAGCCTTCTATTCCTTTTTTCTATGAGGGAGCCATTGGGATTGCCATTTAACCACTGATAAGGAGGTCCCCCTGGATGCCTTACACTGAGAGGAGATCGTGAGAAGATCGTGGTGGAGATACTCTATGCTGTTTGCCCCTTTGGGGCTGTTGGATTCCGTGAGTGGGGACCCTTGAGGGGGAGCACAAAAGTCACAAAAACCACTTGAGAGCACTCCAGTCACGGTTTTCTTACAAAGAACAAATCTTTAAATACTGGTTCTGAAGAGGCCCATTCATGGACTATGATCACTAATCGTTAATTGATTTGTACATGCACCAATTATTGTTTAATGGACATTGATCACCATTTATAATAATACTTACTAATCTTCACATTTTGCACCACCTGGGCAGAGGTGCACTTGTATGTTTATGTTTATGTTTGAGGTCACTATCATCTGTGGCGGTGTACACCTATCATAGATGCAGGTGTCATATAAACCACTCCTTGCCCCCAAAAAGCGAGGGTCCCAACTCTGAAGCAGTCGGTTGGGTTGTAACAGATTTAGAAAGAAATATGTATTATCTGGAATGCATTGAATCCCTTTTGTTTTAATGCTTCGGGACTGTATTTAGCGGATTAAACTTAAAAAGTTCAGTTTGGTTTCACAACAGTGTGTACATGTACCCTCTTGACCACCAAAATATATATATATATAAATTTAAGGCAAGAATGGAACCCTTAACAAAGCATTAGTCCCTGCAGTGAAATCTGCAGACTAAGCAGTGAAAAGCAGCTTCAAGTCTTATGCAATACCCCAACTCAGTATAATAAGCTGGACTAGAGCAAGAACATTGAAGTGATCTATAGGAAGGGCCAGAGCCCCCTATTTTTTTTTTTAGGAGGCTGAGGTCTTTTAACATCTGCCGGGCAACGCTGAAGTTATTTTATGAGTCTATGGTGGCCAGTACTCTCCTGTAGGCGGTGGCATGCTGGGAAAGCAGGCTTTGGGTGGCCAACACCAAGAGACTTAAACTGATTCACAAGGCTAGTGATGTGGCTGGATTGGAGTTGGAGTTTTTAACAACAGTGTTAGAGAATTGAATGTTGTCCAAGGTACGTTCAATCTTGGACAACGTTTATGTAGTTTTTATATTATGTTGGTATTAGCTTAACTATGTGTAATGATTTTTGAGTAATGTTAGAGAAAGTGGTGTAATATTTGCATTTTGATTTTCTATTATTTTTCAATCTGTGTTATTTCTTCTATGTAGTGTTTTAATAGGATTGTATGATTTATTACAGTATAGCATTATTTTAGTTTTATTTTTTATTTATTTGCAGCTATTGGTAATTTTATTGTTATTGTGTCTTGTTTCCATTCGTTATTATGATTTTGTGTTGTCTTCATTGAATGTAACTGTATCTTAATAATTTCCTTTTGGGATTAATGAAGTATTCTGAATATGGGATTGTTGTTTAGGCACTCATTCTAATGAAGATCTAAACCACGACGTTCAGATAGAATCTAAGTTCATATAGCTGCAGGCAAACTACACAGCCAGGGCACTAAGGCAGGCCTTAAAGCGGGAGTCTGGCGACCAATCTTTTTTTTATGTCACTGAGACACTTTGCTAATCCCAAAATAATACTCACAGTTTGGGAGTAATATTTCCTCCTCTGACTGTTTTCGTACTGAAGAATAACTTAAAAAATGTGACGCTGGCTGTTTCCATCTTGCTTGTGGGCATGTGAAGCCCACAAGCATTGATTTCCTGGATGCGGTGAATGCTGTTCATTCACAGCTTGTTCACACGCATGATCATTGTTCCCGCACTGAATCTTGGGAAGCCTGACACTAAACTCCCAGGAGTCAGTGCGGCGCCGGGGAAAGGCAATACACATGCCTACTCCCATGGGAGGAGAGACAGGAAGTGCCACAATAAAGTACATTATAAAGGTAATTACAGCGATAAAAAAAAAATTCATGTGGCATTTGAACATCTATACAATTAACTGAAGGGGGTAAGATTAAGTTAAAAATTTGAGTGGAACCCCGCTTTAAATGCTTGTAAACTGAAGGGTGACAATATACTCTAACTCTAACATAGGAATAAATAATTGTACCTTTACTACTATTCGCTATAGAAGAACCGATGACTGGTTGTACTTTGCTGACTGTATCTACATCTCCAGCAACAAAGTTTATCAATTCCATTTTCTTCTGGTCACCATGTGTCAAGCGTGGCTCAGCCTGGTCATCAACCTGAAGTTTGGCTCTCTTTTTCTGGTACTGTGCCGGTCCTTGAGGTACCAAAAAAGCACTTGGATCAAATTTCTCTCTTGGAAATTTGACAATTTTTTGAGACTTTATCCAGCGGCCATTAACAAACTGGAAACGCTTCAAGTGAATAATCTGAGATTGAAAAATGCTTTGCATTAATAGACAATTACCACAAATTGATAAGAACTAAATCTGAAACATGATGAGAAGACCATTTAGAGTACACATTTTTGATAAATCAACCCAAAAAAAAAAAAAGCAGAAGCAATACACCTATTTATGCACCTTAACATATAAGATATCCCTGAATGCATACAACCCTAAAAACAAGTGCTGCTTGTACAGCGTGCAGCCATTATGTATTTCAGCCTGTCGTAAATTTCAACAGGCTGCTGGAACACTGAGCTGAACACTACACCTCTGCCTTCCAGACATCCAAAAATGTTGGAATGTGATGCACATGGGCCAAACCAGCCATGTGCATGAGCCGTAGATATCTCCTCTTATCTTCTTAATCTCTATCCTGTCCTAGAGACAGGGAGACAGAGACAATAATAATCACCCTTTGAGATTCCATTGGGGCACAGCAATAAAAGTATCCACACATGCACCCGATTCATGTACCTGTGAGCAGGACTGGACTGGGACAAAAATTTGGCCCTGGACTTCATCCAGACCGGCCCACTTTAATTTGCAAACACGCACAAACACACAGTATATAAACTATAAGCAATTGCGCAAAAAAAAAAAAAGCCCCCCCCTTACATCAGAGTCCCCAGAGAGCCACCCTTACACCAGAGTCCCCAGAGTGCCTCAGTCTTGCATCAGGGTCCCCAGAGAGCCTCCCCCTTACATCAGGGTCCCCAGAGAGCCCCCCCACTTACATCAATGTCCCCAGAGAGCCTCCCCATTACATCAGGGTCCCTAGAGAGCCTACCCATTACATCAGGGTCCCCAGAGAGCCTACCCATTATATCAGGGTCCCCAGAGAGCCTCCTCTTACATCAGGGTCCCCAGAGAACCCCCCCCCCTTTCATCAGTGTCCCCAGAGGTGCTATATCCCCAAAAGCCACCCCCTAGGGACGCCACTGGCTGTCACTGAAACCAGTCCACTGAGCCATCGGCCCACCAGGAAACTCCCAGTAATCTCGATGGCCAGAACATAACTGCCTGGGAGAGACAAGTACATGAATCTGTTGGTGCCCACACTGAGGGCAGAGTGCTCATTCCGGCTTTCTTTCTCAGTGCACTCCCTGCTCCCTCCCTGGCCACTGCACCCATCACAATTACAAGCAAATGGGTGAACAGATTTATAACAGGGGTGGGCAGAGCCCACTGGGGAACTGAGAATCTAGTCCCCCATCAGATCTGCTTGACAGCACAGTGGGTGGATCAATAGCTGCTATTCTGTCTAAACAGTGACTTTCAAATCTGACCACTGCGATGCACTGTCAATCAAGAGGTAAGCAGACCTGATGGGAAACTAGCTCTGACCAAAGTGACATGCCGTTCTTAAATATGAGCATTGCCAAACTGGGTACTCACATTGCCACTAGCCCGGTCCTTTTGTTTACATTTAGCCATCGTCCAGGGAATTGAATTGGTTACAGAAAGTTTTTGCGGGAACTACCACCAGAAAATTGTCATTATAGCTTTATCAAATTTCCCTGACTGTCCTCTGACGTATATCATAAAGAGACCCAGCACAAGAACAAAGGTTGAGCTGTCGCCAGTAGCAACAAGTCAGGTCCATTTCAGTTCTTTTTATTTTATATTGTGACCTGGCTGTGTTCTTTTAATTTTTGCAGAGGGGTAATAAGATGGCAAGCACAAAATGAGACGGTAAGCATATGGCACAGGTGAAATTCGCTCTGCTGGTAGCCTAGCAGAAAGTGTATTTAGTGATGCTGTACATGACAATGTGCTTTTAAAGCAGAGTTATCAATAACACATTTATTAATGTACTGATATAAAGTGAACAAAATCATTTCTAAATTATGCAGTTATTTATATGTTAGTCAGAGAAAGAGGAATTATACTGTTGTATAATAAATCTACTAAGCCCAAGTAAATAAAAATAGGATTTTTGACTACAGTAAAATCCTTTTTCTTGGAGCACTTAAAAGGGACACAGAATTGATTAATTTAGGTACATTGGGATGTGCTGCTGCCTTCAGAAACTCAGACACTGGCAAACAAAGCTAAAAAGGATAGTCCAGTACAACCCCTCCCACTTGCAGCATGCCTCAGTTTTGTTAGCAAGTAATAATAGGAGTGGATCTTAAGAACAGAGGGGTGCGACCCGTGTCTCTTAATGCACTCCATGAAAACAATTTTGCGGCAAGCCAAAAATCCTATTTTCCTAATCGTAAGTTAAGACACAGGATGGATTAATTCAGGTTGGGTGGGATGTCAAAAAGCAGTCCAATTGAGAGATGGGCGAGAGAGCAAACAAAACACTAATGCCGCGTACACCTGAGCGGAATGTCTGACAGAAAAAGTCCGACGGAAGCTTTTCATCGTCTATTCCGATCGTGTGTATGCCTCATCGGACTTTTTTTTTTTTTGAAAATTCTGACGGACCTAGAAATGGAACATGTTCTAAATATTTCAGACGGAACCAATATCTATTGGGATACCCCCTCGTCTATATGCTGTTCCGACGGACCAAAAACGACGCATGCTCTGAAGCAAGTACGAGATGGAAGCTATTGGCTATTGCACTTCCTCTTTCTAGTCCCGTCGTACGTGTTGTACGTCATCGCGTTCTGCACGGTCGGACTTTGGTGCGACCGTGTGTAGGCAAGACCGCTTGAGCGGAATTCCGTCGGAGAAACCTTCAGAGTTTATTCCGACGTGTGTACAGGGCATAACAGAACCACGATAAAATCTGAGGTTAACAGAGGGAGCCCAACCAGGCCATTGAAGAATCTTGCAACAGAAGTTGGCATCAGATAAGGTCCACATTGTAAAAGTTAGACCTGGGAACCAAACACCAGGTGGCAGCCCTGCAACATGGGAAGAGATGCCTAATGCTGAAAAGCCCATGAAGCACTAACTGACCCAGTTAAGCACGCTTTGATGGCAAAAGGAGGAACCCTGTTCCTAAGTCTATAGGTTTAAATGATAAGTTACTGAACCCATCTGGCCCTACAAGTTCTGCAGGAATGGCGACCAGATAGTCAGACAGACCAAAGGCAGCTGAACCTAGGAGAATGACTCAAACAGAGCATTCAGAATCCGGTCAACAGAGGAAAATCTCCATAGATGAACTGAAATTTTGATCTATCTATGGCCGTTCCCGTTCAATAGCAGTCAATCTAAGGATTGACTGCTCTCTAATGGGCTTGTTGGAAAGGTTTTCTTTGATCAGCACTGTAGTCAATAGACTGCAGCACTGATCAATGTATTCTGACAGCGGGGGAATCCCTGTCAGAATGTAATAGCACAGCAACAAGGTCTCCCTTATCCACCTTGAATGTCTGGTTGGAGAAATCTGTTGGATGCAGAGCAGAAGGGGTTATTGGCTTTCTATGACTAGGTAACAATAGGCTGCCACAAAGCTGTAGTACAAATGGTATGCAAATGAGATGGTACCAGCAAGGAGTACTCAAGGACCAAATGTAGAGAAGGAGGAATTACTTGCTTCCTTTGAGTAGGTCATTGTAGGCAGCAACAGATAGGATGGGGCCAGAGCATTAAGAGGAGCCAGCAGAAGCTCACCACACAAGTGGGAGAGGAAGGAGGAATGCGCATACTGTTCCGTTTTGGTGCAGCATGTTAGTGGCTAGTGCACATGTGCACGTCAGAAGCGACCCAGAAGTCATGAGGGGTGCATGGCACAATAAAATATAGTGTTGCAGACATTCCAAAAATGTGTGCAGCAGATTGAAAAAGGTGTTGTGGCCCCAAGGAAGAGGTGCCTGTGACATTTGAATGTGGTGGGGGTGGTCTGGATGGATCTTGAGGCAGACAGACAGTACAGTACTGAAAAGTGCCAATGCTGGGCTAGCATGCACATTCAGAAAATCTTAATCCATTTGGAGGATTTTAAGGACAGGGTTTCCCCAGAGGGGTGCACCATGGCCCTAAACCTGTAAGCCGTAACACACCTTACACACTAGTGTCTAGGCAAGTGCCTTCAGCAGAGCACACATTACAGGCCAGCCCTGCTTCTTCCTCCAGCGCGTCTGGATTCACCTTCTGTGGCAATGCCAAAGACCAGCCAATCTGAAAAGCTGCAAAACTAGTTCCTTCTGGCTCTGCAGTAACTGTTAAAACATGCTAAATGTAAGAAATCTTGATAAAAAGAAAAGGTTTTGCTTCCATCAGAGGAGAGAATATATCTATTTTCCTAGGACACTGGCAAAAAACTAAGGCAAACTGGGAGAGGGAGGAGTTATACTGGGCTTGCCCTTACAGATTCTCTTGCCAGTGTTCGATCTTCCAAAGACAGTATCATAATCCAATATACCCAAATGAATCCATCCTGTGTCCCTTAATATATGATTAAGACTCTTTTTATTGACTAATACCAGGATACCAACGATCTGCTAATTGTCACTTAACCGAAGAAGCAATTAAAGGCAAAATAAAGAGGTACCAGAATTGGTGGGAGCCTCCAGAGTTCAAGTTTCTTTGTGGCCACACAGTGGGTTTTGCATTTGGAACAAAAATACATTTCATCTTCTCCCAGCTCCTCTTCACTGGTGAAAGCCCGAAGGCAGCTATCCAAATTAATAGGCTCTGCTTGTGCTCTACGGCTCTGTTCCACACTTTCATGCTCTTCCACGATCTGTACACAACAGAGAAAAGAACCCATGTTGGAAATATCTACAGTAGACATTGATATGTGTTTACAATCAAAAAGTATACAGAAACTTTACCAAATTGCTCGATTAACCACAGCTCAATAATTCACAATCAATCATTGGAATCTTCAAAACTACTCTGAACTGATTATCTTCTATTATTTCTTAAAGCGGTTGTATACCCGCTGTCATTTTTTTTTTTTTTTTACACCTGCAAGGGAAAAGGCATAATGAGCTAGTATGCACCGCATACTAGCTCATTATGAGATACTTACCTTAGAACGAGGCGCCGGCATCTCACCTGGTCCACGCCGAGGGAGCCGACATCTCCCCTCGGCGTGTCTTCCGGGTATCGCGGCTCCGGCGCTGTGAGTGGCCGGAGCCGCGATGTCGTCACTCCCGCGCATGCGCGCGGGAGACTTCTGCCCGGCATGCCGGGCTGTCAGCCGAGAGTCCCCTGTGCGCATGCGCCGCTGCAGTTAGCGGCTCATTGCGAGGGGAATATCTCCTAAACCTTACAGGTTTAGGAGATATTTTTTTTACCTACAGGTAAGCCTTATTATAGGCTTACCTGTAGGTAAAAGTTACAAATATAGGTATACAACCACTTTAACATCATAAAGTTACACGTATTAATTACTTTGATTCTCTCTGTTTTACGTCCCTGTTCAGTACAGTATGTGCGTTTTCCTAAAATTATAATGCTAAATACCTTCTTTGCAGAGCCCTGCTGTGCTGTCATGTGACCTCCCTCTGCTTTCCATTCTGATCTAATAGAGCACAGTGGGAGGGGCTGAGATTCCCCTATGCAAGCTAGAAGAGGGCTCTGCAAAGAAGGTATTAAGCATTAAAATTTTAAGAAAACACACACACACTGTGCTGAACAGGGACCTAAAACAGAGAGGGTCAAAGTAATTAATACACGTTTCTTTATTTTACAAGCACCGGAGCAGCTGCAGGGAATAAAATTACACAGGCATGGGAGGAGAGGGGAGGGGCTGGGAGGAAATCGGCTCTCACACGGACTACGGAACAGACTGGGAGAGAGGGAGGGGGAGATGCAGAGATGCTGAGGGGATAGCTGGATGATGGAGGCACATAGACTAACCACGCTATCAAAGATTAGCAGCCGTAATGAACGTGGTCAAATTACAGAGGGGAAGACAGGAACAAATATGATCATAAATAAATTTATATATATATATATATATATATATATATATATATATATATATATATATATAGACACACACATATATATATATATATATATATATATATAAAATGCCTTCCTCAACAACATGTCCAGTTGAGAGAAAGCTTACCTAAACCACATCAAATCGCCTTAAATCTATGGGTTAAATAAGGAACTCAGGGCTTTCTCCAAATCACAGGGTTACATAAAGAACATTTTTGTAACTTGCATTTTCTAGGATCTCATATACAGCAGATATAAAAAGTCTACACACCCCTGTTAAAATGTCAGGTTTCTGTGATGTAAAAAAAATTAGACAAAGATAAAACATTTCAGAACTTTTTCCACCTTTAATGTGACCTATAAAATCTTTTAGGGGGGAAGAAGTAAAAATAATTAAAAAAAAAAAAATGTGGTAACATAAGGGGTAAATGAATTCTAAAATTATTTATCTTTGTCTCTTTTTTACATCACAGAAACCTGATATTTTTAAAAAGGGGTGTATAGACTTTTTATACACTGTACATTGACCCTGGATGCAGAACAACATCCAACATCACTAGCATCTTCAAGCATGTCTTCTGGTCAACAATTTTTTCCTTTTTAGAGGCGGTGATATCCCTGCTGAGCTATTGTGTTCTGAAAGGGGGATCCCCCCCCCCCCGCCAGAACAAAGTGATCAGCGCTCACAGCCATTGGCCAGGAGTGCTGATCGGATGCTGGTGTTCCAGCATGCTCGTTCAACAGAAGCCGTTCGTAAGACTGACTTCTGTTGGACGAGGAGCTGTACAGATGGGCCAAAATTTGCCCGGTTCCTACCAAACCGACAGTTTTTTCTTGACCTGTGTGTATCCACCTTTAAGGTAGCCATAGCAAGGTGGATGCAAAGAGGAAGGTATCCCCCTGCTGAGACATTGTTTTATGACAGTGGCAAACGTCGCTGTCAGAATACACAGATCAGTGGCTGCAGGCGCTGATCGACAAGAGTTTCCAAACTTGTTCCCAAACAGGGATGGCCACACACTGATCGAAACTTGATCAGTCCCACTGAACCAGCCCTCTATGGCCAGCATAAGAGTTCAACCATTTATTATTGGCTGTTGATCCGGAATCTATGTTTTATTAACTTCAGGATTAAAAGAGAAACAAAGATCTAATCCTAAATGGATCGTCTTACCCTTTCCTGAGATGTCTGGTAACGTAGATGTAGGGCTGTGGGATCCCAATCCACAGCAATGTAAGCATTGCCAATATATGCCCGGTCTTCTGCACAATCAATCTTACATCCCCTGCAAAACCTAGATAACAAAAAATATGATCTACATTTAAAAGGCATGGAACGCCCAATCTATACCATACAAAATCAACATACATTCTGCCTGGTACTTCAATCAACAGCGCTGCTCTGGGAGTGTGAGTGTTGTTGATTAGAGCACTGAGCAGGGGTGGTTAAATATGCTCTGCATTGAGCTCTTGCTAGCACATACCATATTCTAACCTTAGCTGCAGCAAATAGTGTTATAAAAAAAAAAAAAAAGAAAAAAGATGCAATTGTAGCGATTCAATTGGGATTTCGATTTCTAGTTTTCCATTAAACATGTTCAGAACAGGTGCTCATATTTAAAAATACAATAAAGAATTCCTAACAATGCATTCACATTCATGCGGTAGATCTGGTTTTTAATACTTCCCCAGATGCCCACCTAAATAGTGCAATGATGTGGCCAGAGGGGGTATATATATATATATATATATATTTCTGCAGCCGAAATGCCTTGCTTCACAGGGTGGGAAAACATTATACAGCATGCCACTCTTGGCATGAGGAACCATCACCAAACACAACCCATTAGAGGGCATGGGACCGTGACACAACTGTCCTGCAACGTACAATTGTGCTCATAAGTTTACATACCCTGGCAGAATTAATGATTTCTTGGCCATTTTTCAGAGAATATGAATGATAACACAAAAACTTTTCTTTCACCCATGGTTAGTGTTTGGCTGAAGCCATTTATTATCAATCAACTGTGTTTACTCTTTTTAAATCATAATGGAAACAGAAACTACCCAAATGTCCCTGATCAATAGTTTACATACCCCAGTTCTTAATACTGTGTGTATTGCCCCCTTTAATATCAATGACAGTTTGAAGTCTTTTGTAGTATTTGTGGATGAGGCTCTTTATCTTTTCAGATGATAAAGCTGCCCATTCCGCTTGGCAAAAAGCCTCCAGTTCCTGTAAATTCTTGGGCTGTCTTGCATGAACTGCACATTTGAGATCTCCCCAGAGTGGCTCAATGATATTGAGGTCAGGAGACAGATGGCCACTCCAGAACCGTCACTTTATTCTGCTGTAGCCAATGACAGGTCGACTTGGCCTTGTGTTTTGGATCATTGATATGTTGGAATGTCCAGGTCATCCCATGCGCAGCTTCCTGGCTCATGAATGCAAATGTTCCTCCAGTATTTTTTGATAACATACTGCATTCATCTTGCCATCAATTTTTACCAAATTTCCTGTTCCTTTGTAGCTCACACATTCCCAAAACATCAGTGATCCACCTCTGTGTTTCACAGTAGGAATGGTGTACCTTTCATCATAGGCCTTGTTAACTCCTCTCCAAATGTAGCGTTTATGGTTGTGGCTAAAAAGCTCAATTTTGGTCTCATCACTCCAAATGACTTTGTGCCAGAAGGTTTGAGGCTCGTCTCTGTGCTGTTTAGCGTATTGAGGGCAGGATACTTTGTGGCATTTGCGCAGTAATGGCTTTCTTCTGGCGACTCGATCATGCAGCCCATCTTTCTTCACGTTTTCAGAGAGTCCTGTATTTCACCTGAAGTTAGTTGTGGGTTTTTCTTTGCATCCCGAACAATTTTCCTGGCAGTTGTGGCTGAAATTTTAGTTGGTCTACCCGACTGTGGTTTGGTTTCAACAGAACCCCTCATTTTCCACTTCTTGATTAGAGTTTGAACAGTGCTGATTGGCATTCTCAATTCCTTGGATATCTTTTTATATCCTTTTCCTGTTTTATACAGTTCAACTACCTTTTCCTGCAGATCCTTTGACAATTCTTTTGCTTTCCCCATGACTCAGAATCCCGAAACGTCAGTTTCGGATGAAAGATGCAAGGGTCTGTTAGGAGTCCAGAAACTCATTGACCTTTTATACACACACTAATTACAAGCAAACAGATCACAGGTGAGGATGGTTATCTTTAATAGCCATTCAGGCTGGGTTCACACTAGTGCGACAAGCGCTCCGACATTGGGAGCTCCCTGTACTACTTTGGTCCGAATTTGATCCTACTTCAGCCCCCTATCATTGAAGTCGGATCAAAGTCGGATCGCCATCTCGCATGATCCGACTTTGGCATGCGACTTGTGCTCAGATGATCTTAAGGGGGAACTCCACGCTAAATTTTAAATAAAAAACCGGCATGGGTTCCCCCTCCAAGAGCATACCAGGCCCTTGGGTCTGGTATGGATTTTAAGGGGAACCCGCCTACACCGAAAAAAACGGCATGGGGTCCCCCCCAAATCCATACCAGACCCTTATCCGAGCACGCAGCCCGGCCAGTCAGGAATGTGGGGGGGGAAGAGCGAGCGCCCCCCCCTCCTGAACTGTACCAGACCGCATGCCCTCAACATGGGGGGGGTGGGTGCTTTGGGACAGGGGGGCGCCCTGCGGCCCCCCCACCCCAAAGCACCTTGTCCCCATGTTGATGAGGACAAGGGCCTCTTCCCGACAACCCTGGACGTTGGTTGTCGGGGTCTGCGGGCGGGAGGCTTGTTGGAATCCGGGAGCCCCCTTTAATAAGGGGTGCCTCCAGATCCCAGCCCCCCACCCTCTGTGAATGAGTATGGGGTACATCGTACCCCTACCCACTCACCTAGGAAAAAAGTGTAAATAAAAAAAAAAAACACACTAGACAGGTTTTTAAAAGTAATTTATTAGACAGCTCCGGGGGGGGGTCTTCTTCCGACTTCGAGGGTCTCTTCATTTTTCTCCGCGGTCTCTTCCTTCTTCTCCGGTATCTTCTGCCGGGCTCCTCCGCTATCTTCTGCTCTTTTGCCTGCTCTTTTGCCAGCAGTGGCCCGGTCTTCTCCGCCGTCTTCTTCCGATGTTGACACAACGCTCTCTCCCGCTGTAATGTGGTGTGCGCACTGTGCAACGACTTATATAGGCATGGAGCGTGGTCACCGGCTGATGTCACCCGGTGACCCCACCCCCCTATAACGTTAACACCCATCATGCCATGGGCCAAGACGTCATAAGGGGGCGGGGTCACCGGGTGACGTCAGCCGGTGACCACGTCCTATGCCTATATAAGTCGTTGCACAGCACGCACACCGCATTACAGCAGGAGAGAGCGTTGTGTCAACATTGGAAGAAGAGAAGAGGGAAGAAGACGGCGGAGAAGACCGGGCCACCGCTAGCAAAAGAGCGGGCAAAAGAGCAGAAGATAGCGGAGGAGCCTGGCAGAAGATACCGGAGAGCGGGAGAAGAACCAGAGAACGCGGAGAAGAGGCCGGAGTGCATGGAGAAGAAGGAAGAGACCCCCAAAGTCGGAAGAAGACCCCCGCCCCGGAGCTGTCTAATAAATTACTTTAAAAACCTGTCTAGTGTGTTTCTTTGATGACACTTTTTTTCCTAGGTGAATGGGTAGGGGTACGATGTACCCCATACTCATTCACATAGGGTGGGGGCCTGGGATGTGGGGGTCCCCTTATTAAAGGGGGCTCCCGGATTCCGATAAGCCCCTCGCACCCAGACCCCAGCAAGCAATGGCCAGGGTTGTCGGGAAGAGGCCCTTGTCCTCATCAACATGGGGACAAGGTGCTTTGGGGTGGGGGGGCCATAGGGTACCCCCCTGCCCCATAGCACCCACCCCCCCCATGTTGAGGGCATGCAGCCTGGTACGGTTCAGGAAGGGGGGTGCTCGCTCGTCCCCACCCCTTTTCCTGACCAGCCGGGCTGCATGCTCGAATAAGGGTCTGGTATGGATTTCGGGGGACCCCCACACCGTTTTTTCGGCTTAGGGGGCTCCCCTTAAAATCCATACCAGACTGAAGGGCCTGGTATGCTCTTGGAGGGGGAACCCATGCCGTTTTTTTATTTAAAATTTGGCGTGGAGTTCCCCCTCAAGATTCATACCAAACACAGTGCCTGGTATTGGCGGGGATCCAAGTCAGATCCCCGTTTATTGAAAGTCAGAAATTGGACGCATGTTGGCTTCTAGTCGCAGGGCAAAGTTGGATCCAAAGTAGGACGGCTGTCGTGTCGCACCAGTGTGAACCCGGCCTCAAACCTCTTTGTGTCAACTTGTGTGCAGGTTATCAGGCCAAAAGCATCAGGTTATGTAAACTTTTGATCAGGGTCATTTGGGTAGTTTCTGTTGCCATTATGATTTAAAAAGAGTAAAACACAGTTGATTGATAATAAATGGCTTCAGCCAAACACTAACAATGAGTGAAAGAAATGTTTTTGTGTTGTCGTTCATATTCTCTGAAAAATGGCCAAGAAATCATAAATTCTGTCAGGGTATGTAAACTTATGAGCACAACTATAATGTACACAACTTTCCTGCAATGTAATGTACACAACTGCAGTGCTGCAAGCTTTCACTGGTTATAATAGGCATCCAGGAGGCGACGCATCGCTTCTGAGCCACCTGTTGATGGACTATAAAAAGCAATCCTCTGCTTTTCAGAGGGGCAGTAAACAATACCACACATGTAAACAAGCTCTGACAGGCAGCATTGCTCAAATGATCTGTTTGCCTTTGACCAGTCGTTTTCCTATCAAACTCATTTCATAAGAAAGCAACCTATACCCACTTATCATTGAACTATCCAAATCATGTTATGTAAACCAAAATATCTGCTGCAACGCAATATCAATTAATATAGGACCATCTCACAAAAAATCCCCTGCTATGGCTTAGGTGAACAGGAAAAAACAAAAACTAGAGTGTTTGGGAATAATGATATGCATACATAATAAAAACAACTGCCAGTGATCCCTGGTGACATGACTGCAATATTTTGAACAGACTCCATGACAGTGAAATGACACCTCCAATTATTTTCACGGATTTTGCCAAATATACACTATAAAATTATATTCAAAATGTGCTGCATAAACAGCAGTAGCTGTCATACCACAAGCTCCTCTGATCTGCAACTGAAAAGGACATCTAGTAGCATATTTAAATTGCAGTTAACATCTTCAACATCATTACAATAAAAGCATATTTAGGAACACTTAATGTGAATTTTCAGTTTAATCATTTACCTATACCAAGGGCACTGAGCACATGAATTACCGTCCTTCTGCACCACTCGCAGCGTGAAAGGATATTGGTATCCCATGCTGTCATCACTGAAATTTAGGAGAAAAAAAGTTTTATGGTTGATAACTTATTTTGAAGAATGGCAATTATCTGCAAATAAGTCAGCTGCAGGTATCATAACATTATTAACCAATTCAGATCCAGAGCATTTTTTTTATTTGTCGCATGTAAAATCCCAATTTTTGGCAATAAAATTACATAAACCCCCAGAACATAATATATTTTCTGAAAGCAGAGGCCCTGTACAATAAAAAGGTGATAATTGCACATTTCTGTTTCACGTAATATTTGCGCAACTGTTTATTAAATGCAAATTATCCAGAAAAAATATAATAAAATACATTTTAGTGCAAAATCATCACCATATTATACCCATTTTTTGGTTAAAATATAAAAGAGGAGGTTGCATCTAGTAAATAGATGCCTAACATTCTTTGTTTTAAAATTGCGAGCACCCGTGATATTGCCAAAAATGATGGTGCTCAAAAATCACCATAGGCGGCACTTTAAAAGCTGTTATAGCTCATCAATTAAGAGTTAACTAGGAGCTCTTGTGCTGTCTCCCCTGCCCTTCACACCATCTAACAAAGCAGAGATCTGCTTAGTTAGAGGGGTCTCCTTGCTGTACTGGGCAGGAAAGGGTGCATCTGAACCCGGAAGTGACATCACTGCTGGTTTCATTGTTTGCGGATGAGATCGAGGCATGGATTTGCCTCGGTCTCACTGCAGTCCCTCTCACCCCTGCCGGCGGATGTGTTCCTGGATGTCGGTAAACACAGAACAGCCCGGGAACCACAGGAGGAGGGTGGGCCGTCTGCGGGAGGGGGTGAGGGGTCACCGAGTGGCCGGCTCTGAGAAAGTGGTCACTAGCTATGGAGCTGCCGCATCACTTTAACTTAGAAACCATCAGCCAAAGGTTCACACTTTGGACGTACATAGTACGCCCAAAGAAGAGCGCTGTGCAATCCTTTTGTACAGATCAGGTAAGTATAAACCGGTTTGTTAATTATTTCTTTTTTTAAAATGCATTTACAATCAGTTTTTAAAAAAAAGGACAATTTGAATCATTTAGGTAACACATTTTCATTAGGTTTTCCTATACACAGGTCACTTTATAATGTGTTCTTTGCCCTCTACTATCATCCAAATACTTTCATTACATTTACATACCAGTCTTGTGCATGATTGCTTGCTTCCTGTGGCGGAAGAGGACTTGCAAGTCTGGAGACCTGAATCCACACAGCATCATACAGATCTTTCTTGCGGGTTTGGACAGTGCAAGGAACAATCAATGGCATTCCAAAGAGGCTGGGGCGATTTTTTTGAGATGACAGAAAATAAAGCTCTGTTCTCATCTTGAAAATAGAAAAGAAATTTGCATGAGAACATTATAAATAGGATTACTAAATTTTAGTCTACTACATAAACAGTCTACTAAATTTTAGACAGTAGAAAATGGATAGAAACCGTGTTGGTTTTATATTTCTCCAGTTAAAGAGACTGACTCTCACATCTATCAACTCGATAGAAACCCTGGGAAGAGGAGACGAGGCGAGGGTCCAAATTTTTACCACTCTAAGGATTAAAAAATAAAAGTGTTCTTGGGAATATTAGCTGCTTGAAACATGGGATTACACAGTATCCCTTGACTTGATACTCCTGTATGCCTTTACCATTCTTGATAGCCTCAGTAATGAATAAAAAACCCTACATTGTATTATTCTCTGTTGTAAAACTAACAAAAATGATTGAAACAGAGAAAAAAAAGTGTTCCTCAATATTTAAAGTGAAACTGAAGTCTTTTTTATAACAAGCTGCATGTAGGCAGGCTATTATTGCAGAAGAGACATGCAATGTGTCTCCTGCGATAAAATACACCTACCGGTCTGCTTACAGTCTTCTGCAGGATGTAAACTGAGCTGCGTATGTACAGCTCAAGTCACATCACCAGCACGGGTCCCTGTGTACCTGTACATGTGCAGGAGTTGCATCATTCCACATTGGCCAGTGGACACTCCCAGAAAACGACACCTGTGGAGAAGATGCCTGCACCGGAGAGGAGGCAAGTATAATGTACCTTTCGTTCTGCTCCAAGTTATATTTTCTATTTCGATAAAATTTTAAGCCTAGAATAGCTGCACAATACATTTATAACAAAGATGTCAAAATAAACCAAAAAGGAACAACATAAAAACACAAATTTTTAAATTTACAACAACATAGGTGACGCATGCTATCATTTATTTAAGAAACTAAGCTCCAGCTAAGAGTGAAGTCCACAGCTTTGCTGGTGTGAATTAATTTCCATACGCAAAAACAAATGATGACAGCAAGACACCATTTGGAAGGATGAACACAAATGCACAGTGACATGAAATAAATATAGGACACTGGAAATTATGGCTTGGGGCACAAAATAACATGTTCCTTAATCTGTGATATCACTAGTACTTGCCAAGGACCCTGTTATCATCTCTGATTGTTGGTACAGTTAGCATTACCATAAAACTAACTATTCACACAGATTTATTGCCCATCTAAGTGCATACTTGTAAAGGGCAAAAGAAAAATGTCTAAAAGTGGATCTCTTTCCTAAATGTTAATAAAAAGCAATGTTAACTTTCTTGTTTGGAAGTCTAAAGAAATATTAACCGCAAAGTAAAATGCTTGCCCTTCCTGGAGAAAATGTGACTTTGGGCTCCTGTCATTACTAGATGTCACATGTTCTCTGCTGAAGGGGACCTCTCAACCAATATGAATTGTTATTCTCCATTCCAGAGGTTACACAATCTAGTGCGTACCTCTTCACATACGTAAATGTACAAAACATTAAAATTAGTTTATCTCACAAATTATGCAAGCCTCTATTCATCAACTCTAATAAAGACAAATGGGAAGCGTAGGTAACGCCATGGCCCTTTACTATTTCACAAAGTACTGACAATATTTCAATCAACAGTCATAACTAAAGCTATAAATACACCTGCACCTGGTGAAATAATTGTGTTTGCAAAGACTCTGCATTGAATATCAATAAAACTAATCCTTGCCAATCAAATTTTCTTTTTTAGACTGGAAAATGCAATTCTCCAGGACCCCGATTGGATGAAAGGGAGGGGGAAGGGTATTCTGTCTTATTTGATCTTAAAGGATAAGTTCACCTTTGTACAAAAAATAATAAATGCAACATTTTTTTGCTGGTAAAAAAATGCAAATTTATTATTTTTTGTATTAGAAGACTGTAAAGCATTGCAACAGCGAATAGGAGTTCGCTGATGCCATGCAGGTCTCCTGCACACTGTCAGCGTGTCTGCTTACCCGTACATCCTGTACAGGTAAGCGGATACTTGCTGACAGCAAGGCTCAATTAACTACCACGGCGCTCCACAATGCCATGGTAGTTCACCGTGAGCTACAAGCCAACAGCCGCTAAGGATGTCAGGACCTGTGGTTCATTCATACACAGAGCTGTATGTTAAATGTCGCGCCTGTGTGGGCGGCTCCCCTCACGGCCCCACTGCTTTCTAAAAAAAAAACGACTGCTAGTGCAGGGGACTTCTCCCCCATACTGCTGCCACAGGGAGAGAGGACAGCAGGCGGCGGCTGCAGCACTGGGAACATGTTACATGCTCCTCCCTAAAATCGGGTGGAACATGTAACATGTTCCCAAAGGTGAATTTATCCTTTAAATCTAAACCCAGCTGCAGCTCTAATTTGTGTACCTTGCTTTGCTGTATGTTTGAGAATCTAGCACAAGTAGGTACAAACTGTTCTAGACACAAAAATTGTGAAACAAAAGTTAGGGCCCCATAGTCAGGATTTTGCAGGTTGATGTTAAGTAGACTAATAATATGTATACTTAACAGGTTCAAGTGCCCAGTTTATCTGTTTTAGGTAGATCAAATTTTCTAAGGAAGAGTCAAATGACTAACATTTAGGTTGTTTTCTTATCCCCTGCTCCACCATGGAACTGCTAAATACAATTACAATTCAGTACCTCCTTGTATTTCTTAGCAATCAATTAGCTTCTCAATCTCCTAATGTTAGAGCACATTACAATATGGAAGGGAAACACTGATGTGTTATCTTACCATTTTTCTGTGAATTGCAATAATATAGCCTATAAATGCGTCCTCAGGTTGAACTGAGACATGACCGTCCAGTACTCCATTTTCAACAACAGGTTTCTCTGTTCCACATGGCACTACAGTATTTGGCATTCCATTTGGGATTATTGGTGGCCCATTCAGCACTCCATTTGCAACTAGACTATGAGGTCCATTTGATGATGGCTCTGTGCTGGTATCTGCAAACCAGGTAAACACAAACCTAATGTAATCTGCTTACTGTCAAGTCACTATTAAATTGAATTACAGGTGAATTTCTTTGCATGAACATTAAGGCTCACATAAGGCTAACTTTGTATACAACAATTAACAGAATAATTATCAACAAGCAAATAATTCAGAGGAAGGGAATTACACATAAAATTTAACAGCTTGTTTTATCAATTGATTGACTGATTACACATTACTCATCACATAGCTTGCCACCACTTTAGGGTACTGCTCAGATACTAAACTAACTGCAAAGGTTGTGATCATTTTATATTTAACAACAGAGGGTTAAGGTAAAGATAGGAGGACATTAATTCCATTACTCACCTGGCTCACTTGGGCTAGTGGCTGATGTAGGGGAAGCAGGAATTGGAATCTCAAAAGCACATAGAAAACCACTCACTGACAGTCGAACTTTTTGGTTATCCTGAGGAAAGTTCTACAAGAGAAATCAGAACTGTTCTAAGAAAACTGCTACAACAGGCAAAAATGTAAAGTGTTCTAAAAACAAAACTGAAGCTATTACCCCTAATTAGGCTATTGCAACCATTACAGGCAAAAAATCAAAATAAGCACTGGACAGCATATTCACTTTTTTCCATCATCTGGTAATGAAAATATTTTGAGTGCCCATACCATTTATGGCAGTTATGTCACCATCTGTGGACCACCTTCAGTCCCTAATATCATGATAAAAAACAGCACCCATAACTCGAGTAGTTAATTCCCTTAAACCATAAAAGCAGCCATCTTGGCCTCGGTTTGGGAAAACCGTTAAAGCGAAACTATACTCGCCTTCACTCTAGTGCTGTGGTGGCTTGCAGCTCTCTCACTGGCAGCTGACATCTTTGGCTGGTCTTCTGTATTTGTTGGCTAGGCCGACAGCACGTCACCCCCGTAAATGCGCAGGAGTTTCATTCATCTCAACAGATGCCAAAATTGTACACCAAGCTTTGCATGTGCAGCTCAGTGTACAGTGCGGACAGGCAAGTAAGAAACACAGTATATCTCTTCTGAATTTACAAACCTGCAAGTTTGGCTTTTGTTTTTCAGATTTGCATTTCACTTTAAATCAATAGGCTTAGTTCTGCTTTAAGGCTGGGTTCACACTGGTGCAATCACAGACATAACGTGATGTCTGTGCGATGTCTGTGCGATGCAAATTCGATCATACAAACTGTTGGTTTGGTGCAGGACCCTTTTTTGGTCTACACTGCAATCGGATCACAAGGGTGTTGACATCCATGCAATCAGATTCCTGTACCATTTCATAGTTCGCACTGAGATCTGCAAACTGATTTGGGGGTGTTATTAACTTTACATTGACACCCCCAGCAGTTCGCATGTCAGTGTGAACCAGTGCGCGATACAGGTGCGATGCGGGAACTCGCACAGGAATAGCAGGGTATCCAGCATCGCACCAGTGTGACCCGGAACTAAAACGTCCTTTTTATTTTCTGACACAATAAACGTGAAAGTAATGGTTTTTATGCCTTTATGGGAATTAACATTAAGGCCCCTTTCATACTTATACCACCTGAAAGTAATGCGACTTTGACACAACTTGAAGCAATGCCTGTGTAATCTTGAGGTCCATGGACCTTAAGTCACATCAAAGTCGAACCAAAGTAGTGCAGGGACTACTTTGAAGTCGCACAGATATGAATGGTACTCATTGGAAATCATGGGGTAGGACTTGTCATGCGCCTTTGCAGTCCCAAGTCAGAGGACAAGTCGCACAAGCGTGAAAGGGGCCTTAAGTGTAGAATTTGCTTGCTCAGTAACACAAGCATTGGTCTAGTGTCTGAACATTTTGTAAACAAATTGTTGCATTGCCTCTTAATATTTTGGGTTTTCAAGAGGAAAGATGCCTACAAGTTATAGGGCACTTAAATCTGGGTAATTTTTCCTCGAATTACACCAGCAATAAAAGTATATTCAAACATTAGACATTTTGGCTAAGGTATAAGTGACTGCAATGGAATTTCTTTGAGGCTCTGGATACAGGACTTCGTAAAATTGTGCTATATGTGGAGAACGCGAAAAAAAAAATACTGAATGGAAGTTCACTGTGCTTTAGGGATATGTAAACCTAATAAACAAAAAGGTCCAACTAGCCGTCAAAATACAGTTAACATTCTGCCACAACTGCACTGTAGAGAAAAAAAACTGCAACCATTTCTCTACTGTACACTAAAAATACAAGCTGTACTGTCAACAATCCATGCACCTGATTAAATCTGAAGTGCAACAAACTACAAATTAAAATGTTAAAGTCCCCCAACCTAGTATTAATTTAAAAAAAAAAAAAAAAGAGAAAAAGTTCAGAGCCTGCATTCTGCCAGCCAGGGCAACCACAGTATTGATCTCTGTATACAACACTTCCTTCTTGGTTGGCACTTGTGCTGCAGCAGCCTGCACATTAGCACATTAGGACAACCTAAAGCTGGCCAAACAGATGAAATACAGCTGGTTCAGCAGGAACCGGATGAATTTCAACCCATTTATGGCCCTTCCCGGAATGTTGAAAAAAATTTTATTCGATCAGCACAAAGAGCCAATCGGCTGCAACACTGATCAGTAAATTCAGACAGCGGGAGACTCCTGCTGTAAACATACAATGACACAGCAGGAAGATTCCAGCATCCCCCTCTAACGTGTGGATGTGGGAATCAGTTCAGTTTTTTTCATTCATCTCCCTGGCTGAATAAAAAAACAGAACAAAGTATGACCAACTTTAGATTTCTATGCAGTTAACCAGCAAAGGTGCACTACTGCAATCATTGAGGTGACGGAGAAAATATTTAAAGGGCAATTTATTTTTTCAAATTAACTCAAGGGTTAGCACATACAGAACATAGAACATACAGGGCCTTAACTGTCATTTTATTCACAATTTCAGTTTCATTGCGTTTGCGTTTTTGTTACCACATCAGTAAAGCTATAAACGTTAAGCCTTCTTTGGTACAAATGTACATGGCATACACCTAGCTATTAACCTTTACCTTAATATTGGATCCATGTACTTCTGCCAAAAGAATCTGTTCTGGTGTCAAGCTACAGAGTTCACTAAGTTGTTTCTTCAGGCCCGTGTACTTTTCATCCATGTTGAGCCTTAACCCGTACCGAATAGGAGTGGTGTCATCTAATTTAATTACTTAAAAATAAAAAAAATTGAGCAATGTTAGCTTAAGTTCCAAATGCAAAATAATCACACAATTAGCTAAATGTGTTTTATTTACTGAATAATAAAAATGAAGGAAATAAAACAACCACAAAATCAGTACTAACACTCAACTACTGACCTAATATTACACAATAACAAACAAGGCTAATATGCCCAATACCCATCCAGTTGATCATCATTAGGTCCCACAAGGCTTACACTTTTAAATAATTTTAGGCCAATGTAGGTTTAAAAAGAATCCCAATGACGTAAACACAACATGCCCTAATATTTCGCAGTCCGCAGCAGATTTATTATTTATCTTTAAAATTGTAACAGTAAATGACAGAATAAGATTGGCACCTCTGTGGTTTAGTATGTACAACCCCAAATCTCAAAAAAGTTGAGATGCTGTATAAAATCAGAATGCGATGACTTGAAAATCTCATGAAGCCATATTTTATTCACAATAGAAAATAAAAAACATATCAAATGTTTAAAATGAAAAAACGTACTATTTTAAGAAGATAAATAAATGTATGTTTACCACGGTGTAGCATCCCCTCTTCTTTTAACAATCTGTAAACGTCTGGGAACTGAGATTTTGGGCGAGGAATGTTATCCCATTCTTGCCTGATATAGGATTCTAACTGGTTAACAGTCCTGGGTCTTTTGTCATATTTTTGGTTTCAAGATGCGCCAAATATTTTCAAATAGTGAAAGGTCTGGACTGCAGGCAGGTCAGTTAAACACCTGGACTCTTCTACTACAAAGCCATGCTGTTTTCATAGACGCAGTAGGAGTTTAGCATTGTCCTGCTGAAATATGCAAATCCTTCCCCGAAAAAGATGTCTTGTAGATGGGATATATGCTGGGCTAAAACCTGGATATATCTTTTAGAATTGATGATGCCTTTGAAGATGTGCAAGCTGCCCATACTTTATGCACTAATGCACCCCCATACCATCAGAGATGCAGGCTTTTGAACTGAATGCTGATAACAAGCCAGAAGGTTCCTCTCCTCTATAGTCTGGAGGGGGTGGCACCCATGATTGCCAAAAAAATGGCAAATTTTGATTCGTCTGAATACAGAACCCTTTTTCACTTTTAAATGAGCCTTGGCCTAGAGAAGATGGCGGCATTTCTAAATCAAGTTCAGATATAGCTTTTGTTTGATAGAGCTTTAATTTGCATTTTTGGATAGCGCGGCGATGTGTTCAGACAGTGGTTTTTGGAAGTATTCCCGAGCCCTTGCAGTAATGTCCATCACAGAATCATGCCTGTTTTTAATGCAGTACCATCTGAGAACCCGAAGATCATGGGCATACTATATTGCGTTTTGGCCCTGTCCCTTGTGCATAGATTTCTCCAGATTCTCTGAAGCTTTCGATATTATGTTCTGTAGATGATGATATATTAAATGCCGGTTGACACCAGCACGATGCGAGAACCAATGTGTTTCCAGTGCCAGGCCTGCATCGCACAGAACTCGCAGGCCCTATGAAAACCACTGTGGGTGTCAATAGAAAGTTAATGACACCCCCAGATCGATCTGCATATTGCAGTGGAAACTGTGAATTCCGTCAGGAATCAGATTGTGAACACCCATGCGATCCGATTCTGGTGTGGACAAAAAAGGGTCCTGCATGATTTTGGTCCGTATGCGTTGCAAATTCAGCCATACAATCTGTATGACATCGCATGTGATCTGCACAGCAGTACGGTGTGAAACACATGTGATGTCTGACATCACACAAGTGTGAATCGGCACTTAGATGTTTTTTTTTTATACCCAATCAAATTACGGACCTGTTGCCAATAACCTAATTAGCCACAAAATGTTCTTCTAGCTCTTCCTTGTTAGTACCACTTACCACTTTGTTGCCCTGTTCCAACTTTTTTGAGACGCGTTGCTGCCCTCAATTTCAAACTTATCTTATTTTTTTCTTAAAATGGCACATTTTCTCAGTTTACACATTTGCTGTGTTTTCTATTTTCTTTTGTTAATAAAATATGGGTTTAAAGATTTTTTCAAATCATTTGATTCTGTTTTTATATAGATTTTACACAACATTTTTTTATAAAGTAGCACGAATCAGAATCCGACAACTGTAATTAAAGTTAGGTCAAATGCAGTTGTATGTCTTCTACAGTGTTCTCTCCCCATTTTAGTACCTGCATAATTTCCACAAAGATTTTTTATAGCCTAACAAATACAACTAGGTACTGGTTAAAAAAATAGGATATGCATTTTCACAAACCTGTGATTTCAAGATGCATGTAGCTGTCCATAGGAAGAGGCAATGAAAGGAAGTTGAACGGATCAAATCGGACACTCACATGTCCACAGGTCTTGCATTTGACTTGAGATCTTAGCTGTCCATGAAACAAGTCAACAACTATAGACCGGTTTCTCCTCAAGTGATTGTCCCAAGCCTGAATAGCACATGAAATTATGGATTAAATGTACTAGTAAAGATTTAAAATTAATGCAGTGTCTTTGTGGGATACAAGAATATGCTAAAGCACTGGCAATTAGATGTCTGGAAACCTGTTTTACTACATCAGACATATAATATAGGCCTACTCCTTTACAGACTGCACTATGAAGAAAAAAAAAAAAAAAAAAAAAGCACTATGAAAAAGGGTTTTAAAAAAAGAAGCTATATTTCTTCCCGTTAATTTGCCCTGACAAAGAATGCTTTTGAAGTGCTTCAAGACATGCTACCGGCTATGCAGAAACCATACAAAACTAGCAAAACAAGGAAAAAACAAAAAATCTGAATGCTCAAGCATTTAGCTGGAATGAAAAAATGAAAAACAAATCATTTTTAAACTTAAATGATAACAGGGAGCCATGACTGTACAGCACCATATATTCAGAAAGACAGAACGGATTTAAATTATTCTTAAGATACCTAGAAGTGCCATCTTAACTAGTCCCCAAAAGGAAAGCAAGCAGCAAAAAAACCTGACAGTTTCCAACCTTTCCCCAATATATCAGGCCTCATGTACACTGCACGTTTAGCCCCGATGCATGAGGCTCCGGCATTTAGCTGTGGCTGGAGGGCACAATACCGCTACATACGCTGCCCAGTCCAGGCCAGCAACAGCAACTGTCAGTCTCTCAGAGTTTGACAGGCTCCCGGCAGCGGGGCTGGACAGTGCGCCTGTGCTCTCCAGCTACAACTTAATGCTGGAGTCTCATGCACCGGGGCTTTATAATAATGCTTTATCACCATATGTGCTCTTATGGGATAGATCTCCTGTATTAGTGACTGCAGTCAATTTGATGGGAAGCGAGTAAAATTCACCCCGATGGGGAAAAGACAGAAATAAAAAGTGATGGAGGTTCTAACACTTCCCCCTCTAACCAAACTTGGGGTATGTAATAAGTTAAGTATTTACACTGACTAACTGCTACCATCAGTTTTTTACATGGATACATACTGTTGTCTGCAGTGATTATCCATACGGGAAGATACGAAACATGGCACAAAACTATCATCATACTGAATTCACAGTGTAGTTTCAAATAACAAAGCCTGAAATAAATGAATCGGCATACACCACAGAAAAGATGATTTTATAGAGCGCATACGCTGGTATTTATAGTGCTTGACTACTAAAAAGAGAAGGAGCAATGACAGACTACAGCAATTACCTAAAAATAAATAAATACCATAAATTACCGCGCTACTCACTATAGTAAATTATAAAAAAGCTGCAGTCATTAATGTGAGGCGTGCACATACTAAACAGAAATATTCAAAAAAGACCGCGCTAAAAGTAATACCATGTGATATGACTAATGAAAACATATACAATTGTTTAAAATAAATTAATACAAAATTATTATTTGTGTATAAAAAACACCAAAGCTCTATAGTAAAGGTGACTGAAAAATATAAGTCCCAAATGAAGATAGCAGAAGTCCCAAATGAAGGTAGGAAAAGTGACTGGCGTCACTGAAACACACAGTTCATGAGGTCAAAACAAATGCAAAGAGTGATCTTGGACATGTAACGCAGTCCTTGGAGCCAAGGTAGGTGTATACAATGTGCATAGACGTGAAACACCCAGTGACAAATCCTCCACCTAATAAGATGTCCGCTTACCAGAGGTAAGCTGTAAAACAGCTTAATAATGATCTCTGTACGGGGAAGATCAGCTCCTCAGGTCTCCAATGGGGAAGAGGGTGGGCAGGATCTAGCGATGTATTGAGCTCAGTCCACACAGTAGGAGCACCCAAAAGGACAAAACAGATTCTCCATAGTGTAAAACTGTATTGCAATTTATTAAGGTATAAAACTGGTCACACTTACATTTAAAATCACGATATAAAAGCACATAGGTTAGGAACAGCCGGCCGGCTTGCATGCACCCGTTCAGGCGAAAAACGATGACGTCATCGTTTTTCGCCTGAACGGGTGCATGCAAGCCGGCCGGCTGTTCCTAACCTATGTGCTTTTATATCGTGATTTTAAATGTAAGTGTGACCAGTTTTATACCTTAATAAATTGCAATACAGTTTTACACTATGGAGAATCTGTTTTGTCCTTTTGGGTGCTCCTACTGTGTGGACTGAGCTCAATACATCGCTAGATCCTGCCCACCCTCTTCCCCATTGGAGACCTGAGGAGCTGATCTTCCCCGTACAGAGATCATTATTAAGCTGTTTTACAGCTTACCTCTGGTAAGCGGACATCTTATTAGGTGGAGGATTTGTCACTGGGTGTTTCACGTCTATGCACATTGTATACACCTACCTTGGCTCCAAGGACTGCGTTACATGTCCAAGATCACTCTTTGCATTTGTTTTGACCTCATGAACTGTGTGTTTCAGTGACGCCAGTCACTTTTCCTACCTTCATTTGGGACTTCTGCTATCTTCATTTGGGACTTATATTTTTCAGTCACCTTTACTATAGAGCTTTGGTGTTTTTTATACACCTAAAAATAAATGTTCCTTAATCTCACTGCCTGGAACTGCAAGAGAGGTTTGTGACTGGTTGCCAAAAGGCTGCAGAACTTTCTTGTTCTTTACAATAAAGTGATTGTAAAGGGAGTTTTTTTCAAAATAACAAGCATGTTATATTTACCTGCTCTGTGTAATGGTTTTGCATGGAGCAGGCCGAATTCTCCTCTTCTGGGGTGCCCTGCCAGCGCTCCTGACTCCTCCCCCCTGCTCAGTGCCCCCATAGCAAGCCACTTGCTATGGAAGCACTCATGCGGGGCTCGATCCTGAACCATGTTGTATGTGTCCCAGGGCACACACAGTGCAGCTTTGCCCCGCCTCCACTTCCATCTCACAGGATGTGATTGACAGCAACAGGTACCAATGGCTGCCACTGCTACCTCCATGGACAGTGAGAAGAGAGAGTGTGGAGAGAACTACTGCATTCGGGCATGGTGCTGCATCAAGTTCAGGCTCAAGTATAGGGTGGAGCTGCACACAGGTGTTTTGCTTTTTTTTTTTTTTTTGCGTAGAAGGTAAAAACCCTGCTACGTCTACAACCTCTTTAAATTTTTAAACAACTCCGATCTTGTGCTCATCACATCTTCCTCTTTTTTTTTCTCTTTTTATGATTTATGCAAATTTGGCAGGCCGAGAACACCTTGTGTTTTTCTCCTACACTTTGCAGCACAATGAAGACAGCCTTTCCATAAACAAAATGTAGAGTATGGCATTGCAACACCCAAAGTCGAAAAGAGGAAACCGCGATTGGCAGGACCTTGGCATAGTGCAAACATTCGAATAGTAGAGATATTTTAACAGGCTTTTTTCATACAAGAACTATTTCTCTCTCCATACAAGTGTATGGGAATGCAAAGGCGGCTTGAAGCAGGTCAAAGGCAAGGTAGAAGGAGGTAAACTGCACGTCAAATGCATCTGCCAATTAATTCTGAATTATCTCAAACTGATATCAAAAGCAAGCTAATCTACACAGCCTAAGGCCCATCAAAGCAGGTCCCACGCCCCTCACATTTTTGTAAATATTTCATTATATCTTTTCATGTGACAACACTGAAGAAATGACACTTTGCTACAATGTAAAGTAGTGAGTGTACAGCTTGTATAACTGTCAATTTTCTGCCCCCTCAAAATAACTCAACACACAGCCATTAATGTCTAAATCACTGGCAACAAAAGTGAGTACACTGCTAAGTGTAAATGCCCAAATTGGGCCCAAAGTGTCAATATTTTTTGTGGCCACCATTCTTTTCCAACACTTCACAGGTTTCCACAGAAGTCCTCTTCCACTCTTCTATGACAACATCACGGAGCTGGTGGATGTTAGAGACCTTGTGCTCCTCCACCTTCCGTTTGAGGATGCCCCACAGATGCTCAATAGGGTTTAGGTCTGGAGACATGCTTGGCTAGTCCATTACCTCTACCCTCAGCTTCTTTAGCAAGGCAGTGGTCGTCTTAGAGGTGTGTTTGGGGTCGTTATGTTGGAATACTGCCCTGCGGCCCAGTCTCCGAAGGGAGGGGATCATGCTCGGCTTCAGTATGACACAGTACACGTTGGCATTCATGGTTCCCTCAAACTGTAGCTCCCCAGCGGCATCACTCATGCAGCCCCAGACCATGACACTCCCACCACCATGCTTGACTGTAGGCAAGACACACTTGTCTTTGTACTCCTCATCTGGTTGCCGCCACACACACTTGACACCATCTAAACCAAATAAGTTTCCTTGGTCTCATCAGACCACAGGACATGGTTCCAGTAATCCATGTCCTTAGTCTGATTGTCTTCAGCAAACTGTTTGCGGGCTTTCTTGTGCATCATCTTTAGAAGAGGCTTTCTTCTGGGATGACAACCATGCAGACCAATTTGATGCAGTGTGCGACGTATGGTCTGAGCACTAACAGGCTCACCCCCACCCCCCCAACCTCTGCAGCAATGCTGCCAGCACTCATACATTTATTTCCCAAAGACAACCTCTGGATATGAAGCGCAACTTCTTTGGTCGACAAGGCCTGTTCTGAGTGGGACCTGTCCTGTTAAAACTTCTGTATGGTCTTGGCCACCGTGCTGCAGCTCAGTTTCAGGGTCTTGGCAATCGGGTCTTGGCAATCTTCTTATAGCCTAGGTCATCTTTATGTAGAGCAACAATTCTTTATTTCAGATGCTCAGAGAGTTCTTTGCCATGAGGTGCCACGTTGAACTTCCAGTGACCAGTATGGGAGAGTGAGAGCGATAACAACAAATTTAATACACCTGCGACCTTGTAACACTAATGAGTCACATGACACATGGGAGGGAAAATGGCTAATTGGGCCCAATTTGGACATTTTCACTTAGGGGTGTACTCACTTTTGTTGCCAGCGGTTTAGACAATAATGGCTGTGTGTTGAGTTATTTGGAGGGGACAGCAAATTTACACTGTTATATAAGCTGTATACTCACTACTTCACATTGTAGCAAAGTGTAATTTCTTCAGTGTTGTCACATGAAAAGATCTAATAAAATATTTACAAAAATTTGAGGGGTGCAAAAACATGGTTCTGTTCACCTTTTAATTTACAGTGTCTCACAAAAGTGAGTGCACCCCTCACATTTTTGTAAATATTTTAATAAATCTTTTTATGGGCACCAGTTGGGATCAATAAAGCTTTAAAGGAAACGTGTCATACATGAAATACTAATAAACATTCTAACAAGTTAAATATTCTATATGGAATGTACATCTTTTGTTACAAGCACATGTTGTATGAATGGGTTTCATTAGGCAATTTTAATATTAATTCTACATTAAACAAGGGCTAACCTCTGCAGCAACTTCCCAGTCTGGTCGGCCATCGCTGTCCTTAAGCTCAACATATGGCTTATCATGGACTCTATTAAGATCCTCATGAAGACCATCCAAAAGAAAAGCAAGTAGCTCTTGGGAGTCTTGCTGCTGGAAGCCATTGAACCGTGGGGCATATTTTGCGATTGTCCACTGTGGAACAAAAATATAACTAAGGAAGCAGGTTTAAGAAAATTCATAAAACACAATTATTAATAAAAAATAAAATAGTTTTAATATCTAGGTTTCCAAATAAAATGTCTATATATACACAATTTCACATGTTTATGATTTCAATAAAATATGTCTCTATGCATCTATTAAATCTGAAAGTGAAGATGGCAATAGCTGATAGTGGTCTATGGTTTATTGACCCGATAATATATTGAATAACATCGTTTGGTAAACACGGGGAGTGCAAAATCTGGTGCAACTCTGCATAGAAACCAGCTTCAACTCTTCTGGGAAGGCTGTCCACAAGGTTTAGGAGTGTGTCTATGGGAATGTTTGACCATTCTTCTAGAAGCGCATTTGTGAGGTCAGGCACTGATGAAGGACAAGAAGGCCTGGCTGGGCTGAGGTCAGGACTCTGTGCAGGCCAGTCAAGTTCTTCCACCCCAGACTGGCTCATCCATGTCTTTATGGATCTTGCTTTGTGCACTAGTCCAAATCTTTTGGTGGAGGGGGGATTATGGTGTGGGATTGTTTTTCAGGGGTTGGGCTTGGCCTCTTAGTTCTAGTGAAGGGAACTCTTAAGGCGTCAGCATACCAAGACATTTTGGACAATTTCATGCTCCCAACTTTGTGGGAACAGTTTGGGGATGGCCCCTTCCTGTTCCAACATGACTGCGCACAAGGGCACAAGCAAAGTCCATAAAGACATGGATGAGCAAGTTTGGGATGAAGGAACTTAACTAGCCTGCACAGAGTCCTGACCTCAACCCGACAGAACACCTTTGGGATGAATTAGAGTGGAGACTGCGAGCCAGGCCTTCTTGTACACATCAGTCCCTAACCTCACAAATGCCCTTCTGGAAGAATGGTCAAACATTCCTATAGACACACTCCTCAACCATGTGGGCAGCCTTCCCAGAAGAGTTAAAGCTGTTATAGCTGCAAAGGGTGGGCCAACTCAATATTGAACCCTACGGACTAAGACTGGGGTGCCAGTAAAGTTCATGTGCTCATACTCATTTCAGAAAATAATACAGTTCATACACTTTTACAGTTTCTAAAACAGTACAGCCTTTTGCACCGACAAAATCATCTTATGACATATTATGATATTTTGTTCCAGCAATACTCTAACTCTTTAGTGAAATCTCAACAGATATTTTATATCTATTTGGGCATGTAGCTTTATTACAGGAGCCAGGGGATACAGTAGTGAAGTATTATGTGGGGATTCACAAAGTCTTTGTGCCATATTGGGCCCTGTGTATTGAAACTTTGAGTTGGAAGTCTAAACACTTACACATGCAAGGGTCACATTATTACTTTCAGTAAACAAACTACAAGTCTTACCCTTAATTTAAGGGGAGCCACATTCTTCTGAGTTCCACTCCACAGCTCTTGAACCAAATCACCATAACACTTAGCCATATGTCCTTTCATTCCTAAGGGGTTTGTTCTAAGGTATAAAAAATGCATAAGATTATTTAAAGGGCAATTCCACTTGTGGGGAAAAAATAACGCCCCCAGAAATGTTATTTTCTGCTTATGTGATTGGCTCACTGATTTTCCCAGAAGTCTGTACTAAGATACAGGTCAGATTTTGGGCATCCTCTGTAACAAAATGTAATTTTTGGTGAGATACCGCCAAAGCGAAATCACATCTACAAGGATGCAGACCTTGGCACTTTCTTCATTAGAATCCTGCAAGTGCAGCAGGCGAATTAGTTTAACTGCTTCCAGCCCAATCACTGTACATATACGGCCCTGTGGGACAAGTGTCACAATGGGAGGATGCACCTTTACGTCCTCTAGAAGCAAGCTTTGTTGGAAACCTATCCGGTGGACACAGCAGATCACCCGATCGGCATACCGAGCTACTGTGTTCTACTCTGGTACAATCACAGCGATCACAAGTCCAGTAGTAAACAATGGCTTTCATTTATGACATCATTGCTTACTACTGTCATCCGGTCTTGAGGTGGTTAAAATCACTCCCATTCACTTTGCACATGGACCCAGACAAACATGTATTTCTTTAGAATAACAAAAGATAGGAGTCCGCAACAAAGTTTGGTAAAATCCTTGCAATATACATAGATCACCCACAGGGAAATGTTTCATTTTCAACAAAAGTAGAGGTACTCTTTAATTTGACTACCTCTCCCATCGCTTCTAATCTATAAAATAATTCTATTTGCTTATTTAGGGTTTCCATCGTTTGACAATCCCCAACTAACCTAGACAGCAGGCCTGAAAATCCACCTGATAAAACTTGGGAAAACATTTGAACAGAAGACTATATGGCAGCCTTGCACATCTGGGATACAGATGTTTGATGTTGAAGAGCCCAAGAGACACCAGAAGCAGAGAAATGAGCTCTAATAGGGAAGGGTGGAACACTTTCGTTAAGGGCATAGTCCATAGAAATAAGTTGTCAGATCCACCTGGCAACGATGGCATGGGAAACAAACTGCCTTCTACGAGGACTTACAGGCAGAACAAAGACTCTGCGCAAATAGTGGCCATGGGTGCTAGGTACACCCTGATAGCAAGGACCACATTCAGACAGTTTAGGGCAATTTCCTTGGCAATATTTTGGGGCAGCAGAGAGGGAAGAACATTGCTCTCACTGAGGTGGAAAGAAGAGATCACCCCAAGCAAAAAGTAAGTTTTTAGTCTCAAAACCACCTGGTACTGAAAGTTCGACTCGAACATCGGGTGTTCGCCGAACAGTGAACAATATGCGGCATTCGCAGCAAATTCGAAAGCCGCGAAACGCTGGTAAAGTCTATGGGACACGAACACGAAAAACCAAAAGTGCTCATTTTAAAAGCTTATTTGCAAGTTATTGCCGTAAAAAGTGTTTGTGGACCCGGGTCCTGCACCAGGGGACATGTATTAATGCAAAAATGTCTGTTTTTTTCAGGAGCAGTGATTTTATTAATGGTTAAAGTGAAACAATAAAAATGAAATATTCCTTTAAATATCGTGCCTGGGGGGGTGTCCTTAGTATGCCTGTAAAGTAGCGCATTTTTCCCGTGTTTATAACAGTATCACAGCACAGCAAAAAAAAAGTCATTTAAAACTGCTCACGGCTGTAATGTATTTTCGGGTCCCGGAAATATAGATCAAAATCATTGAAAAAAATGGCATGGGTCCCCCCCCAGTCCATTACCAGGCCCTTGGGGTCCGGTATGGATATTAAGGGGAACCCTGTGCCAAAATTAAAAAAAAAAAATGATGTAGGTTTGCCCTCAAAATCCATACCAGGCCCTTCAGGTCTGGTATGGATTTTAAGGGAAACCCTGAGCCAAAATTAAAAAAAAAAAAAAAAAAAAGTCAGAGGGGACGGGGTCACCCGTTTACGTCACTGGGTGGCCCCGCCCTCAGCTATATAACAGCTGTCATTGCAAAAAGGCTTCAGTCAGCGGGAGCCTCTCATAGAGGCGGAGTTTTTTCATTTTTTTTTAATCGGGCGTCGGACGCTGTGATCGAGGATGAATGGACATTGCGGGACAGTTATTTTCTTTTTCTTTTTTAATAAAGGACTTGACCCAAACGGTCTACTGTCACGTTTAACATTTTTAACATTTTTGGTGAATGTGTAGGGGTACAATGTACCAGATACCCATTCACATTGGGGGGGTCGGGATCTGGGGGTCCCCTTGTTAAAGGGGGCTTCCAGATTCCGATAAGCCCCCCGACTGCAGACCCCCACAACCACCGGGCAAGGGATGAGGGACCCCAAAGCACCCTCCCCAAGTTGAGGGCATGTGGCCTGGTACGTTTCAGGAGGGGGGCGCTCTCTCCCCCCCTTTTCCTGTGGCCTGCCAGGTTGCCTGCTGGGATAAGGGTCTGGTATGGATTTTGGGGGGCCCCTACACCATTTTTTAAAAAAAATTTGGCGCAGGGTTCCCCTTATATCCATACCAGACCTGAAGGGCCTGGTATGGATTTTAGGGGGACCCCAATGCAATTGTTTTTTAAATTTGAATGCGGGGTAACCCTTAATATCCATACCAGACCCAAAGGACCTGGTAATGGACTGGGAGGGGGGGGACCCATGCCGGTTTTTTTTCAATGATTTTCATCTATACTGCCGGGACCCGACAATACATTACAGCCGCGAGCAGTTTTGAATTATTTTTTTTCCTTTAGAAATGTCATTTTGCTGTGGTATTGTTATAAACACAGGAGAAATACTACTTTACAGGCATACTAAGGACCCCCCCCCGGCACGATATTTAAAGGAATATTTTACTTTTATTGTTTCACTTTAAGCATTATTAAAATCACTGCTCCTGAAAAAACATCAGTTTTTAAAACTTTTTTTTGCATTGATACATGTCCCCTGGGGCAGGACCCGGGTCGCCAAACACTTTTTATGGCAATAATGTGCATATAAGCTTTTAAAATAAGCACTTTTGATCTTTCATGTTAGTGTCCCATAGACTTTAATGGTGTTTGAGTGTTCGTACAAATTTTTTGTCTGTTCGCAAGTTCTGGTGCGAACCAAACCGAGGGGTGTTCGGCTCATCCCTACTAACTACACATGTTGTAATTCATGCCAAACTCAGGATCCAGTGCTTGAACCAAGAATTACAGACCAGCGCCACACAGTGGGGGGTCTGGGTATAATCCCCAAGACAAAATCAATAGATACCAATCCAAATACTGAAGCCAAATCTTTATAGAGGTGTCAGAAGAAAAAAACTGAATGGTTTAAAAAAAAGTTTAAAAAAAAAAAATACTTCTCCAGAAGAGAAATCGCAGAAAGTCACTAGCAAAGTCTCATGAATGCGCACTGGAGAAATTTTTTGCCATTGTCCAATGTATAATAATGTATGGTCTATGAATACAAGTCCTATGTCCTAAACTGTACAATAAAAAATTGACAGTTACTTACCGATAACTGTTTTTCTAGGATATCTTCCAGGACGGCACACCTGAGGGATGAGAGGCTCCTCCCTACAGGAAACACAATCAATCGACAGCTGTTTTAAGTCCCCGCCCTTCCCCTTGATCCTCAGTTTGTAGAGAAGTAACTCCTGAACCTGGTTCACAAGGGAAATCATTCCTCATAGGTACTCACCTTCTAGTGTTCTACCATTTTTCCTCCTCCAACGGGCGGGAAGTAGGCCTGCCGTCCTGGAAGATATCCTAGAAAAACAGTTATCGGTAAGTAACTGTCAATTTTCTCTAGTCATCTTCCAGGACGGCACACCTGAGAGGATAATCAAGTAACTCAGGCCTACCTTAGGGTGGGACCACTGCAAGACCCTCTTGGCGAACCTTGGTTCTGCAGTGAGTTTTACCTCCACTCCATATGCTTGATGAAGGTATTATAGCTGGATCATGTGGCTAGTCTGCAGGTCTACTCCACCGATGTCCCTGCCTTCTGTGCTTCGGATGCAGGACCTAGGTGGAGTGGGCTCTTAAAGATGGAATCAGAAAACATGTTAAACTTGTAGGTTATCAATGTTGCCTGTCACACATCTAACAACCATGGCCTATTGTGCCTGTAGGTGCTACTTAGAACCCTTAAAGATTAATCAGAGACCTGTGTTGTAAGACAAGGACACTAATTGATCACTAAGAGGGCCTGTCTTAACACTACCCTGGTAAGGGAATTAAAACTGCAAAAAAAGGTGGGCCCCTAACAGACAACCTTTTTTGTTCATTTTTATCTTTACAACAGCAAAGACTAAAGGGAAGTCTACTTAAGGGTAATAGATTAACCGAGGCTTGATCCCTGGGTTTAAGGCATGCCCACTCTGTGGCTTTACTTACGCCTGAGTGCCTACTTCAGGAGAATAAAGTTCATAGCAGGAGTATAACACTTATACTGCTACATCTAGTTCTGCTAGAAGGGTGAGATGAAGGCCATGCACCGAGCCGTAACCTATTCGGTCGGGTGGACATCTTTATACTTCATCTTCAGGTCATAATACTCCACTGAACAGAACTTCCCCAGTTCTTACTAAGCAGGGTGATTCTTTATCGCCTTCCTCCAGTGTCCTATAACCCTACTGGGCTTCAACCCTAGGAAATGGTTCCAGCATTCCTGAATGTAAGGGGCTGAGGCTTTCTGACATGTGACGTCTGCAGCCAGAACTCCAGGCCCCTCCACGGAAAAGAGGGCTGAAATACAAAAGGTGATACATGCATTATTAATATCACAAATTAAAAAAGATCATAGATTGTGGACCCAGCACAATAGATTTAGACAGAAAGGACACAAGCATAGACAATAATGTGTATCTGAGTGTGGCTAGCTAAACCAACATATCAAATATGGGAGAGACCCAAATCTGAACTTCAATGTAGACAAACAGTCCTCACAGTCTGGTTTTCTGATGTGCAGCCAATCTGTAAAAACATTAAGACACACGCAAACCCTCAGCCTTGGTTCACACTGGGACGACTTGTCAGGCGACAGTCACCTGACAAGTAGCGTCCTGTTCTGTGCAATGGAGCCGTTCTAAATCGGCGCGATGCAAGTCGCTTTGACTTAGAAAAAGGCTCCTGTACGACTTTGGGGGTGACTTGCATTGACTTCTATACAGAAGTCGTTTCGCAAGTCGCCGCTGAGTCGTGTCCTGGGTCGCCTGAGGCAGTCGCGCTGTAAGTCGTGCTGCCTCAGTGTGAACCGACCCTAAATGCTGCGTGTTTCTGAAGTGCAGCTAGCTAGGTCATAACTGATATATATACATAAAGGACGGGAGTCCTGTTTACGGTGGAGTTTTAGTGATGTATAGCAAAACAGGGCCATAAATATAAGACAGAAAGACCCAAACTTCTATGTTGCGTATTTCTGACGAACCACCAAATACAGTTATAAGATCAATATGGCACTGGCTAGCTAAACCAACATAACAAGACAATATCTTTTCTGTTATGCAGTTCTGTAGTGCAGTCACATAGAACCAACACGGAAAGGACCCAAGCAACCTGCAGCATTTTGTTTTTCTGAAGTGCAGTATCTTGTGTGTAGCAAAACCTCAACCAGAAGGGAAA
The DNA here is from genome assembly GCA_037952925.1 of Lithobates clamitans. Lineage (NCBI taxonomy): Eukaryota > Metazoa > Chordata > Amphibia > Anura > Ranidae > Lithobates > Lithobates clamitans. Next base: position 7,005,833 of record JBBGZY010000240.1, on the reverse strand, counting down.
CTTAGGGCTCCCACACCTGTGCGACCCAACCTGCCACCGCAAAAACGCAAGAGAAAAGTCATACACTATGGCTTCCAATGGGAACCATTTGTGTCTGTGCAACTCCAGGTCGCAGCGCCACCAAGCAGACCCTGCTTTCTGGATCCACAGACCTCAAGATTACACAGGTCGCAGGTAACTTGCAATTTTCAGGTTGAACAAGCGAGGGGTCCCCAATGCTGTATCTCCCTGGAGGCGTGCAGCCAACAACCTCCTGCTGTGTATCCCTAAGAAGCAGCAAGGTAGAACAATGAGAAACAGAAAAGACACCCCTCACTGCTGTGCCTTTCTGATATGCAGCCGATAAGGCAGTAAATATAGAACATACAGGACACAAACAATCTTCAATCTTTGTGTATGTCTGATGTGTAGTAATATACCAATACTGAGCAGATACGCCACCATCCTCAATGTGTCTCCCTGCTGAGGCAGCAAAAACAAATCAGAAAAGGACAAGCAATCCCACTGCTGTGTCCCTTCTGATATGCAGCCAATAAGGCAGTAAATGTAAGACATAAAAGGACAGACAACCTTCAATCTTGTATATATCTGATGTGCAACAATATAACAATCTGAATAGAGATAGCACATCCATATTGAAGAGATTTGGCATGCGACTCAACATGTCAAATCGCATGCCTAAAATCGGCAACCTTTGCCGTTAATAGCACTGTCAGCCTGACGCCACTTTGCGGGGCTGCACCGATTACCAAAGGCAGTACTAGTACTACCCCTGGCACAGGTTCAATTTGTATTACCCAACAATTCAGGACCATCAATCTTCACTACTGCCTTTCTAATAAGCAACCAATAAGGCAGTAATACAGGACACAAAAAACCCCAGACAGAACTCAATTTTGAGTATGTCTGATGTGCAGCAATATAACAAATATGAGCAGAGATGTCATAAGACTCAATGATGTGCATTTCTGCCATGCGTCACAAGACCAGAAAGTACAGACCACCTTCCCTGTTGTATTTTTCTGATCTGTAGCCAAATAAGGCAGTACCTTTAGGATATAACAGACAACAACCAAGCTTCAGTGCAGTGCATTTCTGATGTACAGCAATATACCCCTTATGAGCAGAGATGTCACAAATCTCAATGTGTATTTCTGCTGTGCCACAAAACATCCCAGCAAGGACAAACCTTCACTACTGAGGTCTACTGGTGTGCAACCAAGGAGGAGTTATGGTGTATCCCTTTATGAAATAACCAAACAGAGCAATTTGATCCCTAGGCATAGCCTGGGCTGTAGATACTAACACTTCACCCCCAGTGAAGGAACAAATTCAAAAAATGGTTAGACACCTTACTATAGTAGCTGTTGTCCTACCTTACCTCCGTAGACTGAGCAAACGCTGGCCAGCTCACACACAGGTGGGGCTGATCAGAAACTAAAGTCTCAATGAGCCCAGCCCTAGAGACCAATTTAGGACAGCCTCTAGAAAAGGTGATCACCAATTTAGCCTGGAGGAAAATAGCCACCTGCAGGCCTTAAACAAGCAATCATGTATCTATCTAGCTCTTGCATATGTTTGCACAGAAAATCCTTAATTAAAGGATATAGGAAGCGATTTATGGTAAATCGCCTTTAGATCTGTCACTGAGTTGACTGTAGCCCAAACCAACAAAAAGGTTTTTCTTACCTCCTGCACTTCCATATAACCACAATATAAAGGTGGAGTGGGAGGTTGGAGCTTATGACTTCAGATTCCTAGCAGCTGGGCTAATAGGACCATATAACCTAGTGCACCTGCTGACCAGCTTACTCCTGAATCCTTCAACCATTGCACAATCCATAAATTGTTCAGTGGTATACCTGGCCTGTAAGGAACTCTTTGTATCTACCAGGTCCTCCCCCCCCCCTTCGCTCTATTCATCCCTACTAATGTCCCACAACTGGACATGTAGGGAGAGTCTGGAAACCTACTGTTGTGATAACCACAGTGTCTCTGCTGTAAGAGGGAGCTGTGGCTGGTGGTATTAGCAGTAGCTTCTGGGCTATTTTGTTATGCAGACCCCAGGTCCTGCACTGCACCACTTAGTAAATACAGGGGGAAGGGGAAGAAATGCCTTACCTACCTCTTTCCCATCTGAGGTGGTTTAGGCACACTCGCTCCTCTGCACCACTTGTCCACCATACAGCATCTCTGATGTAAAAGGGAGCTGTAGCTGGTGTTTTTAGCAGAAGCTTCTGGGCTATTTGAATCTAGACCCCAGGGGAGATTATCTCAAATGCCCAGAAACCATCTGGCTGGGATTGGGGATTTTGCAGCTAAATTCCCAAGGTAAAGGAAAGTACTCACCGTTGTAGTCTTCCCCTTTTTCCACAGCCACCCGGCTTGCTTTTCCATCCTTATGGTCCACACGCAAGGAGGATAGCCGCCAAAGTGCCCCCCCAACTGCTGTCCCCGTAGGGAGCTGCAAGGTTAGGCTGTGTCCTGCCAGTCAGTATATACACCTGGGGGGGGGGGGCAATGCCGTACGTTCCTCATTCCATTCTGAGGTGGTTTAGGCAGACATCCACCGTAGTGAACTGGTGCCTCCTCGAAAGGAGGATGTGGGCGCCTGCTCCTGCTGACTCTCAGCCTTCTCTCCTGGGTAAGAACGCGGGTCGTTCAGGCGGCGCCCTCCCCAGCAGCCCACGCGAGCTACCAGGGGCCCAGGAGTCGGGGGCCCTGGAAAGAACTGACAGCCAGCACCCCTGTCTGAACGGACGCCCGGACAGCTAAGGGGGGGGAGACAGGAAAAAGGCCCCTGAAGTTCTGGGGACACCACTGTACCCAGGGGCCTTCAGCTCTCAGGGGGGCTCTTCCAGTTTCTGCTGCCCCCCCTGAGGAAAGGATAGGGGAACCCCCCAGGAAGGATAAATATATCCGGCCAGACCCAGAGGCCCATCAGGTACTAACCAGGCCCGACCCTGCTTTGCCTCCGAGATCATACGAGATCGGGCAGGCGGCGCCCTCTTTCACTTTCAGGGTGATGTGGCCGTAGGCCTTCCCCAGGCATTTGGTCCGGCTCCCAGGGGGGGACCACCAGCCCCAGGCTTCGGGTCATTTGGAAAAAAACAAACGGTTTCGCTGTGTAGGGAGAAACACAATCAAAAACTGAGGATCAAGGGGAAGGGTGGGGACTTAAAACAGCTGTCGATTGATTGTGTTTCCTGTAGGGAGGAGCCTCTCATCTCTCAGGTGTGCCGTCCTGGAAGATGACTAGAGAAATATATTTTTATTTAAACTTTAGCTGTATATTCTATACCATTATCGTGACTAGTCACCAAAAAAAATAAAAAAATAAAAACAAATAAATTCTCCTACTTCTGATTTGCATGGGGATACCACATTTGTGCACATAATTAGTTATGTAACCATACTGGGGGTAGAAAACATTGCACTTTTTTTTTTTCATCCTACACAGACACTGACACTAACCTAGATCGAGCCCTGATCTAACACTAGCGCTGTTTTCAGTGTGTTACTATGATCACTTTGTTGATTTTGGTATGCCATGATTTGTGATGTTTTTGTAATTTTAAACGGCTGCTTCCTATGTGGGATTCCTATTCGGGATCTTTTGTCATTTTATTTATTCATTTGTTCATTACTGCTCGGGCACTGCTAGGGCCTTTGGCGCTGAGTGGTGTATTTTTGGGCCTGTGAATACACTCTTTTGCAATCTTTGTACCCTTTTTTTCTCTTGGCAGCCATGGATGCATTGCAGTTCCTGAGCAGTCGAACTATTGATATTGGGAATGTATTTGCAGTCAATGAGCAGACTGCTGCACAGTCTAACATTAATGGGGTGCTGACTGCTTTGGGGAATGTGCTCGAAAAGCAGGTCCGCACCTGGTGGGACATTTGCACGTTTGAACAATATATTAAAGAAAAGATTTTAGTTAGAAGTCTAAGATGGGATGTAGTCCCCCAGGATGGTCTTAATGATTCTGAATCGATGAAAGAATGGTACGACTTTTTTACCAGTATGGGATTTAAGCTGCAGGATTTAGTTCTTGCGCGTAAACGTAAGAAAATGGCCATTTTGGAGGGCAAAATTAATGAATTCCGTTTACAGTTAGAGCCCATTAAGGATTCTCAGCAGGTAGTTGATTTCAACACCCGGATAAAAAAGAAACTTGAAAAAATTGATAAAGATACACAGAAAAAGAAGGCTAAAAAGTTCCATAGGGATCTGAACGATTTTAGATCTGGCTCTGTGTATCTTTGGCAACAAGGTAAAACCCCACCTAACATTGAAGGAAATGGGGATGGTGATCATTACCAGAATTCCACCACTCAGGCAGGTAATATCCCGAGTGTGGCCCCATATATGGGTGGTAATAGGAGGGATAATGGCCCTTATCGCCCCCCAGACAATAGGTCTACCCCTGACAGGAGAAATAATGGCTACGGGAGAAGTAATGATGGGAGAAACGTTTCTAACTCCCATCATTTCGTACCCCCCAGTAATCAATACCAAGTCCCCACCTATAATAGGTTTGATCCCTTGAGGGAAAATATGGATAGAGCCCGTGGCCAATCACCGCGTCCTTTTTTAGGGAGGGGGAGAGGCTGGCAGAAACGGGGTCGGGGGCGCCCGCAGCAGAGGGGGAGACCCCCGGGGCGCTGGCAGCCAGGACAGGACTCCCGAGTACCTCAGTGGAGGGAGCAACCGCAACAGGAGTGGAATTATGCCCAACACTCCAATTATTGGAGAGAAGAACCAGGGGCTGCAGGGCAGGACGAAGGGTCCAAAAAAAGAAGGCTGGAGCAGGATTAGGAGGCATTTTTAATCTAAGCAGTGCGGTTTTATCTCACAAAGAGACCAATATTTTACATTTAGGGTTGAAGTGTGGCCTGAAAAGGCCGATCAATAAATTTGATGTTTTTATTGACATACATAAATACATAAGAAAAGTAAATATTAAGAAGTAGTTTTTAAATAAGAATTCCCAATCAGCGAATATTGTGAAATCAGGGCCAATTGATAGTGGATTAAGAAATAGGTCCCTCTTCAATCCTTTGAATAGTGCTAACCAACATATTGAGGTATTTAAAGGATTGGTGACACGGGATTTAGAGTGTTTAGTACCTAGAAAGAATGTTAATCCTCAACACGTTTTAGATGGAATCACTATGCTTGAAAAGAGAAAGGATATAGTGATAAGACCCGCTGATAAAGGGGGTGGGGTAGTGATTTTAAATAAGGAATTTTATTATGATCAACTGACCGCAATGTTAGACGACGAATACACGTATACTAAATTAAGCAAGGACCCGACTTTACAATATGAAAAGGACCTCAGGAATTTGGTTGAAATGGGGTATTCGACAGGTGTGCTGTCGAATAGAGAAAGAAAGTATCTGGTGCCAAGTAACAGCAGGATCCCCACGATTTATACGTTACCTAAGATACATAAAGATTTGAATAATCCACCCGGGAGACCTATAGTAAACGGGATAGGTTCAATTACTTCCCGAATGGGCCAATACCTGGATCACTTCCTGCAAGACAGTGTTGTACAGACTAAGGCGTATCTTAAGGATACGAAGAGTCTCCTGCAGATTTTGCAGCAGGTGGATTTATCAGGTAAACATGAGCTATATCTAGTAACGGCAGATGTGGCTTCTTTATATTCAATCATCCAGCATGATGACGCTCTGTTGGCTTTGAACTGGGCCTTGTGTCAACGTGATGATTTGCCACAGAATCAAAAAGTCTTTATTAGAAATGCTTTAGACTTTTGCCTAAGCCATAATTTTTTTTGGTTCGATGGCCGTTTCTTCTCACAAAGTAGGGGCGTTGCTATGGGGGCGAAATTCGCCCCAAGCATAGCAAATTTGTTTATGGGTGAGTGGGAAGATAAAACGATTTTTTCGGTACCCCGCACCCAGCTCCTATTATACAAAAGATACATTGATGATTTGTTCTTTATTTGGGAAGGATCCAGTGACAGTCTACAGGAATTTTTAAAGGAACTCAATTCTAATGTTAACAACATTAAATTGACTAGCGAATTTAGCCAGAATGAGATACATTTTCTGGATGTAAGTATTTTTAGACAAGGTGACAAGTTGGGCACCAGGGTCTATTTCAAACCTACAGACTCAAATAGTTATTTGCCCATTGACAGCGGCCATCACCCGATGTGGCTTAAAAATATTCCGAAGGGACAGCTTACTAGGGTGAAAAGGAATTGTTCAGAAGATGTAGATTTCTTGGCACAGGCGCAGATTATAAAGAAAAAATTTATAGAAAAGGGTTATCGTGAGGAAGCGCTAGATTCTATTATTTATGACTTAGCGGTACAACCCAGAGGAAACTTTTTGGGAAACAGTCCTCGGGTCCCTAATAGGGACAGTCATGAATGGAGCTTTATTTCAAGTTTCCATTCTCAGTACAAAGAAGTGGAAGGCATTTTTGCCGCCCATTGGCATGTGCTGAGTATGGACAAGGTGCTACAATCAGTCTTACCCCCTAGGCCTAAGTTTATATATAGAAAGGCCCAGAGCTTTTCAGATAAAATAGTACGAAAGGTGCTGGACCCTCCGGCTAGGCTCCCGACCTTTTGGAATAAGAGTGGCTTTTACAGTTGTAGAAGGTGCCAGGCTTGTAAGGATGTTGAAAGACCGCTAAGAGCAGTGGAAAGTTTTACGTCCACTTCTAACAATAGGGAGTTTGCTATCAAAGAGCTCATTACGTGCAACACCTCCCATGTTGTCTATGCTCTCCAATGTCCGTGCGGTCTTATGTATATAGGCCGCACTAAGAGACTTTTAAGAATTAGGGTCGCAGAACACATAACCAACATTAAAATTGGTTTTAAAGACCATAGTGTCTCGCTCCACTTTAAACTGAAGCATAACCAAGACCCGTCTGGCCTTAAATTCTGGGGCATCGACCACTTAAAACCAAACTGGAGGGGTTCAAATTTGGTCCGCGATCTGTCTAAGAGAGAGACCCAGTGGATCTTTTTGGCGGACACATTATCGCCAAGAGGGTTGAACGTGGAGCTGGACATTAACTGCTTTATAAGCGATTTGTAAATGTTCACTATGGGGTAGAAATGGTTTCGTTAAACTTGATCGGCCTTAGGCCGCATACAGTTTTGGCTTATGCCATATACAGATGCGGCTGGTGCGCAGTTTTTTTGTTAAATTATGTGCTATATCCTTTGTACATATAGGTGATGATAGCGCATGGTTTATGCTGGCAGCCGTAATCTCTATCATAGATGCCTCTCTTCTCTCCACCATTATTATTTCTACGTGTATTGATGTATGTCGTTTATTTGTTTATGGGTCTCATTGTATTCGAACGGTCCCTGTTTTTAGTAATTAATACCCGCATTGCTCTTTCTAACCTACTGCATAGAAGATTTTAATACGAATGGCTCTATTTAATTTTTGTATCTATGATGGCGTATTTACCATTTATACTTAATGTTTCTGATGAATTACATTTAACTTATGTTCTATGATTTTATTTATTTATGTTTTTATTATGTGTGTTTACATGCAGTGAGCGCGTCATGTTGATTGCCTGTTATGTTGCAGTGTCATGCAGCGTTCTGGGGACTGTCTGCTGCTGCACGTTTACACATGCTGAAGGGCTAATGATGATGGATTCAATGTGTGCGCTGACTGCATGGGGTTTTTTATAGTGTTTTATACTATATCCCCCTATTTTTAAATCCCAATGTGCAATGTCATTCTTCATTGTTTATACATTCACCGGCTGGCGCTATCTGGCCTGCGAGTGGGCTTACTCGCTGATGTGAACTAATGTGCAGAGCGGCTATTAGTCTTCCCCCTCTCCTGTGGAGAAGCCGTCAGTATGTCTTTCGGCGGATGTCTTGCACCTGACGTCACGCCGAACACTTGCTCTGATTGGTTAGGGTTGATGGGGCATGACATTATAGCCTGTCCGTCAGTCGTGTAGGCACGCCCTCTGTTGAAGTCAGGATATGACGAAACGCGTCAGGGCGTGGCCTACACGACGCCGGAAGTGACGATTGCGCTCCACCACAGCCTTGACTGTAACCAGGAAGTCAGAGATTGGTGCCTGGAAAGCGGAACCGGCTGGAGTTTAATACGGTGAAGTGCTGTGTCTTTATGCTTCCTTGTGATATGCTCATCTGATTGCTTTATAATGTACGTATAATGTTTGAAGGGGGGATCTTTGTGTGATGTGAAGGACTTGTATTTAATAAACAGGATTACGCTATGTGCGCTTTATCTTTTGTTGTTTGGTGATTTATGAGCCCTGACCATCTTGGATTCCTCTGGAGGGTAGCTGACAGTGGCTGGTGGCTTGGATTTCTCCTTACTTGGATGCTTGATATTACTAAGCTCTGGTGAGTTTAACCCCCTGAGGGGAGTGTGTTCTCACAGGGTGGAGGTGGATGGATCGGTGGAAGGTGCACGCTGAACTGTTTCTACTTTGATCGCCTATGAACACTATCTGAACCATCACTCTTACTGCTCTTCTCTCTTGAAGGACTTTTTTTGCATGTGTAGTTGGCCACATTATCCGTTTAGCTCAACACTAGCACTGTTTTCAGTGTGTTACTATGATCACTTTGTTGATTTTGGTATGCCATGATTTGTGATGTTTTTGTAATTTTAAACGGCTGCTTCCTATGTGGGATTCCTATTCGGGATCTTTTGTCATTTTATTTATTCATTTGTTCATTACTGCTCGGGCACTGCTAGGGCCTTTGGCGCTGAGTGGTGTATTTTTGGGCCTGTGAATACACTCTTTTGCAATAATTATTTTATATACCATATATACTCGATTATAAGCCGACCCGAATATAAGCCGAAGCACCTAATTTTACCACAAAAAACTGGGAAAACTTATTGACTCGAGTATAAGCCTAGGGTGAGAAATGCAGCAGCTACTGGGTAAACAATGCCCATCTGCACCCTCACTCTGCCCATCTGCAGCTGTACCTTTGATAACCAAAACAGCGGGTGTCTCCCGCTGTGTCATGCAGTCTTAACTGTTCGGCGGCCGTCCACTGTAACAAAGCCCCGCCTTCTCCTCGTCCGTGATAGACGGAACACTGATTCAGTTTCCCAGCATTGTATCAGTGTTCAGTGTTCCGTCTATCACGTACAAGCAGGAGGCAGGGCTTTGTTACAGTGGACGGCTGCTGAACAAGACTGCATGACACAGCGAGAGACACCCGCTGTTTTGGTTATCGAAGGTACAGCTGCAGATGGGCAGAGTGAGGCTGCACCCTCACTCGGGTATAAGCCGAAGGGGGCTTTTTCAGCATAAAAAATGTGCTGAAAAAGTCGGCTTATACTCGAGTATATACGGTATTATCTCTATCTATTATTGATCTATTTTAAGACAGCGATCACGTGATTAGGAGCTGGATTTACTCACTCCCAATCATAAGTATGAAACCATGATTGAGCGCACGGTAGCTCAGGAGAAAGCCCACTTTCATGTCACCACGTTTATATGTTAAGCTGTTGTCAGGGTTGCCGTCGTTTGACAAACCTCACTAACCTAGACAGAAGAAAGGCTGCTTTAACCACTCCCCCCGGGTAGTCGTCATACGACATCATTTACTTTGATTGAAGAAAGAGGAGAGATGTGGGGACGTCTAGACCCCAGATCTCTCTGTAAAGAGGACCTATCATGCCCTATTCCTATTACAAGGAGTGCTAACATCCCTTGTAATAAGAGTAAAAGTGAGCAAAAAATAAAAATTTTAAGAGAAAGTGTAAAAAAAAAAAAAAAAAAAAAATCAATCTATTTACTCGACATAACATCATCTTTCTCCGCAAATACTGTGTGATGTAAAAGATTGCAAAACCCGCCATTTTTTTCCTAGGGTCTCTGCTAGGTAAAAAAAAATTAAAAAAAAAAATATATACACACACACACACACACACACTGTTTGGGGGTTACGAGTAATTTTCTAGCAAAAATAGTTATGATTTTTACATGTAGGAAAGAAATGCCAGAATTGGCTTGGGTGACAAGTGGTTAAATTTATAACAACAATTCAGTTAATACACAAATTAAAGTTAAAACTAAATTCCTTAAACAAATATATTGGTTTATACTAACCTGGGACTTCTTTATTGTAAAATGCGTTTATAAACTTTAGGTTAAAAAAAAAAAGACAGTCACTTATAATTTATGCTATATGATTAGAAATAATGTTCTAAAAAAAATTAACAAAGGAATTCCTTTTAGATTTCGTCAAAGACTGAAAGAGGACATGCACACCTTTCTAATATCACAGACCATGTTCTCTGTTTTTACCTGCCTGTGGCATTGTTCTAGCTGCCAATGGCTCCAGTGGCCACCATCAAGTGTCGCTCTGCAGCCAAGTTAGCTCTCAAATTATTTCCTACATCTCAATTCTGGATCTTTTATACCTTATGCCTCTACAGCAGTCATCACCGTCTCAGTCCAGCCCTATCCTAGCTTAATTTGTATATACAGTGTATATGGTTTGATCTTGCCTTTTTTATTATTTATTATATTCTTTGATTTTACTTGCACTAGTATTGTTAAAAATCCAAAAATTGCTTGTTACGGGGTGCGCTTTTGTTGCTTGCTGTGTATTACAATTTGGCATTTTCACTGTTGTTCAATTTGCAGTTTTTGCACTTATTCCTTTGCATGTATTGCCTGCTGTGGTTTTAAATGCTGGCTAGACCCTGCCAACGTAGGATTCTGTGTACACCCCCACAAAGCCAATTTCAGACCCAGTCTGCCAAAGATGTGATCACAAACATGAAAAAACTATTTTAAACGGACACTGAATGGACTGATAAAGTGAATAGATCTGCAGATTCTGATGTATCCACACACATTTGCTTAGTATTAAACATAAGTACCTGTTTAGCTCATACAGATGTCTCCCTGAGATGAAGTATTTTGTTAGAGGCTGAGTGTTACTGACACATTGGATACTGGAGTTCATAAAGCATGTATTTCCAAGGTTGCTGAGGCCTGTTGCTCCCTTTTCAGTAGGGACTAAAACAAAAAAACAGTACTAACAGGTTATCAGCTATTATGAGCAATTTGATTAAACTGGCAACATTACAATGTACAATGCCTTCTGTATTTGTGGGGGGTAGTGGCATTTCTCTAAGATAAGGACAGACAGAGAAACCTTTTGTAAAGTAAATTACCGTAAAAGGCATCTTAGACAGAAGCGGCTTCCTATCTAATTGTAAAAAATGTTAAATCTCTTGAACTCGATAGATATATAAAATGTAGCTTTAAAAATGCTGCAACAGATAGTAGGGCCAATATTATCAGTGATAATAATAACAACATTAACACACACTAAGGATAACATAGTTTTAGTTTGTATAAACCACTTTGGTCATTTCACTTAATATTTTTTTTTCAAGCTCAAAGATATAGCAGCATTCAACTCTTAGACTTACCTTTATGCCTATCTATTTTACTGCTGTTTGCAATAAATGACATTTCTTCTGGCCAGCTCATGTCTTTGTTGCGAACTGAAAAAAAAAAACAATGCTAACAGTGAATAAGTAGAATTTTAACATTTATATTAGCAAAAAAGTTTCACGCTCCTTAAAAAAGGTGTGCCTCCTTCAGTCCAAATATGACAGTACCCTACCATATCTGTATGTCATAAAACTCGAAGTGGGATTGTGAACTAAGTGGATTTGAATAAGTGAAGTAAAAACCACAGAAGTGGTAGACTTCATTCCCACCTGTGTTAAGGGCCGACAATAATTTCCTGCAGGAGACCTCATTGGGATTTTCTGTGAAAAGCAACAGGCGGAAAGCCCTATTCAATGCAATGAGAGGCTGACAGGGCCCACAGCTGTTCCCATGTAACCAAACATGCACATCTACAGTGGCAAGAAAAAGTAAATGAACCCGGAAATGACCTGATCACAACAATAGACAGTGTGCTTAGGCTGATAACATACAAACAATTTTAATGTCTCATGTTTTTATTGAGCACACCCGTTAAACATTTGCAGTGATAGAGGGGAAAAAGTAAATGAACCCTTGGAGTTGATAACTGGTTGAACCTCTTTTGGCAGCAATAATCTTATGGGAGCCCTTTTGGTAGCTCTGGATCAGACCTTCAAAATGTTCAGGAGGAATTTGTGACCATTACTCTTTACAAATCTGCTACAGCTCAGACACATTTGTAGGATGTCTGGTGTGAACCCTCTCTCTTGAGGTCATTGCACAGCATCTCTAAGGGCTAAGGTCTGGGCTCTGATGGGGCCATCCCAAAAGGCACTGTTTTTTTTCTGAAGCTAGTTTGTGGTGGATTTACTTCAATGCTGAGGGTCATTTGTCCTGCTGCATCACCCAACTTCTATTAAGCTTCAGCTGGCGGAAAGCCACCCTGACATTATCCTATAGGATATTTTGGTAAACTTAGGAATTAATTTTCCCCTCAATGATGGCAAGTGATCCAGGATCGGAGGGAGGGAAAAGAAGCCCAAATCATGATGTTGCCTCCACCATACTTTACTGTTGGGATGATGTTTTAATGTTGATAAGCTGTGCCCTTTTTGCTCCATACATAGTGCTGAGTATTCGTCCTGAACAGTTCAACTTTTGTTTCATCAGTCCACAAAACTTCAGACGCAGCAATGTTTATTTTTTTTTTGCAGCAGCTTCCTCTGTGATGTTTTGCCATTCTACAGTACTAAACGGTCTCCATCCATAGACAATTTGTCTGTCGACTGATGGACGCCTAATCACTTTGAGATTGCGGGGTATTCCTTTCCAGCCTTATGCAGGTCAACTACTCTTGATCATGTCTTTAGAGAGCTTGACCAGCAATCTTACATTTTTTAAATGTATTATATCAAAGTAGCTCTATACCACACCTTCAAACTAATTTCTTTAATTGGATTTCAGGCATGCAAACTACTGACTTCAATTAGCTTTTGTTGAAGTAATAAGTCTATGGGCTCACATACTTTTTTCCTGTAGATGTGAATGTTTAATATGTGTGTTTAATAAAGACACGAGAAATTAATATCATTTGTGGGTTATCAGCTTAAGGACATTGTGTTTGTCTATTGTTGTTCACACACTATTCTTGCCACTGTACATGTACATGCCTCAGCTACATACAGTTTATACCGCACTTTCAGAGGCCTCACATGTTAGTAAGGGACAATTTGGCCCAAGAGAACTATGTAAAGTATACCAAAAGCTGGAGTTCAGCTTAAATGAGCACATATATGAGTGTTGCAGGACTGCGCAGGACTGCACAGCTCCCAAGTTCAGCAACCACTCTTTTGAGCTTAACCTTTAACTGTGTGAATAACTTCAGTTAGAGGAAGGCATAATGTTGGATTTTAACTTCTCAAGGAGAGAAAGTTATTGACTTTCAGAAGTATCAGTACCAGGGATACAGAAGGATTACCTATATTAGTTAAAGGGAACCTGTCCAGAGAGAAATATGGGTGCTGCCATTGTGAACTTGTCTTTGAAAGTGCATGCTCTGGACCAATCATCTTGTTTTAGGTCTCATTACTTACCGAGTCACAAAATGTAATGTCCCAAAACTTGGTAAAAGCGTAAAGATAAGGATGACAAACCAGGAGAATGCAATAAAAAAAAAAGAAGCCAACAATTGTTGATCTTATATTTCTGTCCCAACAAGTTCCTTTAAAAAAACCTTTTGGCACTAGAGTTTATAAAAGCACTGAATTAGAAGATGTTGCCGTAAACGTGTTACAAACCAGGAGTAGTGTAAAGCGTATGGGCTGAGCGCAGATACAGTTTGCATGCAAGGGCTTTACACAAACCACCAAGCATAACCACATACAGCTGCATCTTCCAATTCATCTTAATGGGTGGCTGTACACAGTAGCTGCGGGTCCCGGGAGAGTGTTTATGCAGGCTCTGTACGGCCGTGTAAATGAAGCCTTACTCAACAGTATCATATATACTTATTTAACACAAACACAAATTGAAGGTAGCCATAGTATTGAAGCTCCTACTATATGTATGTGTTCGTAAATCTAGCTGCTATTACAATTTACAAAATGTACCTTCTATTACCAAGTGCTGCTCATCCAGAATTTTAAGATATTCTAGTCTATGGTCTTCATCGTCCAAGAGAGTGAGGTAGTTCTAATGAAAAGAAATAAAGTAATTGAGTGGACATTCCATATACCAGTACATATATACACAAAGGTTAGTACAAAGTCTAAAATCTACATCCCTAGATTGCCCAAAAGACTTTTGCGGAAACAAAGCAAGAATTTTGTTAGATGCACAATTCTACATAAAAGTGTTGCCCAATGCCAGGGATCAAGTAGATGCCTGGTGGGTTTTGAGGGAGGAAGGGTTGTACCACCCCACAGCTCCCTAAGCTCCACTTCCTCTTTTTAGGACAGTGCCCTCTCCACCTTGGACACAGCTCATCATAGGTACTTCACAGAAATTCCTCTTTCAGGCAGCATCTGATATTTAACGCAAATGTGCTTCTTTTGTGCTAAAAGAGGATTCAGGAAACAATAGCAACATTTTGGTAACATCTCGGCAACGTTCTGGACACATACACTATATTACCAATAGTATTGGAACGCCTGCCTTTTTACGCACATAAACTTCAATGGCATTCTAGTCTTAGTGCATAGGGTTCAAAATTGAGTTGGCCCAACCTTTGCAGCTATAACAGCTTTAACTCTTCTGGAAAGCCTGTCCACAAGGTTTAAGAGTCAACAAGGTTAAACCTTGTGGACAGCCTTCCCAGAAGAATTGAAACGGTTATAGCTGCAAAGGGTGGGCCCTCAATATTTAACCCTATGGACTAAAGACTGGGATGCCATTAAAGTTCATGTGTGTCTTAAGGCAGGCGTCCTCATTTTTTTGGTAATATACTGTAAGTATGCAAGTAAAAGGAGCAGTGGCAGCATGAAATAATATTGTTGGTGCAGAAGGTCTCAAGTGCAACCTCCTCCTAATTTCATTCTTAGTAATGTGAACCTCTTACTGAGCCACAGTCTAAATATTCTATCTCAACAAAATCCAAATTTACTGCCCACAATACTTTTTGGAAATATTCTTTTGGTAGCTATATAGCATTAAAACATTTCTGAAGTCACACCTTCTTTGAGTTTTGGATAGCGTAGTAATGGATTTAACCCTGGTCAGCATTTCCTGTGAGTGAGGGGAAACATTTTCTCTTAGACAGCAATGACTGGAAAGGTTTTCTCATTGAAATATTTATTCTCACCTCTTGTGCCCATCACAACTATAACATTTTGGATTTTCCATTACCCTGTTTAAGTTACAATAGTCACTCAGACAAATAAAGAGGGCCAATATCTCCAGCTTGGACACAAACAGCATTAAAACTTCACAGTTCTATCCATTCTCCCTATCCAAACTAGGGGTCCTTTCACACGGGCTTGTCCGTGTACGGAATCCGCTTTGCTCAGCAGGGATTGATCTTGTGATCCCCGCTGAGCAGGCAGATGACAGGTCCGTCTCCGCTCACTGTGCAGAGATGAACCCGTCAAAGCCCCGCTCTCCTCCGCCTGTCAGTTTTCATCCAATCCAATTCTCCAGACAGATGGAAAATAGGGTTTCCATCCATCTGGATTTGGCGGATGGGATCAGGTATCGGCGGATGTCAGCGGACAGGTCACCACTTTCACCTGCCGCTCCATAGGGCTGAATGGCGCATCCAATCAGGACCGCCTGAAAAACTGATAGGTGGACCTGATCAAAAAGCCCGTGTGAAAAGAGGCCTAAAAGAAAAAACATTTTGATATGCATACATTTTAACAAAGCAGAATACAATCAAAAAATCACTGATTACCTCACTATTATACAACCACAACCGCATATCTTCTTCTTTGATGCGCAGTCGTTGGGAAAGATACTCATGGATTTCTTTTATGGTCTGCATTCTGCTAAAGCAACCAGTATATGCCAGGACTCTTTTCAGAGGAGCATTTGGAGATGGCACATTCCCTGTTGTTATAGAGAAGAAACATGACATGCATACTCATTCCTATTACTATAATGTTAAGATTTGTTGGCGTATCACACATCTAAATAACACAGTTAGTTGTATTCTTCTTTTAATTGCATACAGGTACAAGATTCTGCAGGACAGTCTTATTTTTCCATATTCAGTAAAAAAAGGGTAATTTTAGGAAGACATTTTGAGCATCTGGCATGCCACTATGAACAAAAGGACACACGTATGTGTCTGTTATCCCATAATTTTATGAAAAAAGTATCCTGTTCTCTTTATATTGTTGTGTGCAATACCAGGTGACCATGCCAATCCTCCTACCTTCTTGTTTCAAATTGACCACAACAGGCAATGGTCAATTTTCTACTTTGAACTTCAATGGCTAGACTTGTGTACTGTGGGTTATCTGTCTCCTGCTGACACTCCCTGCTTGCAGTCTGCACCTCCAGCTCTCCAAGCCCCTCATGCAGCTGAGAACAGAGGTTATAGGGTTACTTATACTTATATATATATATATATATATATATATATATATATGTGTGTGCACACACATACATATATATATATATATATATATATATATATATATATATATATATATATATATATATATATATATATATATATATATACACACACACACACACACACACACACACACACACATATATATATATATATATATATATATATATATATATATATATATATATATATATATATATATATATATATTTATATTACACACGCACACAAATGTTTTGCCTTGCCTTTCTATTTTAAACTGAATAGCTGGTTTTACAAGTTAAGGTTTCACATATATTTTAATGGACTGCAAGACGAGGATTTTTCTTAAATTTTTCATTAACCATTGAGTCCCCAGGCCTTTTTTCATTTAAGCGATGGCTCAGTATTCTGTAGTCTATCCTCACATATAGAACTTTTTTTTTCTTTTGCAGGATAGATCTTGCTATTATTAGCAAGTTTTGAGTACATATTTTTTCTTATTTCCTTGAGAAATTATGCCCCTGAAGAGGTAATTGACAAAACATGTTGGGCGGAGTCGGGGAGTCTGAGGGAGAGGTGGCTGTTTAAAGAGTAGAGTGATCCTTGCTCTTCATTGGCTTATCCTTATTGCGGCACTGCTGATGTGCTGTACTAAGTAATTCTATCTGCAACACTATGTAAGTGCATTTTTTATCATTATTTAATAAACAACAAGAAAGAACACTATGGTATGTTTTTATTTGAGAGCAATATTGAGGTATTTAATTAATCTTGCTTGGGCCAGAGAGGATTTTTGGATGGTAGTTTAATTATGCTGAAGACCTCCATTGCCTGGAGAAGTTGTGTTGTCATCTGGCTACAAGTGTTATTATTTGACCTTTGTAATGAAAGTCAACTATTAAGGTGAGCAGACATTTTGGGGTTCAGTGGAGGTCATTCCTTTTGGGAGAACACACTTTTCTTTGTATGTATTGGAAGCACTGTAGTTGAATTTATGGATTATCACATATGGACATTTTTCACCAATGTATGTTTTTTTTTTTGTGGCAATATACCCATATCATTTTGTCATAAGTGTATAAAGTCATACACTTATTGCGGGAAACGGACACAGTTAATTATGTATTTATACACCTACTTTTATATAATGTGATATAAGAATAGTACAATTTATTTATTGTTTCTTGGAAGTGTTTATCACTTTGGAGCTTGCAGCTGCAAGTCAGGGAAGATGGTGCACAAAATGTATTGAATATTGAATCAGAGGAAAGCAGTCTTTGCAAAATAACTGCTAGAGTAGAGATCTATCCTTTGATAGTAAACAAAGGCCAAGTCCAGACATGACTAGAAAAAGGTCAGGATGAGTCCTACAGAGTATTTCCTGTGATGTTTTGCACCATGTGAAGTACCCCTTCTAGGAGCAATGGTAGACTTTGTGAGAGGTCAATACCCTAGCTTTAAGGAGCATACCCATAACCAATTTGGATAGACCCCCTATTAGTTTAGGATCTGGGATTCAACAGCAATGCCATCAAAGTCAGCAACTGTGAAGCAGGGTGTTAATTTGATTATTGAGACTGGGAGAGCTCACAGGGAGTCTTCCAGGAGTCTAAAGAGGTCTCCATATCACTTCTGCCTGAGCCAATTTGGGGCAATGAAAATCACCAGCATTGCCCTCCATTCACAGCAGAGTGCTTCGGGGAGAAAAAATAGGATTTTTATAACAGCTTACCTGTAAAATCCTTTTCTTTTGAGGTACATCACGGGACACAGAGCCTCAGTAATTACTGATGGGTTATATAGGGTATCACTAGATGATTGGACACTGGCACACCCTAGACAGGAAGTTCAACCCCCTATATAATCCCTCCCATTACCGGGAATACCTCAGTTTTGTAGCAAAGAAATATAAGTGTATTAGAAGAGGGGTGGGACCTCTGTGTCCCGTGATGTACCTCAAAAGAAAAGGATTTTACAGGTAAGCTGTTATAAAAATCCTATTTTCTTTCTCGTACATCACGGGACAGAGCCTCAGTAATTACTGCTGGGATGTCCCAGAGCAATGCTATCTGAGGGGAGGGGAACCACAACAAAGTAGGGTGTAATCAGACCTGAGGACCTTGTACCGCTGCCTGCAGCACACTACGCCCAAAGGCAATATCCTCATGCTTTCTTACATCCACCTGATAAAATCTGGTGGATGTATGGACTGAAGACCAGGTTGCGGCCTTACAGATTTGAGCCAGAGAGGCTTGGTGATGCACTGCCCACTAAGCACTAACAGCCCTTGTGGAGTCCGCCTTGATTTGAAAAGGTGGAATTTTCTGTTTCAAACCATAAGCTTGAACAATCACTTGCCGAATCCATTTTGAAATGGTAGATTTCAACGCTGCCTGTCCTCTATTAGGACCTTCTGGCAATACAAACAAAACATCCGTTTTGCCAATTTGAGCAGTTGCTTCCAGATAGGCTTAGACTGCTCTCACTACATCCAAAGAATGTAGTGACCTTTCTTCCGTAGAACAGGGATCTGGAAAAAAAAAAAGCCAGAACAATATCTTGGTTTAGATGAAAATCTGAAACCACCTTCGGTAGAAAGCTAGGATGAGGGCGCAATACCACTCTATCCTTGTACATGATTAAATAAGACTCTTTACAGGAAAGAGCTGCTAATTCTGATACTCTTCTAGGAGAAGAAATGGCTACCAGAAAAATGTACTTCCTTTTCAACAGGACCAAGGGAATTTGACGTATTGGTTCAAAAGGCTGTTTCTGTAAAACTGACAGAACCAAATTCAAGTCCCAGGGGTTTAGGGGCGCCTTAACCGGAGGATTAAGATGCGTTACCCCCTGCATAAAGCTTCGGACCAAAGAATGCGAAGCAAGTGGCCGTTGAAGTAATACTGACAAGGCTGAGACCTGGCCCTTGATGGTACTCAAGGCCAGCTTCATTTCTAATCCCATTTGAGGAAAGTCAAGAATTCTACTTATGACATATTTTCTGGGATGCCAACCCCTGGATTCACACCAGGAGACATACGTTTTCCAGACTCTATGATAAATCATTCTCGAAGCTGGCTTCCTTGCATTGATTAACTCTTCAGAACGTGGGTTTCAATAGTCAAACTGTCAAATTTAGCGTTTGTAAGGCAAGATGGAACACTGGACCTTGGGATAACAGGTCTGGACGTGACGGTAGGGTCCACGGGGAACCTACTGTAATTTTTACTATTTCTGCATACCAAGCTCTTCTGGACCAAGCTGGGGCCACCAGAAGTACCGACTTCTTTTCCTGCCTGATCCTGCGAAGTAGCAGTATAGGAGGGAATGCATAAATCAGTGAGAACCGATGCCACGGAGTCACCAACGCATCTGTCCGGCATGCAAGAGGATCCTTTGTTCTTGCCACAAACTTGTCGATCTTGTTGTTGAATCTGGATGCAACGAGATCTACATCAGGAACCCCCCATCTTTGGCATATGGCCAAGAAGACGTTGGGGTGAAGAGACCATTCCCCTGGCACTAACTGCCGACGACTCAAGTAGTCCGCCTGCCAGTTCTCTATCCCTGGAATGAAAAATTGCCGATATGCATGGCACATGCTTTTCTACCCAGTTTAAAATCTGGTTCACTTCTCCCTGAGCTGCACGACTCCTGGTGCCTCCTTGGTTATTGAGATAAGCCACTGCTGTGGCATTGTCGGACTGGATCCTGACAGGGCAACCCTGTAGCCTGAGTGTCCAGGCCTTAAGAGCTAGATATGCCGCACAGATCTCCAGAACATTGATGGGTAAGGTCCTCTCTGCTTTGGACCATCTCCCTTGGACAGTGGACTGTTCCAGAACTGTTCCCCAACCCGAGAGACTGGCATCCGTTGTTACCACTGTCCAGGTAACCAGTAAAAAGGATTTTCCTTTTTGCAGATTTTTGGGTATTAACCACCACCTGAGGCTCTGACGCACTGTAGGAGACAGACGCATTGGAAAATCTAACGCCTGCACCTTCTTGTTCCAGGCAGACAGGATACGGTGTTGCAGCAGTCTCCAATGAAACTGAGCATAGGGAACTGCTTTGAATGAAGCCACAATCTTTTCCCAGCAGCCTCATACAAAGGCGAATAGAGAGACCCTTCTTTGCCCTGACCACCTGAATCAGTTCTATGACCAGGCCCAAATACTCTAGTCTTCTTACCGGTTTTAAAGAGGACTTCTCTAAGTTGAGAATCCAACCTAGGTATTCCAGGTAGTTGACTGTTGTGACCAAGTTCTGGTCCAGGCGGGCTACCGACCGGTCTATCAAGAGCAGGTCGTCTAGGTATGCTATTACGGTTATACCTTGGGCCCTTAATCTGGCCAGAGGAGGAGCCAAGATCTTTGTAAACACCCAAGGTGCAGTAGCTAGCCCGAAAGGCAAAGCTATAAACTGAAAGTGTCGTTTTTCTACTTCGAAACGCAAGTACTTTTGATGAGCAGGGAAAATAGGTACATGCAGGTACTTGATGTCTATTGACGCCAGAAGTTCTCCTCCTTGTAGGATGGAGACTACTGATCGGATTGATTCCATGTGAAAGGACCGAATCTTTAGGAATCGGTTTAGATCCTTTAGATCTAGAATGGGTCTGACATCTCCATTTGGTTTTTTGAACCGTGAAAAGGTTTGAATAAAATCCCAATCCCTGCTCTTCCGTGGGAACAACCACGATAACTTTTTGCGACAATAGTCGCTCCAATGCTAGAAAGAGAGACTTCTTTTTCTCTGGGTCTCTGGGAACATTTGATCTGAGGAAACAAGGAGAAGGGAATTCTCGGACCTCTAGTTTGTAACCTAGAGTTAATGTGGAGATCACCCATCTGTCCTGGAAATCCTCCTGCCAGAGCCTTGAGAACTGTAGCAGTCTTCCCCCCACCCGAGCGAGCGGGGGCGCCTCCTTCATAAAGAGGCTTTAGCATCTTGTCTAGAAGGCTTCCTCCCCCAGGACTTCTTTTGTCCCTGGGGTTGACTCTGAGATTTATTTCTTGAGCCTGACGGAGGAGGCCGTTGCGACTGCCTGGAGGCTGATGCTCCTGGCACTGTGGAAAGAGCCCGTTTAAAAGAGGGACGTTTACTCCTTTCCTTAACTAGTAAGAGTGTGCTTTTCCCACTAGAGATCTTTTGGATATAATTGTCCAAATCCTCTCTGAACAGTCTTGC
Source organism: Lithobates clamitans (assembly GCA_037952925.1). Classification (NCBI taxonomy): domain Eukaryota; kingdom Metazoa; phylum Chordata; class Amphibia; order Anura; family Ranidae; genus Lithobates; species Lithobates clamitans. The sequence goes on along the minus strand of JBBGZY010000240.1, from coordinate 6,984,117 downwards.
ACCACGAAAGGGAAATCCAGCCAGACGCTTCTTACATTGTGATTCAGCTGAGCAATTTTTCAACCATAAGATTCTACGCATATGCACCAACCCAAGCATAAGGCGAGAGGTTTGGATGATAGAATCTGTGATTGCGTCAACAGCAACACAAAGCCACTGGCAGGTTGGCAAACCCCCGGGCTTGCTGTTCAGGTAAAACTTTGAGGACCTTTAACATGGTCTCTCAAGTATTGACAGACTTCCGATCGCTGCCACTGCAGGTTGAGCCACTGAACCTGCCAAGGAGAAAACATTTTTTAACAGGAATTTCAATTTCTTATCAGTTGGATCCCTAAGCATCTGAGCGTTGTCGACAGGACAAGTTAGACTTTTATTTACGGAGGAAATGGCGTCGTCAATTGCCGGTATACCCCACATTTTTGTAATTTTTCCTCCATAGGATAAAGTGTTGCAAACTTTTTAGGCGGAAAAAAATGTTTATCTGGGTGATCCCACTCAGAATAAATAAGCTTTTCCAGTAAACTATAAACAGGAAAGGCATGTGTAGTTTGAGGAGGCTTTAGTGAACCCAAACAAGAGGAGGGTTCTTTAACTGACTCAGATACGGGTAACTTGAATGTGGAGCAGACCAATCCAGCAAGGATTTGCACCAACACCTTCTCATTCTGAGAAGCTGAAGAGGGCCCTTCTCCACTTTATTCCTCAGAAGAGGAATCATTAGTCTCATCCCGATCCTCTGAGAGGGATTCCTTTCCTTTTTCCCCAGAGTTCCTCTGTTTGAGGGTCCTGGGTGGCAGAGGGGGACCTAGTGCGTTTTCTTCCACTGAGTGAAGATGCGATTAAGGCCAATAGTCTTTCCTCTAATCAATTAATGGTTGAGGAAAAAACCTCCTGCGCAATGTATACAGGGGCTGAAGTGCCAGAAGCAATTGCAGCCCCTGACCCCGACGGCTCACCCTGGCCAGCTTCCCCAGGTCCTTCAGGGGGGGAAGGTGCTGCAGAGGGGGGTTCTCAGAGCCTGAGGGAGATCCCTTAGAGCCCCTATTTTTCGGGGTATTTGTACCTCTTCTACCCATAGTGCCAAGCAACAAAGGTAGAGGTACCACAAAAATCCACTGACTGCTGAGCAATGTAGTTCAGCAACTGCCGCTGCTACCAATGCCCAGTCTGGTGCCTGGGAAATGCCTGTGTCCCACACTCACATGCGCCCATCAGCTCTATGTCCCTCCATAAGCTGCGTGCACCTGAAAGAGTGCACTTTATAGCTTGTGTAGCCAGCGATGTGGGCGTCTAATCACGCGGACGTCGCATTAACGCACTGCCCCCCTATTCTGACCACCCCTTCCCCTCGTTTTTTTCGAAAAAGTTGTCTTTCCCGCACGAGCCGAGGCTCCGATCCTCGGGACAAGCATGGAGGGGAGGCTCGGGCGGAGGAGAGAGAAGGGCCGGTGAATGGGAAGCTGCCGAAAATGGCGGTGGCGGGGGGTGCAATATACTAGCGCTCCTTGCTAAGGCTCACCCCGACCCCCCCTAAGCCATGGGGGGAAAATCCCTGAAGGAAAGAACCCCCCTTACCCACATCCTACCTGGAGCATGGCTGGAGGAGCGTACAGCGTGGACACTGAGACAGACGGAACAGGCATGAAAAGGTATGTGCTCTTGACAGCCCCAGTGGCGACTATAGGCATAGCATACATTTACTTAAAGGAGAAAACCTACTAGAATTAAAAAATTCTTGAGGAGTCTCCCTTACCCTATCCAGCTGCAGGGTTCTGTATAACAGACCCAAACTTCACCTCTCACGGTGGGCTCCATTCGAAAAACCTTCAGAGACTGGGGCCCCCTTGAATAGGGGGATCCGCCGTCCTGGGCCCGTAAAGCACCCTGCCAGGGATATGGCTGAAAAAAACAAATACTGGATCCCGGGGTCCAGCTCTCTAAAAAGAGAAGCGTTACAGGTAAAACCTTGTTTCTTCGGACAAGAGGCCCGGGTACCATCCAATTCGGCCTGAAAAAGACACTAACAATGGATCTGGTTGCATGGCTTGCCTCAGTATAGGATATTCCTTTGGAGCTCTGGACAGCAACACCTAAGACACTGGCAAAAAAAATGAGGTATTCCCAGTAATGGGAGGGATTATATAGGGGTTTGAACTTCCTATCTAGGGTGTGCCAGTGTCCAATCACCTAGTGATACCCTATATAACCCATCAGTAATTACTGAGGCTCTGTGTCCCATGATGTACGAGAAAGAAAAAAGCACAGATTAGGGTGAACTAATTCCACAGAGTCATTAGAGCACACATCGCTATGGCTAGATGATCCTGGTCTGGAAGCAAACTTGCTCAGTGGTCACAATTACCACCTGTGACAGAAGTTCTGTAAAACCACTGCGTGATGCTACTGACTGGGGAAGTGAGCCTGCCATCTTTCCAGACCTGAAATGTGCATGGCAGACAGGGCTGGAACCTGAAGTTTTACCCAAGAATCTGGCCGACTTTTCTTTGAGACTTCTAGTTTTTCCCCGATTGTTGATGTATGCCACTACTGTAACACTGTCTGACTGAAACCGGATCAGATGACCTTGCAGTTGAGAGGTCCACAGCTAAAGGAGCAACCAAATTGCGTAGAGCTTCAGTATGTTAATTTGTAGACTAGCTTCCTCAGGCAACTAAGTCACCTGTTCTGATAGAGTGTGTAGGACTACTCCCCAGCCTGTCAAATGAGCACCTTTGAGAATCCTCTAGAACAATGAAAGGAGGGCTTTCCCTTGTTCCAGGGTACAGATTTGTGAGCCACCAGGCCAGAGAGAACCTGATCCTGGGTGTCAGGAGAACCTGTGAATACAGAGACTGTACCTTTTTGTCCCACACATCCAAAATATGCAATGGAATTGGCCTGGATTTGAGCATGCTGGATTGCCTCAAAGAAAGCCATCATTAAGCCCAGAGCCCTCAAGCAAAAGCATTGAGATGGACGGACCCTGAACTGTAGAGTCCAAAAATGGGAGCAGAGTGTCCAGAGTTTGATTTGTAAGAAAAACTGTGGACTAAGCAGCATCTCGAAGAAGACCTAGTTACTCCAAGCAATGAGTTTACATCCTGAACCACCTGAAGTCAGTGCTGGAAGAACCAAACCTTTGAAGAGTCTGAACAGTCATTTGGACATTATTAGGCAGAGTCTGAGCTGACTGCTCTCTCAAGCAGGGGTCATCGAGATAGACCACAATGAGAAGACTGTGTGTGAAACAGGGCAAGCACAGGGGCTAGCTTTGGTGAATACTCCAGGAGCAGTTTACAGAACAAAAGGTTGGGTCGCAAACTAGTTGCATGTCTCCATCTTTCCAGTACACTGGAAAGATGGAGACATCCAAGTAAACATACCTGATGTCCACGGAGGCCACATTTTCAGAATGGAGGGATGCAATTAATTTTTTTCACCCAAATACAGACGTTGGAGTAGTTTTAGACTTGAAGTAGAACTGTGGATAGGTTTCAGCAGAAACCCTGAAAACTGTAAACCTCTTCTTTTCGGGAACAATAGATAAAACACATTTACTTGCGCAATGCAGCTTGAAAAACCTCAGTACAGCATACAGACAGGTGGAACATTCTGGATATGAAACATACAATATCCACACGCATGGGTTCCAATTGTTTGAAAATCAAATGATTTGTCAGGATCAATTCAGGTGCATAACTCATTTCCTTGGTCTACTACCATGATTTGGCAAATGAACATGACAGCATTAAGAGGCTGCATGGAAGGGCCAGTATGGGAAAATAGGAACTTGTAAAGTGTGTCCAGTCTCTTGTCGACTGGATCCTTAAACAATGGAAGGTCTTACCAGGAACAGTCAGTGTTTTGTTAAGGCAAGAAGTGTCAGGATCTATAATAGGAACAGATTACTCCATATAAACACCTCTTCAATTGGTTATTGTGCAGCAAAATAATTGGGAGGAGAAAAAAGCTAGCCAGAAGTAGATAATTTACCACACAAAATAGGATGCAGCAACGAGTGTACTGGAAAGGTTAGGGAATTTTAAGTGAGCCCAAATTGATACGGTTAGGGAATTTAGAGGTAGGTTGCTCAATATCTACACATGTATGCACTCTAGTAATAAGAACCAAACCAAAAGACTGATATCGAGAGAGTATGGGTTTGTGGAATGGAAGTTCATTCAACTAATAAGAGTGACATAGGGGTATCATCACGGTAACGTATTTGAAAAGAATGAAATTTATCTACTTTTCTGTGCTTTTCAAACAAAAAGACTGAACCTCCGCAGGCACAAAATCATCTAAAAAAAAAAAAGAATAGACCATACTCCTTATCATCCTCAACGGAGTGCACATAAGCAGCTGCAGACAAATCAGAGAGAGACTCTGGAAGAGAAGGCATGGAGGTATGCCTACAGCCTCTATGTTCTTAGCTACCATGTCCTTGGAGACGAAACACGTCAGTAAGGACTCCACTGCCGCCATTTGTTTTTTAAAAAAGCGCTGATTTTAACCTGCTAAATGTAAGTTTTCTAACTTCATTAAATTTTTATTGTGTACCCAAACGGAATTATGCTATGTGGCCCTTTCTGTTCTCCCCCCTTTAATTTCATTTACTGCATCCATGGACATCTGATCACAGCCCCTTATGAGATACACCTACATAAATATCTTCCAACTCGAGGATAGCCGGGTGTTCCTGTTCCTGCCATCTGAGGGTTCCAGTGTCCATTCCCATTGGTTGTTTACACAACACAAGCCCGTTTGACTCACAGAACATGTGCTCTTGTGGGTTCAAACTTGTTACATCCTTTTAAGCTATCAACAGCAAAATTAAAGATGCTGCTCATTATTTTGTATAAATATTTACATTTGCATGGATTAAATTTTACCTTTAAAAAAAAACAAAAAAAAGTGTCCTACATGGCATGAGTAGACTACATAGCCGGTAGAAAACGTAAAAAAAGCTCTAGGTCTGCCAAGTGACATAGAAATGTTTACATGTATACAGAACTACTTTTGTCCTGCAGAGCCCAGAACAAGAAACCCTCACTGAGTTGCCAATGAGTGTTTTAAAGCTTTTACCTAACATAATTCCATATGCTATTCTTGATGATACCTAAAAAAAAAACATGTTTACAGACCAATAAACAGCTGGAAACCTCCAAACACTTTGGAACATTAATTTATAATGACTCTCTATCCCCATTGTTCTCTACAGTATAGGTGTCTAATTATGTCCCAACGTTCATTTTATGTGGCATAAAGTTAAAGAAATCCAGGTGAATATTTGCCGCAAAACAATGCAGAATCAGGTCGCCAAGTGCAGAAATTTGTAATTAATATGATTTCTGTATATAAAATAGGCCACCCCAGACAGAATATGCAAAACAGTGCATCTTTTTTTAAGTAAAAATATAATATTATATAGTACTACAAATGTAAAAAAAAATGCTTATACGTAACAAAATATTATATTATTATTATTATACATAATAATAATAATATTATATTATTATACATAATAAGAAAACTTATGCAAGATTGGATAAAGGCATGCAATATCTTTAATTTCACACAATGCTACACGAAACAGCATTCTGAGTAGCAAAGCAACAATGTTACCTTAACAATACCCCCACACTGCAACATAATATCCCTTAAAAAAGAAAAAGCAATTAAGGTAAGAGGATTAGTTGTAAGATTACAGCAAGAAACAATTTTTTTTTTAACCCAAGATTAATCACTGATTTGACAATAATTAGCGCACAGCAAAAAAGAAAATATAAAGTCACCAAGATTTATTTAAAATTTAAACAAGCTTTTAATTGGCCTGGTCAAAAATTAAAGAATAATATTTAGTTTTATTTGAAAGGTAAAATAAGCCACATATGCCAAAAGAAAGACATTTAGCTTCATTCTTTACAACCAAGGAATCAAATATTAGACAGGCTCTTTCAGCACTGAACACCGAGACCTACAGTCTGCACAAGAACAAGTTTGGGTAGATTATTATGAAAGTTGTAGCTGGCTCTAAGATATAACTAAAGGCAAACACATTTTTTTCAAGTTTTGGATAGAGTGGAAAGGCACTGAACACCATTTTCTTGCCATCTGTGGCACAGTTTGTGAGATTCATCCTGTTTAGCCTATTTAAATACTATCAAGACTGAGGCTAGATTCACATCTATGCATGTTACTTTTGAGAGTTTTTGCAGTGCTTGCCGCGTTTATGGACACGCGTTTTAACCGCAATTTCCATTTCTTTTTTACACTATATATAGCTTGTTGCTAATGAGGGGGACAGGAAACCAGCGGCTACGTTATTAACCACCGATGAGTTATCAGCTGTCAGCGGGTTTCCCATTCACCACAAAAAAAAAATACAGTAGACATTTTTATTAAAAGACTTGTCAAAAACCTTCTTCTTCCTCCGGTCTTCCTCCATCTTCTACGCATCTTCCTCCTCCGGGCTTCTCCTCTTCTTCTTCCTCCTGTCTTCTTTGTCAGGTGTTCTTCCTCTGCCGTCGCTCCCGCCGACGACCCTTCTCCGATGCTGCGTCCCGCTGATCTGTCCGTGCCAATGTCAAGCATGCCTTAGATAACGGTGGGGGCGTGGCCATTGGATGACATCATCCAGAGGCCCCACTCCTTGTGAAGTCACGGACCCATCATGTTCGTGTGGTGACGTCACAAAGAATGGGGACTCTGGATGATGTCATCCGATGGCCACGCCCCATCGTTATCTAAGAAATGCTTGACATTGGTGCTGACAGATCAGCGGGACGCAGCATCGGAGGAGGATCGTTGGCCGGAGCGGCAGCAGAGGAGAAAGCACACCGGACAAAGAAGATCGAATAAAGAAGAAGAGCGGAAGAAGAAGCGGGAAAAGGAGAAGCCCAGAGGAGGAAGATGCGGGAGAAGATGCAGGAAGACTGGAGGAAGAAGATATTTTTAATAAAAATTTTTTTGGTGAATGTTTAGGAGTACAATGTACCCCATACTCATTCACATAGGGGGAGCCCGGGATCTGGGGGCCCCCTTGTTAAAGGGGGCTTCCAAATTCCAATAAGCCCGCCCGCAGACCCCGACAATCACCGGCTAGGGTTGTTGGGAAGAGGCCCTCGTTGATGGGGGCAAGGTGCTCCCACTCCCCCATGTTGAGGGCATGCGTTCTGGTATGGTTCGGGGGGGCTCGCTTGTCCCCTCCCTTTCCTGGCCTACCGGGATGCATGCTCGGATAAGGGTCTGGTATGGATTTTGGGGGGAGTGGGTTGGCTCGCGCCATTTTTTTTTTTACATATTGGCGAGGGGGGGTCCCCTCCGAACTCATACTAGAGCCAAGGGCCTAGTAAGGGCCTGGTATGGACCTGGGGGGGGGGGGGGGGAGGGCGCCACGCAGTTTGTTTTTTTTCATGATTTTTTTTTTTAAGCGACAATTCTTTTTTTTTTTTTTTTTACATTCAGCTGATGACTTATTGGTTGTTAAGGACGCGGCGGCCGGCTTCCCGGCCCCCTTCTTAGCAACCAGTTATATACAGTAACTGTACAACTTAAAAAAAAAAAAAAAACACACAAATCTCCGCAAAATCGCGAGTAAAAACGCGGTACTTGCGTTTTGGATGCAGGTCCATTGAAGTCTAGCCCATGCAAAACGCTGCATTTTGCGTGAAAAATTCCCCGACCCTTTCCAAAGACGCAGAGGCACAAAAATGCATTGATGTGAACATGTTCCATAGGAACCCATGTTAAAAAATTTCCCTGCATTTCTGCAAAATGCATCAAAAACGCGATAGTTTGAATGGAGCCTGAAAGTGAAAGACAATCCCAAATTTTGGGATGTTACCAGAGCAGGAATAGATGGGGAAATCCTACAATGGAGACACCAGTTCTGGTGTCAACCAAGGATTTCTTTACATTGGAGGGATTTCTTCTCAATTTCTGTTTTGGCTATGAGACAGAAAGTGAAATCTCCCCAAAGTGATAGAGATGACATAAAATTGGATATAACCCTCCTTTAGTCTTAAGAAATAAAAAAAAGCTTTGCCTACTTTAAAAGTAGAAACAAAGTGAAAACGATATAGTATTTTTGGATAGAGCAGTTTTTTTTCTGCCATCTGTGTCCACTGGGGAGAGTTCCATTCACTTCCCGTCTCATAGCCACAACAGGACGCGAGAGGAATTCCCTCCAAGCTTAGGGAAATCCCTGGCAGTCACCAGGGTCACCAGAACTAGTGTCCCCAACTGGAAGATTCTCTTCTTTTCCTGTTCTGATTACTAAAAATGTGGGATTTTCTTTCACTTTTGGTGATAACAGCCACCAGGACAAACAGAGAGGGCGATTCTCCCTAAAGGGTTTTGCCTTCAGTTATACTTTCAACATCAATGACTGGAATGTATCAGTTTAGGATAGTTGTAGCCTATGATCATTCTATATTAAAAAAAAACATTAAAGTGGATGTAAACCCACACTCATCCCTTCTAAACTATTGCCATAGTGGTTATCTATAAAGATATACATGCCTCCTGCATGTATCCTTACCTGTCAAATGTCTCCCCTGTCTGTTAGGAGACCCAAAAAACTGCAGATTCTGTGGGTGGGTCTGTTGTCTGAAGCTCGGTTGGTGGAGTTGTGATGTCAGTAGACTCCCCGCCCACCTCTACACTCCCCTTGTCAATATGCATTTTCTCCTGTGTATTTCTTACACTGAACTTTTGCTATGATCACTAACATCCAGTCAAAACCCAGAAAAGTTACCACATACTTCAGCATGCCCAATCATGGCGAGGTGTGGAGCAGCCAATACTGGGAGAACTGGAGAAGAAAGGAGGAGGGGATCTGAAGTACTCAGAATGTCTCTCTCTCAGGCTGTGCATGAGATATGCAAATCACCCACTCACAGCAAGGGGAGAAACAGGTCTGTCTGTTTTTATCTCACTGAAAAAAGATAAGAGGACTGCTCAGAGCTGGATTAACTCTTCATGGCAAGACTGTACACAGATGACATGAAATCCTATACTGTACAAGGTGCAAGCCTTAATTTAAAAAAAAAAGATTTCGGGTTTACATCCACTTCAAGTACCAGGACCTTACCAAGCAATTACTTCTTTGCAGCACCAATCAAATGCAAAGATGCATCCATTTCTGACTGGCGACAGCGGGGAAATATCTCCACTTACAGGTATATGTAAGAATTTTAAACACATGAAAAAAGTATTTTTTTTTTAAATTATGAAATTATTCCAAAAATAGGTTGCAACCATTCTGTAATGTACACTCATTTGTTCACGGTAAAAAATAAGAATTTTCTTGTGCATGACCTTAGGTTAAAGCCCCATGAATTTAAAATGCAGGTTGCAGAGCTAGCAGGCATTACAGTGGCATAAAAAGTGCAATCCCATTCTTGCTGCATTCTTACATTACCTCTGGGTAAATGCTGAGGAAACATTCTTAGGCTCATCATACCCATATTCACCCAGATGTTAGACTGTTGTTGGCGGGTCACAGGCTGCTGTCTCAAAAAAAGCAAATAACGTGGAAAGAGCTCCAGTTCTGGGAGGTTGGTTTTACTATTTCGGATTACCTAATAAAAAAATCAAAACCATAAGACAGCATCTTTTTACTTGTAATTTACATTTAAATTGCAGATAACATTTCCTTTAAAGTGGAAGTCCATGCAAAAACTAAAAATCCCTGCATCTATAGCCACCAACATTTTAACACTAACCTCTCTAGCCCTGAAAAGAAAAAACGAGTACACATAACTTTTCTACAGGTGATCCAACCCGATATCCAGCTGCGGAAGCTCTAATCCCACGCTGAGCTATCAGCCACAGCTTCGCTTTTTTTGTCAGGTGCAGAGGACACGTCCTTCAACGAAAGCCCCATAGTAACTCTATGGGTGACGTCACTTCCCATTCATTTCACAGCCGTTGTTGGACGTGTACTCAGCAGAGCTTCTGCCGCTGGAGATCGGGTCAGATCGCCTGTAGAAAAGGTATGTATACTCGTTTTTTCTTTACAGGGCTAGAGAGGTTAGTGTTAGAATGTTGGTGACTTTAGATGCAGGGATTTTAGTTTTTGCATGGACTTCCACTTTAAAGCCCCTTTCACACTGGGGCGGGGTCGGCAGTAAAGCGCTGCTTTTGTTAGCGACGCTTTACCGTCGGTATTCGGCTGCTAGCGGGGCGGTTTTACCCTCCACTAGCGGCCGAGAAAGGGTTACAAACCACCGCAAAGCGCCTCTGCAGAGGCGCTTTGCCGGGTGGTATAGCCGCGCTGTCCCATTGATTTCAATGGGCAGGAGCGGTGAAGGAGTGGTGTATACATCTTCGGAGCTCCTTCTCCGCTCCGAAGATGCTGCTTGCAGGACTTTTTTTCCCATCCTGCTAGCGCACCACTCCAGTGTGAAAGCCCTCGGGGCTTTCACACTGGAGAGACAGCAGCGGCTGATTCGGGTCGGTTTGCAGGCGCTACTATTAGCGCAATATCGCCTGCAAATCGGCCCAGTGTAAAAGGGGCCTAATGGCTGTATTTTTCAATATAGACAGAAAAGGCACCAACACATTTTAACCCCTACAGGAAATTGGCCTAGTGCTGTCACACGAAATCAGGGAAAGACCTCAGTTCTGCGTAAGCTCCGACTACAATATCTTTCTTTGGTCCTAGCAGTTGAGCATAAGCAGCCCTGAATCCCTGATGGAAGCAGGTGTGCCTTGATTCATGTGCTGTATACTAGTTTTGAAGTAGTTAGGCCCCTCTCACATGGGCTGTCCGATCAGGTCTGCCTGTCAGTTTTCCAGATGGGCCTGATTAGACCTTGCACTCTCCCCTATGGAGTGGAGAATGTCAGCAGACACATGTCTGCTGACATCCGCCGCTATCCGTTCTGATCCTGCCCGCAAAATCCAGACGAATGGTGGTCCTATTTTTCATCTGTCTGGCAGATCGGATGAAAAAGGACTGGCAGTCCTTTTTCACCCAATTTCCCCATAGAGGAGAGTGGGACTGTGTCCGTCACCGCGCAGCACAGTGAGTGGAGACGGACAGGTCATCCGCTTGCTCAGTGGACATTAGCGGAGCGATTCCCCACTGAGCAAGTGGATTCTGCAAAACGAATGCGCCTGTGTGAAAGGGGCCTTAGGCTGAAAGTACTCAATGAGTTACTAAAAATTCTCTCAGTTCTACACTATGAACTATTATCCTGGCAGTAATAAATGGCTGCTTTCATCAGTGCTTTAATGTACACGTGTGAACATAATTCAGTATAGAATACATTTGTCACCACAAAGGCCAACAATGTGACATAGTATTTAAGGAAATATATATATATATATATATATATATATATATATATATATTTTTTTTTTTAGGTTAGGGTTAGCTAAATTATGCTTGCTATTATTTTCAGCCTGTTCAGTTCAACTTTGAAAGTAAAGCATAGAAGATAATGCACAACTGCTCCAGATTCTGGCTGCACCAGTTTTAATAAGTTCCCCCCAAAATGTTCAAATTTAGTTGTTTACAACGGATAAGGAGATCTTCCAGCACAGTACAGACAGAATGAATTATGGTAAACAGTAATGCCACAGATCCCTCTGCATAGCAGAGAAAAACTTATTTTTTGAAGTTTTCAGAAAATAGAATGTAAAATGTAAGCAGCGATTTTTAAGTTTTTCTAAGTTATGCTATGTGAATGGGAACACGTAACAAATGTGGGCGTTATCCCAATTTGGCTACAAAAGTGGGATTACACTATCCAGCAAAACTTAAATCAAACAGTTAAATACATAGTCGGAATATAGAATTACAGTATCTTATATACTGTATGTTTAATGTTTACCAGCAACATTTTAAAAATCTCTTTCTGTCCTAACAAAGGGTTAAAGATCTAGAAGCTGGCATTTGGTATTGTATGGTATGAAGGGGAAATTCAATGTGTTTTTTTGCCAAGTGGGGACAGACTGAGTTTCCACTGTGCCCGAGGCCTGCACCAAATTAACAAAGAGAAAAAAAAAATCGTATTTTTAGGCATGGTATGCATAGTTGGGTTTTTTTAAATTTGACTGCAAAAGTGGAAATGCATCTCAAGAGACATCTCAGTGATAAATATACTGTGCCTAGGACTATAATCTAAAACAATGATGACTTTTAAAGCTGTAAACTCAATAAAAATATATATACAAATACATCTGAAAAAAGTGTGCCAAAGCAACTGCATACACAAATTAATTATCTTTATCTTAGATACATAATCAGCAGATGATATTCAGTATGAATTCCAGGACTGGTTGTTACTTACTGGTCGAGGTAAAGACAGGTTTGCTCCATACCAATGATAAAGTGCTCTCCACACTGGTTCTGGTACAATTTCATAATCCTTTCCGCGGAGTAGAAAAGGATTCTGCTTCAATCTTCCACCTTCCAGCGTCAAAGAAGGGACCTTGGGAAAAAAAAAATCTTTTACAGAAAGATGCATTGCAAATTGTGGATTTTTTCCTTTTTTTTCCCCTTAGATGTTACATGTTTACTATATACAAATAACACCCTCATAAAGGAGGTTTTGTATGACATGCTGCCAGTGACAGTACCATTTCAGCCTAATAGGCCTCATCAGCATGGGTCAGGAGGATCTGAAGTACCACAAAAGAGACTTTAATAGACCACAAAGTACTGGTAGGATATTTTACAGAATCCTCACTTGAGAATCATATGCAAATAACCCTCACCAAAAGAAGAAAAGGCTTCTAGGTAATGTCAAGTTCCTGATATAAACTACCATTGAGTATTAATTTTGTTCCTATTGTATATCAGATTACCAAGCCAACTGATCAAGCAACAATGGTGGCCAGATTTTCAAATACCTGGCCAAATCTCAAAAATTCAGATGTTGAACACCCATTTTGTAGGTCTTTGCTTCCCTCTCTATAGTGCATTTGATTTCCAATGGATGGTGGGAGTAAAAAGCAGATATTGGTCTGCCTGTGAAGTTCCTGTAGGCTTTAATGCCCAAGCAACCACACCACATGTTAAACTGTCAGAAAGGTTTATTTGTTATACTGTGCCTCTTCCTATGTAAAGTTGAAGTTTGTAACCACTGAGTTTGAGTGTTTGCTAAAAGTTTGTAACATCAGAATTGCAAGCTTTTTTACTTGAAATATGCATTTTCTCAAAGATCATTATTTTATCTCAAAATTCTGTAAACTATCATGCCTATGATACTTGCCAATACCTTAGCTATTTTTAGTCATGTAATGATTAAAGTGATAGTAGAGGTTAACATTTTTGTTTTTTACATAACAAACATGTCATACTTTCCTTCTCTGTGCAATTCTACTGCACAGAGCAGCCCCAAACCTCCTTGTCTAAGGGCCCCCACTGGCGCTGTCAGCTCCTCCTCTTCTCCGTCTGCCCCCAAAGAAAACCACTTGCTATGGGGGGAGAAGTACAGACTCGATCCGAAGCAGAGCTGTGTGCATCGATAGACGCACATAGCGCAGCTCAGTCCTGCTCTGCTCACAGGATTTGACTGACAGCAGAAGGAACCAATGGCTCCCACTGCGTTAAAGTAAAAAAAAAAAAAAACTTTTTGCATTTGAATGCAAAGGCCATAAAGGAGTGGAAAGGCAAAAATATCATATCCGCACAGGCGCCCCTTGCTGACTTTGTCTGCCATTGCACACAGGCATGAAATGAATGCACTTAAAGAGTAGAATGCCATTGCAGCATAGCAGAAGTTGGTGGCATCCTCCAAAACCATGTCCTACCAATATTTATATTTTCTCACATTCTCTCAGTAAGCCTAGTAAAAGAGTATAACATTTGCCTATATCCCTTAATATTTGCAATGCCACTTGGATGAGTTCTGGGCCTTGTTGTGAGCAAATAGAAGAGCATATGTGATATTACTAGAGTAATGCCACATCAGCAATGGACCAATTGCAGTTGTCATTGAAAAACATTTTTGGGAACGAAAGAAAATGCTTGTAATTTACAGCCGTGGCCAAAAGTTTGGAGAATTACACAAATATTAATTTTCACGAAGTCTGCAGCCTTCGTTTTTACGATGCAATTTGCATATACTCCAGAATGTTTTGAAGAGTGATCAGATGAATTGCAAATAATTGCAAAGTCCATCTTTGCCATGAAAATGAATTAATCCCATAAAAAAAAAAAAAACATTTCCACTGTATTTGTAAAGAAGGCTTCAGGTCGCCCAAGAAAGTCCAGCAAGCCCCAGCACAGTCTCCTACAGTCGATTCAGCTGCGGGATCGGGGCATCACCAGTGCAGAGATTGCTCAGGAATGGCAGCAGGCAGGCGTTAGAGCATCTGCATGGACAGTGAGGCAAAGACTTTTGGAGGATGGTCTGGTGTCAATAAGGGCAGCAAAGAAGCCACTTCTCTCCAGGAAAAACATCAGGGACAGACTGATATTCTGCAAAGGGTAACAGGATTGGACTGCTGAGGACTGGAGTAGCGCCATTTTCTCTGATGAATTCCTTTTCCGATTGTTTGAGGCATCCAGGAAAAAACCTTGTCTGGAGAAAAGGTGAGCGCTACCATTAGTCCTGTGTCATGCCAACAGTAAGCATCTCGAGACCATTCATGTGTGGGGTTGCTTCTCAGTCAAGAGAGTGGGCTCACTCACAATTTTTTTCACAAAAACTCAAAAACACAGCCATGAATAAAGAATGGTACAAAAACATCCCCCGAGAGCAACTTTTCCCAACCATCCAAGAACAGTTTGGTGACGAACAATGCCTTTTCCAGCATGATGGAGCACCTTGCCATAAGGCAAAAGTGATCACTATGTGGTTTGGGATAAAAAAGATCGAAATTGTGGTTCTATGACCAGGAAACTCCCCAGACCTTAATCCCATTGAGAAATTGTAGTCAATCTTTAAAAAGCTGGTGAACAAAAATAAACCCCACAAATTCAGACAAACTACAATCATTGATTATGCAGGAATGGGCAGCCATCAGCCAGGATGTGGCCCAGAAGTTGATTGACAGCATGCCAGGGCAAATTGCAGAGGTCTTGGAAAAAAAAAGGGTCAACACTGCAAATATTGACTCTTTGCATAAACCTAATGAAAAAGTGGGCATTAATTAAGTGCCCGCGGCATGGGGACTGTGGCTGGCAAAAGAATTAAAAAAAAAAAAAAATATATATATATTTAATTTATTGGTTACTGTTCCTTTAAGAAACAGAATATGAGAGGCATAAAAAAAAAAAAAAAAAAAAAATCAACGTGATCTACGGGCGGGAAAAACACGTGTACTGTGGAATAGTACACGTGTTCCGGGGGCTATATAAGACCCCCGCACTCAGGTTTCCAGTCACTTGACCCCACAGCGGCTTGACGAGCTCAGCTCCATAGGTGTTAGGTTACAGGAGCGCGTCTGCCGTTCAGGTCATGAAGACGCTGGTGAGGAGGGTCCTTGAGAGGGCGGCGTCTGAAGGGGGCGAGGAATGGCTCATGAAATGCCTGGCGGAATTCGAAGCGGACCCGGCGGAGGAAGCAGGCATGAGAGACCCAGAGGAGTGTACGCCGGCCCCAGCCGCAATTGAAATGCAGAGCCTATCACCACCAGCGAGCAGTCCAGCGACTCACCTGAGAGCGGCAAGCAGGCAGCGACGAAGCCGCCCGCCAGAGCGTCCGTCTATGGCAGCTTCTGAAGGAAGAGCGGAGTCCCGCTCAGCTGAAGAGGTCACTGCGGATGATGTCATGCCGCCTCAGCGCTGTGGAGGCCGTGCCCGCAAGAAGAAGAGGAATTTCTCTCCGTCGCCTCTTCGTAAAGGGGGGCGGGGTAATACTCATCTATCCCCGCCTCGCGGGGATAATCTCTCTTTTTCTCCACAGGTTACTAGGCAAGCTGTTGCCATGGCGACGGGTTCGAGAGCGTCCAGGCTTGATCAGCTGGACGAAAGGATGACAGAAGCCCGTGTTGAAACAGCTGCAGCAGACAGACAATTTCAACAGACACCTGATTTTCAAGCTACTACAGGAACACCCCCTGCTGGTGAGTCAGCACAACAACTTTTCATAACTCAACTTCTTGATTCTTTGTCTAAATTTACAGCTTCTTTAGGTAATACAAATTTATCTACACCTGTTATTTCACCAGTTAATGTTTGGTCACATAATACTTCATCATCTGTTAATTCACAGGATATGGTTAACACGAATGTGGTTAATAATACCCAAAGTGTTACTAAGGCACATATATTGTCCCCTGTGCCAGAAACATGTTTTAAGGAAGTATTACCTTGCGAGATGTCTCCGTTAGGTTTTCATTTAACTTCTAATATAAAAGAAAAAATATGGAAAGGTGATTTTATTGACCTTTTGACATTATTACCTAGCAACAAGGAGTTACCTTTTAAATCTGATAAACGGAACGATGATGAGGATAGACGCCGTACAGCTCCAAAATCTTTTCATAACTGGTTACAGGCTTTCTGTATTTTTTCAGCAATAATGGGCGAAAAGTTCCCGGAAAAATGTAGTGGTTTATTCCAACATCTAGAAAACATTTTGGAAGCTTATAGAAATTTTGGCGGTTTTGGTTGGTACAACTATGATGAATCATTCCGCCAAAAAATGGCTGTCTTCCCTTCTTTGAAGTGGGGAATGAAGGATGTTGGCTTATGGTTAAACTTAATTCTTCCTCAGAAACAAGCATTTAACAAACAGCCTCTTGTCAATCAAAACACGTCGTCAGTCTATAAGAAGGGCATTTGCTATGCATATAACGAGTCACAGTGTAAATGGTCAGCTTCGTGTCGTTATAAGCATGAATGTTCCTTTTGTTTCGGGACTCATCCTTTAGTGAAATGTTTTAAAAGAAGTTATTCCAATGTGCAATCCCGGGACAATTCAAAAAGCTCACACGCCAGTGAGGCTGGAAAACATGTACCCATGGCTACTTCTGTACCCAGACAAGGAGAAAGCGGGAATTTTAATTAATGGTTTTACTTTCGGTTTTAAACTCCCTGTTTTTTCTGGTAATGGGTGCCATGTAGTGGATAATCTGAAATCAGTCTTTCTTCATAGACAGGTGGTTAGGAAAAAGTTGATCAAAGAGATCATAGCTGGTCGGGTAGCCGGTCCTTTCGTTTCTCCACCTTTCGAAAATTTTCGTATATCCCCATTAGGTTTAGTGCCAAAAAAAGAACCAAACTCTTATCGTCTTATTCATCATCTTTCCTTTCCGAAAGGTAACTCTTTAAATGATGAAATTGACGATTCTTTATCATCGGTTAAATATGCTAGTTTTGACGATGCTGTTTCAATAATAAAAAAATTTGGGATTGGAGCCTTGTTAGCTAAATCAGATATCAAGGCTGCTTTTAGATTATTACCCATTGCACCGGAGTCCTTTAATTCTTTAGGTTTTTGTTTCGAAGGTTATTTTTTCTATGACATGTGTCTACCAATGGGTTGCTCTTTGTCATGTCAGTATTTTGAGACGTTTGCTACCTTTTTGCAATGGGTTATTTTGCATGTTTCAGGTTCGGAAGGAATAATCCATTACTTGGATGATTTCCTGTTTATAGGACCGCCTGATTCCCCAATTTGCGCTTTGCTGTTGCAATTATTTTTAGCTATCTCTAACAATTTTGGAATTCCTATTGCTGATGAAAAAACGGTTCTTCCTTCTCCGGTTATCGAATTTTTAGGTATTACAATCGATACTGTTTTATTTCAGTTTCAACTTCCCGTGTTAAAGATTGATAGGATTCAGGAGTTGATCTGTCTCTTTTTGCGTAGGAAAAAGGTTTTGCTAAAAGAACTTCAATCCTTTTTAGGATTGTTGGCTTTTGCGTCTCGAGTTATGCCAGTGGGCAGAATATTTTCAAGAAGACTGTCTATGGCTATGTCGGGGTTTAAATCTCCTTTTTCACATATTCGGCTTACCAATGATCTTAAAGATGATCTATTGGTATGGTCTCAA
Source organism: Lithobates clamitans (assembly GCA_037952925.1). Lineage (NCBI taxonomy): Eukaryota > Metazoa > Chordata > Amphibia > Anura > Ranidae > Lithobates > Lithobates clamitans. Next base: position 6,966,156 of record JBBGZY010000240.1, on the reverse strand, counting down.
TTTCTTTTAGATTACAATGGTCGTACGTTTTTTCAGGAAGAACTCGTTTTTTCAGCTGATATGGAGTTGTTTACTGATTCTGCAGGATCATTGGGTTTCGCAGCAATATGGCGCACTCATTGGTGCTCTGGTTCTTGGCCTCCTTTTTGGGTTTACACAAAGGCCACGAAGAATATTGTGTTACTGGAGCTTTTTCCGATTGTTGTGGCTTTTGAGCTATGGGGTGAATTTTTCACAAACAAGCGAATTCTGATTCATTCTGATAACAAAGGAGTACTTTTTGCAATAAACTGCCTATCTTCTAAATCCATTTCTGTCATAAAACTTTTGCGTTACTTTGTATTTTTATGTTTAAAATGGAATATTTGGGTTAAGGCAAAATATGTTCCTGGTAAGCAGAATGAGATAGCAGATGCATTATCTCGTTTTCAGATGGCTCGTTTCAGGCAGCTTTTTCCCGAAGCGGACCTAGTTGGTTACACATGCCCAAATCATCTATGGGATTTGATTTAACCCCTGTCTGTTCAGCTATTCAGCATTCTTTAGCTCCTAGAACATGGACCGAATATTTGGTTGCATGGAAAAAATGGCTATTGTTTAATGATGCAATGGGCTTCTCCGGTTGTTCACCAACGGAACAAACAGTTTTAGCATATTTTTGTTTTCTTATGCAAAAGAATTTTTCTTATAATCATATTAACAAAAGCTTGGCTGGAATTTCCTTTTTCTTAAAACTTCATAATTTGCCAGTTTGCACGAGTTTCTTTTCGGTTCGCCAAGCTCTTAAAGGTTATAAGAAAAAAACGTTCACACCGGATATGCGTAGACCTATTTCATTGGATATATTACGGGATATTTGTTTAGTGACGCCTAAAGTATGCAATTCAGAATATGAAGCGATATTACTTTCAGCCTTTGTTTTAATTTTCTTTGCTGCGCTTCGAATTTCAGAGATGGTCCCGGCTAACAAAAAAGGTAATTCTGGGTTATTCTTTAACGAAGTATTAATTTCACCAGGTAAAGTACAAGTTTTTATAAGTCGATCTAAGACGGACGTGCATGGTAGAGGTAATTGGCTCAGTCTATATGCCTGTGGTGACTCTATTATTTGTCCCTATGTAACCCTTTCTACATATATCTCTATTCGTCCTTCATGTTCGGGAAATTTTTTAGTTCACTTGGATCATTCCCCTCTTACTAAATTTCAATTTTCCGTTTTATTACGTCGTTGTTTATCTCATTTAGGTCTCTCTCATCTTAAATTTTCGTCACACTCTTTTCGCATAGGAGCCGCCACAGAAGCAGCTAGATTGGGTCTTGAGGATACAGTCATTATGAAATTAGGGAGATGGGAGTCCAAGAGGTTTAATTTGTATGTTCGCCCTAATTTATGTATTTGATTTCATAGGTCGCAAGTCCTACATTTGGATCATTGGACACTCGTTTGTTTATTGGGCTCACAAAAGAGCAGGTCAACGTTGTTATACTTCCAATTTATCTTTACCCCATGCTTCTTTTAAAGTTCTTTGGAAAGGAATTCGTGGGCTTCAATGGAACAATCTTTTCTGTCATCTCTCTGCATTATCTCAGCGATGGCCCTCTCCTGATATATTAATAATTCATTTAGGGGGTAATGATGTAGGTAAACAATCCACTTTGGATTTAATTTTTATGATGAAACAGGATTTACATCGCATTCATCTTTCTTTTCCGGGTACTCGGGTACTATTTTCAGAAATGGTACCGCGTCTTGTATGGTTGTCTTCCCCAGAGACAAAGCCTTTGGAGAAGATTAGAAGACGTGTGAACCATTCTATTGCAAAATTTATGCCTTTTTTAGATAGTTTTTCTTTCAGACATGTCGATTTGGAAGGAGGTTTTTCAGGCCTTTACCGACAAGACGGAGTTCACTTGTCGGATGTAGGCTTGGATATATTTAATTTAGATTTGCAAAACATGATTGAGATGGCCGCGGTGGTGGGGTAGGCCGTTTTTTGTTTTTTTTGCTAAAAACATAAACGGCTGGTGGGGACTTTGAAGAAGGTTTTATTTATGGTACTCGCTCGAGTTCTATAACTGAGTGAGATATTGATATATGTTTTATTGAAAATATTAATTAAATGAATAAATAAATAAATAAATATAAGAAAAAGAAAATTTAAAAGAATTTATTTATGTTTTAATTATAAAGTTTATTTATACCAATAAAGGTGCCGCGGCCATTTATCACCATTATATAAGTCTGAGTGTGGTTTATTCTTTATTTAAGATTCTTTTGTACAGCCTACATTCCCATGAAAAAGTGGGCATTAATTAAGTGCCCGCGGCATGGGGACTGTGGCTGGCAAAAGAAATAATTTAAAAAAAAAAAATATATATATATATTTAATTTATTGGTTACTGTTCCTTTAAGAAACAGAATATGAGAGGCATAAAAAAAAAAAAAAAAAAAAATCAACGTGATCTACGGGCGGGAAAAACACGTGTACTGTGGAATAGTACACGTGTTCCGGGGGCTATATAAGACCCCCGCACTCAGGTTTCCAGTCACTTGACCCCACAGCGGCTTGACGAGCTCCCCATCCCTCCCACCCTTGTCGCAGCACCTTTTATGTGGTTTGTCACCCTTGGATCAAGGGGGGACTTTGAAGAAGGTTTTATTTATGGTACTCGCTCGAGTTCTATAACTGAGTGAGATATTGATATATGTTTTATTGAAAATATTAATTAAATGAATAAATAAATAAATATAAGAAAAAGAAAATTTAAAAGAATTTATTTATGTTTTAATTATAAAGTTTATTTATACCAATAAAGGTGCCGCGGCCATTTATCACCATTATATAAGTCTGAGTGTGGTTTATTCTTTATTTAAGATTCTTTTGTACAGCCTACATTCCCATGTAATTGTCAATAAAAAGCCTTTGACACTTAAGAAATACTTGTAATTGTACTTCTTTTTGTCAGATGTTACTATAGTATACAGATCTAAAAACATTGAATCAGCAGAGTTTGTGAAAAGAGATATTTTTGTCATTCTCAAATCTTTTGGCCAGGGCTGTATATATTTGATACATACACACAACATACCTTTACATTCTCCTGCATTACTAAAGGTTGGTTGTCAATTGCACCTGGCTTCTGTGGATTAAGCTGCGATAATAAACAGCCATTGGCACCAATCATACCCTGATTATTGTTATCTGAAGTGTTATGTTGACGTGCAAAGCACATGTCTGCACCTGTTGAGCTGGAATAAAACAAAGCTGGGAGAGATAAAAATATGGATATGTATTATTTTAACTGGAAACGTTAGATACACAAGATAACATATATACCATATATAATGAAATAAATATTTATGTTGGTACTGCATATTTAAACTCTAAACAGTGGTTCTCAAAGCTTCAAAGCATGAAAATGCCAGCTATACAAAATACATATTATGTCCTAAAATGGTTCATCGCAAACCTCCAATATCATGCTTTCGTGTGTTCACATGTTTTTTTCAGACGCAGTGTAGAAAAACCATACAGACGTGGCTTTAAATATTAACATTTAGCTAACCCTTTAAGCATCCCAGATGCATATAAATGCTTCGTTTTATTTTTTGCCCAGTACTTAGTCGTGTCTCTATGTGTATTGATGCTCTAAAAAATTTCAGCCTGAAATACTAAATGAGAAAGCACACAGATCGTGCCAACACGGTGTTAAAGAGTCAGTCCACTAAAACTTGACATTTAATCAATGGGTGGATGGATATTGGTGGGACACTCACGCACTAACTTTTTATATTACACAGAGACGCTAGTGCCATAGACTCCCCATTAGATACCATCCTTGAATCCCCCAGCTTCATTCTCTATAATGCAGAGTAAATAGAAAACTTCAACGCAGAGTAAGACTCCCATCTTCGTGCCTGCAGTATATGGGTTCAGCTAGGAACTCAGATTCAAAAGTACTAGAGAGATATAAGAAGGTTGAAGATGATCCAACCCAAGAGCATCTAACCAAAAATGAGGCATCGCCTATTTATAGCATTTAGGAGGCAAGTTGGGAGTAGCTGTCTATATACTAAACCACTCTGATAAACTATGACGATAGAAGAAGAAGGCTTGTGGTGATCATGTTAAGTAACAGTACTTAGAGGGCCTGTTTTTTGAAGTACAGGCAGTCCCAGAGTTACGAACACCCGAGTTACGAACGGCTTCAAATGCCGGCCACTTGTGCTCCACCCTGGTCCTGGATACCTCCGGACACATCCCATACTGCAGTACTACATGTACTGCATGGCCAGAAGAGCCCAATATAACATAACAAGCACCCGGAACATCCCACATCCACGCACAGGCGGACATTACACTTACGAATGTAATGTTCCGACCAGAAGTTACACTTACAAATGCAGTGTTGTGACTTACGAACAACTTCAACTTACGAACAAACCTACAGTCCCCTATTGTGTTTGTAACTCGGGAACTTCCTGTATAGAAAAAGTACTATCACTCTTTAAAACATCTTATCTATATGTTTCAGAAATGTGAAGCCCAAACAATGCTAAGTATCTATACACTATGAATTAAAATGTGCAGTTTTTAAACATGCAACTATGTACATCAAATTTTAGAAGATAGGTTCACCTTTTTAAAAGATAAATACATAAATGCACATCTTTTTGCAGGTTAAAAATGTGCATTTATTATTTTTTTACTAAGAGGCTACAAAAGCATCACGACAACGATCAGCAGATTGTGCGGGTGCAATGCAGGACTCTTGCAGACTGTCAGTGTAAGCTGTCTGCTCATACTTCGTACAGGCAGGCAGTTACACACTGACAGGAAGACTCAATGAACTACCAAGAGCACTCAACAAGGCCCTGATAATTCATTGAGAACTACAAGCCGACAGCTGCAAAGGCTGACGGTACTTGTAGTTTTCACATTTGCAGAACTCTGTAAATGAATGATGCGCCCGGGTGGGCAGAGCCCCACACAGCTGCGTTTTTTTCAATTGTGAAAGCGAACTGGGGGAGGAGATCCCCCGCTTGCTGTCAAAACTGAGGAACAAGAGGGTGCAAGGTTGCTACATCTGTAACATCTTTTACCCTGAATATGTGTATAACATATTACGGAAAGGTGAACTTATCCTTTATAGGTTTATGGAAAAACCATCAAGAAAGGCAGAAAGAATGTTGGCCTATGATTCCATGGCCTTGACCAAGGTTACTCTTGTGAATAAAATCCTATGCAGATACCGCTTCCTTGTGTTTGGGCTATTCATCACCATCACCCAAGGTGATAACTGCAATGCAGGCCTATGCCTGAATGGAAATTACTCTGAAGTGCATTACTTGTCTCATTCTGTCTCTCTGAACAAATGGATTAAAACTTCAGGGACCTATGATCGCATACAAAAGAAATCTATAGCCATCTTATCTGATTTTCGACCATCTTTTCTACTGTGTTGTGTAATGGAAAACATATTCATTCCCCTGTGGACTTCACCTCAGATGAAACTAGACATAAAAGCTCTGCTTGGAAGCAGTCTTTATTCTTACTGCTGTTAGTTGACTCGGAAGCTTCGGAAGCACTAGATATGTTATCGGAAGATTTGTCTTCTGTAGTGCCATGTGCATTAGTCCCTGTCCGGTCATCTTCCCTTTGATCCAATGAGGAGGTGCCCAGTGAGTGGCGGCTGCCACTTAATGATGGAGAAGGTTCAATAACAACAGGTTTAGAATCCTTGAAATTAAGGAAATAAAAAAGAATAACTAAAAATGTCAACACATACAAGTTCATTCAATGATATTTACCAGTACATCAAAAGAAATTCAGCTATTTTGTTCATTAAAATTGGATACAAATTAAAGATTATTATTTATCGAGTACAGGTATTTATAGTCTATAACACTAATCCTCCCACTGATACCAGTGATGGAAAACTATTGCGCCCATTGACACCAGTGATGGGATACTATTCCTTCCACTGAAACCAGTGATGGGATACTATTCCTCCCACTGACACCAATGATGGGGCACTACTCCTCCCACTGAAACCAATGATGGGGCACTATTCCTCCCATGTACACCAATGATGGGACACTATTCCTCCCATGTACGCCAATGATGGGACACTACTCCTCCCACTTACACCGTTGGGGCACTACTCCTCTCACTGACACCAATGATGGGGCACTACTCCTCCCACTGACACCAATGATGGGGCACTATTTCTCCCACTGACACCAATGATGGGGCACTATTCCTCCCACTGACAACAATGATGGGGCACTATTCCTCCTACTGACACTAATAACAGGGCTCTAGTCCTCCCATTGATATCCATGATGAGGCATTATTCCTCTCACTGACAACAATGATGGGGTATTATTCCTCTCGCTTAGACCAATTATAGGGCAATATTCCTTTCACTGACAACAATGATGGGGCACTATTCCTCTCACTGACACCAATGATGGGGCACCAGTCCTCCCACTGACACTGATGGGGCCCTATTCCTTCCACTGATACCGATGATGGGGCGCTATTCCTCTCACTGACACCAATAATGGGGCACTATTTCTCCCACTGACAATAATGAGGCATTATTCCTCTCTTTGACACCAATGATAGGGCATTATTTCTTTCACAGACACCAATGATAGGGCACTATTCCTCTCACTGACACCAATAATGGGGCATTGTTACCAACGCCAGGACATTTTCTACTCATATAGGCCACAGTCCAGCCCCCTCTAAAGTTTGAAGGATAGAAAGCTGGCCCTTTGTTTAGAAAGTTTGGAGACTCCTGCACTAGAGCAATATGTGCTCAATTCCCTTCAGTGCAGGTTGATACTCCTTGAATGTATGAAGTCTCTTTTCTCCAGACACGGCTGAAGAAAAAGCAGTGCACCACTTCAAAACATATTACATTACTTTAAGGGCCAGCAACCTTTTACACATTAAGTATGAATTAATAAGCATTAGAAAACCATGTGCTACTGAAAACAGCGCAACCAACCTGAGATCAACCCTAATTTCTGCACCATCAGAAATTCAGGGGTTTACCTTCATTTTTACTGCAGTTGATGGTTTCACTGCAAGAAGAATAAGATCCCTTTCACACTGAAGTGCTGCTAAATCAGCTGCTAAAGTGCTGTTCGTTTTTGCGATGTTTTAGCGGCGATAGCGGGTCGCTTTTTTAAGGTCACGTAACAACACGACCTAAATAATAAAAAATACAAATACTCCAAATACACCCCAAAGATGCTGCTTGCAGGTCTTTTTCTACTGTCCCGCAAGCGCACCGCCCCAGTGTGAAGGGACCCATTCAAATGAATGGGAGGCAGTTTCCAGGCGCTAGTTTTAGAGCTGAAACGCCTGAAAACTGCCTCAGTATGAAAGGGGTCTAAGAGTAAAGTTATTTATTTAATGTTCACAGCCGCAGAGGAGCCTACACTGGTACTGGGAGAAGGGCCAGCACCTGAATTTCAGTAATGTCAGGTGGGCCTCCCTCCCTAAATGCCACGGAAGTGGGTGGGCTGCAGGAGAAGAGAGGCAGGCTAGGCTTTAGAACAGCTTGATACGGCCAATTATAGCCTATAGCAGCAGTGCCGTATTTGTAGGAGCAGGGGCCAGATGAAAGATCATCAGGTATTACAGCACGCCAGTCAAAGCCTGTGTGTATACCACGTGACAGTCTTCTGGGTGGGGTACCACTGGAAATTCCTTTACGTACCCCTTTTAAGCGTGCTCTAGGGTGCCTACTCCTTGCATTACTTGTTCCTCAAAGGAGTATACACTTTGACACTCACATCGAGAATAAGCACATATTGCTGTAGTGCACCAAAAGGCGTCGCTCAGCATTCATAAACACGTTTTGACTATTGTATTAAAATATGAGCAAACGGTGAACCTCTAGAAGCACCCTTTCTTTGTGCACACTTAGAGGGGTTGTAAAGTCAGAAGGTTTTTTATTTTAATACATTCTATTCATTAAGATTAAAAAAGCCTTCTGTGTGCAGCAGTCCCCCCCCAGCCCCCCTAACACTTACCTGAGTGCTCTCTAGCTCCAGCTATGTTGTAGGAATGTCTCGGCCGTCTGGGACTATCTTCCTCATTGGCTGAGACAGAAGCGGGGTGCCACTGGCCCCCACTGCTATCAATCAATGTTAGTCAGCCAATGAGAATACAAAGGGGGTGCCATAGCTCCTGGTCTGAATGGACACAGGGAGCTGTAACTGGGCTCGGGTGCCCCATAGCAAGATGCTTGCTGTGGGGGCACCCAACAGGAGGGAGGGGCCAGGAGCACAGAAGAGGGACCCGAGAAGAGGAGGATCTGGGCTGCTCTGTGCAAATCCACTGCAATAAAGCAGGTAAGTATAACATGTTTGTTATTTCTAATTTTAAAAAAAGCAAGACTTTACAATCACTTTAAGAGTTTAGACCGTTTCAAGATCTAAATTTAAAATGCGGCTGTAATGTTTAGCAAGTACTACACAATAAAAAATTACTAGTTTGTTTCCAATATTTAACTTAAAAAGTTTGTTCACCTTTTGCATAAAACAGCTTATGCAGATAAAGGGTCCCAAGTAAATATAAATGCATCATGCTCTGATGAAATCTCTTGCTTAATTTATAGTGGGTGCAAACCTCAGACAAAAAATATAAAACAAAGCATATTGCCTCTATAGCGTGTACTTGTCTCAATTTAGAGCACTAAGTGTAATTTCTGTCTGCTGCATTCCTTCCTCTATCATCATGAGTCACTTCTGACAAGTTTTCCTGACACCAAGAGAAAAATGATGACAGGGGAGGGACCTCCAGCAGATTGACAGCCTCAGTTCTGTCCCTGTGAGCTGTGTAAAAGCTGTGTAAAAGTTCTTCTCACTGATGACTGTAAAGTGTGACTTCAGCTCTCCGCCTCCTTTTTTCTAAACTTTCAAACAAGCCTTTTAAATTCTGGATTTGAATGGATGTAGAGAAGAGAAGAATGCAGATAGACAGGTACAACTTATGTAGGAGGACTTTTTTCTTCTCTGTGTATTACCCAAGGCCAGTCAATGTGTATATGTAAGGGTTGGCAACCACTTTAAGTTGCATACTCTGGTCCCCACTGAAGTCTAACAAAAAAAACTAAACAAAAAATTCCAATGCCAGCCTTAACCCCTCGATATGTTCTGTTTTCAGAATTTTACAATCATTAGATGTTCACCTCGAAGCATCACAGGAGTTGTTATTCATGAAAGGATTCTCTATACCTCATGCAGCAGCAGCTGAGCTCAGTATTGCTGCTACAGGTAGACAGCGCACGCTGCCGATAGCAGGTTTTTAACAGGCTTCATGGCCTACAGGTATGCAACGTAAACCAACAGCTTAAGGACCACCCAACATACATATACTGTGTGGCAGGGCAGCCCTTAAGCGCAAAATTGCATACCTGGACGTGATCTTTTTCTTCGATTCTGGGGCATGTGCCACCGGAGCCCTGCTGCCGCTGTGTTTGGACACTGGGCGATCATTCTGAGAGAGGTAGAACGGCGGTCTGCCTATGTAAACAAGGCAAATCACTGTTCTGCTAGTAAGGAAGACAGAGATCTTGTGTTTCTGGTAAGCAGGAACACAGATCTGTCTTCCTACAGTTAAACTATCCCACACACAGTAAGAAAGCACTCCCAGGAAACACATATAACTCTTTGATCGCCCCCTGATGTTAACCCCTTCCCAGCCAGTGTCATTAGTACAGCGACAGTAAAAAAAAAAAAAATAGCACTGATCACTGTATTAGTGTCATTGGTCCCCAAAAAGTGTCAGTTAGTGTCAGATTTGTCCGCCGTAATGTCGCAGTCCCGCTAAAAATAGCTGATCGCCGCCATTACTAGTACTACTAATAAAAATAAATAAAAGGTCCATAAATATATCCCATAGTTTGTAGACTCCATAACTTTTGCGCAAACCAATCAATATAAGCTTATTGGGATTTTTTTTTTTTTTACCAAAAACATGTAGCAGAATACATATTGGCCTAAATTGATGAAGAAATTAAGATTTTTTTTTTTAAACATTTTATTGGATATGTTTTATAGCAGAACGTAAAATAAACTTTTTTTTTTCATCAAAATTGTCGGTTTCTTTTTTTTTGTTTATAGCGCAAAAAATAAAAACCACAGAGGTGATTAAATACCACCAAAAGTAAGCTCTATTTCTCAGTTAAAGCGACACGGTGCAGTATCGCAAAAAATGGCCTGGTCAAGAAGGGGATAAACCTTCCGGTGCTGAAGTGTTTAAATAAGAGATTCCCTCACAAAATGATGCATTTACATCTACTGGGGCTCCTTCACTGCTTAGGCTGTTTTAAGGAAAAGGTGTACTAAACCTTTAAGAGATGCTTGGTAAACCTTTATATACATTATTAGGTAGTACTGTAAGAACATGTTCAAACTTAGATGTTTCTTGAAACAAACACACTTATAATAAAATGTAACTCAATGCAAATTGAATCACTAAAAAATATAGAGCTTTAACATGGTTTAATTTTAAGGCCTCATGCGCACTGGACGTTTTTTGACGTTTTTACAGCAGCTGTTTTTGGCTGTAGACGTTTTTTTTCTACAGTCATTAAACTCTCCACCATGTTATCCTATGTGTCCATGCACACATAGGCTGTTATCAGCAGTATTGGGCAGCTGCGTTTTTGAGCAGTAAAACAAAACAAAACTAGTGGGTTCTGAGAGACGTTTTTCAGCTGTAAAAACACTCTAACGTTGATAAATGTCGATAAACTCTCAAAAACGTCGCTCACCAGCTTTTAACGTTTTTGATCCATTGAAAAAAAAATGTAAAAAAAAAAAAATACGCTAAAACGCAAACGTGGAAAAACGCTAAAAACTGCTAATAAACGCTAAAATAACGCTATTGCAAAAACATTGAAAAAAAGTTGAAAAACTCACTGCAAAGCTACCGACGTTTTTATAACGTTATATTAACGTCCAGTGTGCATGAGGCCTAAAAGTTAATATTTACTGTAACAATACTGTGTGATTCTGCTACGAGTGAGTGTGTGTTCAAATGGCTTTGTGAGAAGATGATTAGCTACACCTGATTGAGTTTACAAGTAATTTTTTGGAGGGGGTGATCCTTTTACTAAGACCCCTTTCACACCGAGGCGTTTTTCAGGCACTTTTGGGCTAAAAATAGCACCTGTAAAGCGCCTGAAAAAGTCTCCCCTGCAGTCTCCGTGTGAAAGCCAGAGTGCTTTCACACTAAGGCGATATGCTGGCAGGACGTTAAAAAAAACTCCTGCAAGCAGCATTTTTGGAGCAGTGTATACACCGCTCCAAAAGCCCCCCTGCCCATTGAAATGAATGGGCAGCAGCGCTTTGCGGGTCGTTAACCCTTTTTCGGCCAATAGCGGGGGTTAAAAGCACGATGCTTTACCGCCGCCGCCCCAGTGTGAAAGCAGCCTAATAGTGATTCTGTTTTTAAATTTTTCTTTTATTTGTTTCTGACATGTTGGTTTTAAATCGTTAACTTGGAGTTGCACTGAGTAAATACAACTGGATAAAACAAAAATGGTCTTCTCTTCAGGCTGCAAAGCAACAAAATGTGATTATTTTAAAGGAGGTGATCCTTTTCTATACTATAATATATATACTATAATATATATATATATATATATATATATATATATATATATATATATATATATATATATATATATTACCCACAACACACAGCCATTAAGGTCTAAACCGCTGTCTAAACCGCTGGCAATAAGTGAAAATGTCCAAATTGGTCAATATTTTGTGTGGCCACCAATTTTTTTCCAGCACTGCCTTAACCCTCTTGGGCATGGAGTTCACCAAAGCTTCACAGGTTGCCACTGGAGACATCACGGAGCTGGTGGATGTTAGAGACCTTTCACTGCTCCACCTTCCGTTTAAGAATGTCCCACAGATGCTCAATAGGGATCCGGTCTGGAGACATGCTTAGCCAATCCATCACCTTTACCCTCAGCTTCTTTAGCAAGGCAGTGGTCTTGTCTTGGAGGTGTGTTTGGGGTCATTATGTTGGGGCACATGCTTGACACCATCTGAACCAAATAAGTTTATCTTGTTCTCATCAGACCACAGGACATGGTTCCAGTAATCCATGTCCTTAGTCTGCTTGTCTTCAGCAAACTGTTTGCGGGCTTTCTTTTGCATCATCTTTAGAAGAGGCTTCCTTCTGGGATGACGGCCATGCAGACCAATTTGATGCAGTGTGCGGCATATGGTCTGAGCACTGACAGGCTGACCCTCACCCCTTCAACCTCTGCAGCAAAGCTGGCAGCACTCATCTGTCTATTTCCCAAAGGCAACCTCTGGATGTGACGCTGAGCACGTGCACTCAACTTCTTTGGTCGTTAATGGCGAGGCCTGTTCTAATTGGAACCTGTCTTGTTCCAAGACACGTGCTCAGCGTCACATCCAGAGGTTGTCTTTGTGAAATAGACGGATGAGTGCTGTCAGCTTTGCTGCAGAGGTTGAAGTGGTGGGGGGTCAGCCTGTCAGTGCTCAGACCATATGCTGCACATTGCAACTGGTCTGCATGGCTTTCATCCCAGAAGGAAGGCTCTTCTAAGATGATGCACAAGAAAGCCTGCAAACAGTTTGCTGAAGACAAGCAGACCAAGGTCATGGATTACTGGAACCATGTCCTGTGGGTCTAATGAGACCAAGATAAACTTATTTGGTTCAGATGGTGTCAAGCGTGTGTGGCGGCAACCAGGTGAGGAGTACAAAGACAACTGTGTCTTGCCTAGTCAAGCATGGTGGTGGGAGTGTCATGGTCTGGGGCTGCATGAGTGCTGCCGACACTGGGGAGCTACAGTTTATTGAGGGAATCATGAATGCCAACATGTATAGTGACATAATGAAGCAGAGCATGATCCCCTCCCTTCGGAGACTGGGCCGCAAGGCAGTATTCCAACATGATAATGACCCCAAACACACCTTCAAGACGACCATGGCCTTGCTAATGAAGCCGAGGGTAAAGTTGATGGACTGGCCAGGCATGTCTCCAGACCAAAACCCTATTGAGCATCTGTGGGGCATCCTCAAATGGAAGGTGGAGGAGCGCAAGGTCTCTAACATCAACCAGCTCCGTGATGCTGTCATGGAGAAGTGGAAGAGGACTCCAGTGGCAACCTGTGAAGCTCTGATGTCCATGCCCAAGAGGTTTTAAGCCAGTGCTGGAAAATAATGGTGGTCACACAAAATATTGACACTTTGGGCCCAATTTGGACATTTTCACTTAGGGGCGTACTCATTTTTGTTGCCAGCAGTTTAGACAATTAATGGCTGTGTGTTGAGTTATTTTGTGTCATTTTTTCAGTGTTGTCACATGAAAAGATGTAATAAAATATTTACAAAAATGTGAGGGGTGCACTTTTGTAAAAATACTGTGTATATTTTATTTATTTTTATATATATATATATATATATATATATATATATATATATATATATATATATATATATATATACACACACCTCATATTAGAGGTTCTTCCATAGAGAGACAGCCATTTTATTGTGTGCAAGGACTTACAACATAGAAATATAGAAATGTCGCTCATCCAAATTTTTGTATATATGTATATATATATATATATGTATATATATGTGTATATGTATGTATATATATATATATATATATATATATATATATATATAAACATCAGGTGGGTTACCCTCTTCTCTTTCAATCAAGGCACCGTCAGGGTGGACTCCCAAGCTTCCACCATAAAGAATAGGAAAAACATGTGGAACGATGCTTTGATGCAAATTCTTCCATTACATGATTCAAATACAAGCAAGCCACTGTACAGTTCCGAGCGCAAGTCGCTCTTCGTCAGGCTTTTCTGGCTGTGTGTCTGGCAGAAAAGCCTGACGAAGAGCGACTTGCGCTCGGAACTGTACAGTGGCTTGCTTGTATTTGAATCATGTAATGGAAGAATTTTCAGTAAAAGGACACTTTTTGCATCAAAGCATCGTTCCACGTGTTTTTCATATATATATATATATATATATATATATATATATATATATATATATATATATATATATATAGTGGATGTAAACCCGATTCATTAAATTTGAGCTGGGCACATATACCTGTAGTGTTTTCTTATCGCTCTTCAAAGCACTGAGTCCCGTGTGTTTCTTCTATTCCCTAGCTTTCTTATCACCCTGATAACTTCTGGCAAGTTTTCAGACACATGACATAAGAGCAGCCTGAAGTCTGTGTTGTGGGAGGTTGCTATAAATAGATTAGCACAGAGCTGATAGATTCAGAGCAGAGCTCTGCAAGTCTTTGCCATAAGGGGAGGGGGTGTGTGCCTTTCCTCCAATTAGCTGTATTGGCTGTATGCCAATAAACCACTCCTACTGCTGAACAGGAAGAGAAAATCTCTAACAAGATGTAGGAATTCTAAAGAATATATACAGATGAAGACAGCAGATATACATGTAGATATACATGTAAAACTTATGTAGGATTTGTTTCATCTGTGTATCATCTGAGGTGGTTCACTTCACTAGGTATAGGAGAGGGTTTAAATCCACTTTAATACAAATGGCATGCACAACTACAAACTATACATTATTATTCTTTCTCAAAAATTAAATCAAGCCAAACTTTTTTTATATGCATAATTAAAATAATATAATAATAAAAAAAACTGCAAAAAATATGTACAGTAGTACCTTGGATTATGAGCATAATTCGCTCCAGAAGCATACTTGTAACCCAAAGCACTCTTATATCAAAGCGAGTTTCCCCATAGGAATCAATGGAAACTCAGATAATGTGTTCCAGTGTCACTGCTAGTGTATGCAGTACGGCATGTGGCCAGAGTTGGGGGGGAGCCGGAGACACTCGGAAATGCTTGGAGACCACTCGGAGACACTGAGGAATGGAGTGATTCCGAGTGTCTCTGAACAGCTCAGAGCCTCTCCGGCGCCCCCTCACCTCTGGCCACATGTGGTACTGCACACCCCAGTGGCTTGAATCCTGCTCGTCTTGTGAGACAACGCTTGCAAATCGAGTCAGGATTTATAAAAAAAAAAAAAAAAAAAAAAAAAGAGAAAAACAGCTCGTATTGCTAAACGCTTGTAAAACGCGTTACTCGCAATCTGAGGTTTTACTGTATTCTGCTTATTGGGTGGCTTCAGTTCACCATCTATGTGACTATTTAACTTGTAGAAGTCATATTATATCTGCACAGGTGACCATACAGTAGGATTTTGTCACTGCAAACTGGATATTTTAGGGCTTCCCTACAGCTGTCCTAAGTAATGATGGAACTAATTATATAAAGTGTAGAAGGTACATTTACTGCCTTTTTATTGCATGCTATCATCACAGTACTGCTGAAGGTTGCATGATTAAAAAAAAATTAAAGCAAAAAACAAAAAAAAACAAATGGGGCAAAATATATGCTCTGGCCAGGCAAAATAACAAAAAAGACTGGAATGCCGAATGGTTCAGACCTTGTCAAGCATTCCTTTATGATATATGTATGACCTCAAAGTCTTAAATTTGTGATATCTAGATATATATCCAGGAGTTAGCTTTGCTAATCTTGCATCCAGAGTAATTATTGAGAAGATAGTGGACATACCATAGGATATAGGTTATTGCCTATATACTTTAAGTAACTATCATGTAGTCATTTTAAATGCGGTTTATTATGTATGTGCTTCCACAGGAAAAAATATCTGAACAGAATTACGCAGATGTTTCAACCTTGAGGCTAGTGATGAAGCACATGTCAGAGTGATGACACTGGAAATAAACTCTTCTACACTAATCTGTCACAACAAATTTTCACTTGGCTATCCAGCTAGCCAAACATTTCCTCTAATTAGGTCATAATTTAACATTTTGAGGAATCCAAGAGGCTGCTCACTTTTTAATATTAAGCATGCAAAATATATGAACAAGGACAGTACCATACTATTTACAAAACTTACTGATGTAACCCTATAGCGCAGCACACTTTGCATATGACCCCTTTATAACCAGATTAGGTAACAAATTACATAGAAATGTTTAGAGCTTTTAATGCAAAAATGTATGTGGATATATATATATATATGGATATATATATATATATATATATATATATATATATATCCACATACACACACACAGTGGGTATAGAAAAGAATCACCCCCCTTTAAATAATCACATTTTGTTGCTTTGCAGCCTGAAATGTACCACATTTTGCTCAAGTTCAGTTAAAGCGGAGTTCTGCCAAATTTTTATTGTTTTTTTTAAAAGTCAGCAGCTACAAATACCGCAGCTGCTGACTTTTAAAATATGGACACTTACCTGTCCAGAAGCCGATCTGTCCCTCGGATCTCGGGTGGAGGCGCCGCCATCTTCGGTAAGGGAATCAGGAAGTGAAGCCTTGCAGCTTCACAGCCTGGTTCCCTACTGCGCATACGCGAGTCGTGCTGCGTGATCCCACTGGTCCCTGCTGTCTTCTGGGACCTGTGTGTCTCCCAGAAGACAGCGGGGGGGGGGGGGGGATTTTGGGCGGAGACGGACGGAGGAGGCGCCGGACATGGCGTAGATATCCACGGATACTGTGGCTATCTATGCCCAGGAGTGGGAGCAAATACCTGGATTAGACAGGTATCTGCTCCCCTCTGAAAGGTGCCAAATGAGACACCGGAGGGGGGAAGGATTCAGAAAAGCAGAAGTTCCATTTTTGGGTGGAACTTCGCTTTAAATTTGATGGTGACCGTTTGTGGACTGCAGTCTTTAAGTCATTCCACATACTTTCAATGTGGTATAAGTTTTAAGCTGTCACAATAAAAAAATAAATAAATAAAAGTGGCCTGGCCGCATTACGGATTGACAGGGCTCTGGGCATGGTCCAGCAGCCTTTGCAGCTGTCGGCTTGTAGATTTCAATGAACTACCATGGCGCTGTGGAGCATCGTGGTCGTTTATTAATGCTTTCCGTCAGATTGTACCTACTTACCCATACGGGATGTATGGACAAGCAGATACACTGGGTCTACTGGAGACCTGCATGGTGCGCAAAGCTTTACAGGCTCCAAATAAATAAATAAATAAATAATGTACATTTTTTTTATTTGCAAAAAAATGTGCATTTATTATTTCTTTGCAAAAAGTAAATTTCTCCTTTAATGCCTGTTTTACAAAACAGTTTCCCCCTCAGAAACTATAGAATCTCCTAAATTGCTAGCAGTTAGTACCTTTACCATAGGAATTAGTGGCTTCATGGCTGAAGCACAAGGCACTTGAAAGAAAACCTGAAGTCAGCTGTGACTGACCACTTCAGCCCCGGAAGTATTTACCCCCTTAATGAGCAAACCATTTTTTGCGATACGGCACTGCGTCGCTTGAACTGACAATTGCACGGTCGTGCAACATTGTACCCAAACAAAATTTAGGTCCTTTTTTCCCCCACAAATAGAGCTTTCTTTTGGTGGCATTTGATCATCTCTGCGATTTTTATTTTTTGCGATATAAACAAAAAAAAGAGCGACAATTTTGAAAAAAAAAAATACAAAATGTTTTACTTTCTGCTGTAATACATATCCAAAAATGTGTAAAAAAAAAACTAATTTATTCATCAGTTTAGGCCAACATGTATTCTGCTAAATATTTTTGGTAAAAAAAAATCCCAATAGGCGTATATTGATTGGTTTGTGCAAAAGTTATAACGTCTACAAAATAGGCAATACATTTAGGGACTTTGAATTTTTTTTAATTGTTTTTACTGGTAATGGCGGCGATCTGCGATTTTTAGAGGGACTCCGACATCGCGATGGACAAATCTGACCCTAAGTGACACTTTTTGGGGACCAGTGACACAAATACATTGATCAGTGCTAAAAAAAATGCACTGATTAATGTATACATGACACTGGCAGGGAAGGGGTTAACACTGGGGCGATCCAAAGGTTAACTGTGTTCTAACTGTATGGGGGATGGGCTCACTGGGACAACACAGAGATGGCTTGGATCACTTGGAACAGCCAATCTCAGTGCTGTCCCCTGTCAGAACAGGGATCCGCCTTGTTTACATAGGCAGATCACCGTTCTTCCTCTCTGCGGAGTGATCACAGGTGGCCAGTTGACATCAAGTCTTCACGCCCACAGTATCTCATGCACGCCGTTTCACGCAGCCGGGCCGCCTTGCCGCAGTATATCTGCGGTGGGCGGTCCGGAAGTGGTTAAACAAAATGTTAATAAATGAAACATAAATTTTCAATACATTAATGGATTCAAGTATTTTATGTAAAGCAAGCAAAAGAAAAGCTGTATCAAATCTAACTAATCATTATTGAACATGCTACAGAAAAGCATATTTCAATATATTCCATACAAACCGGCAGCTTTCTACAGCCAAGAAACCATAAAGCGGAGTTTCCCCCATATAAAAGTCAGCAGCTACACTTTTTGTAGCTGCTGACTTTTAATAATCAGACACTCACCTGTCCCACAGTCCAGCGATGTGGGTGAATGAAGCCCCGCTCCTCTCCTCTGCATTTTGACTGTGGCCGCCCGGCTGGGGCTTCACAGCCAGGCACTCACTGCGCATGCACGAGCCATGCTGCAATTGGCCTGGCAATCTTCTGGGACCTCTGACGTGTCCCAGAAGATTGCAAGGGGGAGGGGGGTGAACTTCCTTCCGGCTCCGCAGAGCCCTGGGAGAAAGTGGGAGCTGGATGCCCCTAAAAAGAGGGTGTCCGCTCCCCCCCCCTCAAAAAATGACATGCCAAATGTGGCATGTCAGGGGGTCACCTTCACTTAAAGCGTCTAAATATTTCCCCATGTTTTATCCCTTGAAGCATGCTGCAAGTACAGAAAACAGAAATCTCTCATCGTCCTCCCCCTTTTCATCGGCATAACCCCTCTTTGTGTACAAACAAAAAACACATAACGTTATCAGCTCGCAAGATTTCAACAGGTATTTTCCACTTATTGACTAGATTTAACCAAAAACTTTCAATGGTATATTTAACAGAACAAAACTGAGCAAATAAGCAAAATTCATTGTTAGGGTTTACATATACTTTAATGCAGCACTTACATATTTAACATATTCCTTCCACTGTTGCCACCACTGTACAGAAATAAGAAACCAGTTATGTCCAAATTGGAGGCCGTGCCGACTCTCCCGTTCCAACCATCCCCTGCAAACCAAAAGACAAATTCTGTTAAGTAGTATGTTTAACAATAGGTGTAAAAGGTGTAATAGGTTAGTAATAAGGGTATACCTGATGATCTGCCCTTCTTCTTCTGGGGTAGCCGGCCTTAATCCCAAAACTATGTGGCAAACCTATAAGGTAATGATAGAAATTAAAGCACACCCCTCATATTAGGCGAATGCTTATCTTATCTCAAAGTCAACAAAAAAACGCTATTGGACAAACAAATTTTTAATTACCTTGAAAAATCACGCTGGACTTGAAAATAAATCATGACAGAGACCCACATTTTTATTGTGGGGGTACTTTAAGTGCATATTGCAGTGACTGCAAAAAGGGTGGTAACAGTGTCTCTAACTGGCATCAAAAAATGTACATGTATGAACAGGACAGCAAACAAAAAAATCTCAGATTGTAAAAAAAAAAAAAAAAATTTAACGGCATATAAACTTTATATCAGCTACTACATTCTAGTGTGAGAGAACCTATATGTGGAAGTTTCAGTTGATTAAAAACAATTTTTTTTTTTTAAATCAACCCTTACTTTCACCCTACTTGCCCCATATAGACCGGACAGAATGACCTTCAGAAAAAACACTGAGCTCAACAGGAGAAAAATGAAAAATAAGCATCCTAAAAGGCAATTGCTCCTGGCATGTGTAGCATTGTTTTACAGTTCTTATCACTTAAACATCTCTCCAGGTGTATAGCTACCTTAAAAAAAAAGTTTTCCTTTCAAAGATTTTTTTTTTTTTTTTTAACCTTATACTTCGTCTATCCACCATAAGCAGTTCTATAATCCACACACGTCTCTCTGGGTTCCACAACCATGGAAATAACATCACTGTGTTATTAGGAAAACAATTTACTATTAAGGCTTTTAAATCAAGCATTGCCCTTCCCACCATTTCTGAGTAAATAGCGATTTCTTCTAAATATAGTTACGTCAAATTCTCATACCGATCAGTGCCATACAAAAGAACAAATCAGTGCAAATGAGCAATAGAAAATCCTCTATAGGGTAGGGATAACTTATTTTCTTCAACCGGTGGTACAGCTTTCTTTCTATACAATGACTGCCTTACTGCTTTTTCTATTGCATTCTGCTTAACAGCAGTTAACTGGCATCAGCAAAGAGCTACTCACGTTATATAAAGCTGACTTATCCTTTTCCAGGCACCATAAAAGCTTGTATAGAACAGATGCTCAGCTTCTTGGATCATTTGACACTGACAAAGACATATATAAACCAAACCGTTCACAGCATGATAAGCAGCTTCTCTGTACTTGGTAGCATTTAAGCTTTGAGCGTATACGCGACGCTCTTAAAATCAAGCATCTGACTCCTTTGGGGGAAGCATCACAAGAATTCTAAGAGATCGGGTTTCCTAAAGCATATTACAAAAGAATGATGGAAGGACAATGGCAAGTGATACCCGAACAAATATAAATGATGTTCAATAGGTTTTACAATAGCTTAGCTCTTATTTACAACCTAATAGTCCACTGCACCTAAATTCTTTTTTTTTTTTGTGTGTGTTTTGCAGGTAAAATTGAATATAATTTCATTACTGAGATAATCTGTTCAGTTTCCAATAATTCCACCTGCAGCTGTCAGTGTTGGGTGTCGTTCTTGCCGGTTGGTCCCTGATATATCAAGAAAGTCCCAGAGATATAAAAGCAGCCAGTGGGTAAATTAACTCAACAGCAAATGCCAAAAAGTGAAACACTGCTTTTTATTTTTTTTATTAGGAGGCCTGACACTTATAAAATCATGTGAAGAATTAAAAAATAAATAAATTACTTAACACGTATTTTAAAGCCTTTCTCAGAGCTGGTAATATAGCATTGATTGTATATTTTATTTTATTTTTTTAAGGGAGAGTGTCCGTATTTGAAAATGTGTGCTATTTAGTGTTTTTCTGTGCCCCCTTTAGGGAGACTTACCACCTATATTTGTCCTGTTTACCAGTATTATCTTAGGAAAATCCCAAATTTTGGGTTGACATGAGAACAGGAATAGAGGGGAAATCTATCCAACAAGGGCATTACTTCTGGTGACACCCCAGGATTCCCTCACTTTGAAAGGATATCAACTCACTTTCTTTTTTTTAACTGAAAGAGCAAATAAGAGACCCAGAGGTAGATCATAGTGGCATACGTCATATCATACGTCATATCTGGTTTCCTTATCGCATCACACCTGATCTTTGAAACGCACGCCCGCACTGGCAACACGAGTGGCGTTGCTGGAAGATTATTACAGTACTGGATGCTTTAGTTCCAGTTAGCATCCACAGAACGTGAGCAGCATTTTTCAACATTGCCTGCATCCTTTTTACAATAAACCTACTACATTGTGATCTACCTCTGGGTCTCTCATTTTCTCTGAGTAAATGACAGTGTATATCAGTGAGACCTCCAAGCTGGGAGACAGCGGAATCCTTATGGTGAAAATTTGAAAAAAACGGGCACAGGGATTACCCCATAAGGTGTGTGGGTTGCTTTGTCGGCTGCATAAATCTGGTGAGTGCACACTTCACCTGGGCATGTGGATCGACGCTTATTTATTTATAGAGAAGAAAAGGTTATTACATATTTTTCACAAGGGCACGGTAAATTGGGACTGTTTTTATCACTTTATGTGATATGGACTTTAACGTATTGGTATAGTTTCCAAAAAAGATTTTTTTTCAGATCAACCATACACCGTATTTTTCGCTCCATAAGACGCACCTTTTTCCCCAAAAAAGGGGGAAAAAGTCTGTGCGTCTTATGGAGCAAATATTGATTAGACCCCCCCCCCCCCGCCCCCAACTGGGATACAAGCTATCTGCCTGGCTCTGTCCCTCCATCTATGACTGCACAACTCTGTCCTTCCTCTCCTCCTGACCTCCGGGAACGGAGTGTGTTAAGCTTGCCTGTGATTGCCACTGCACAGCTGCTTGTATGGACCCAGACACCAGCCACCAGCCACCTGTCTGGCTCTGTTCCTCCGCTCTGGACTGCACTCTGGACTGCACTCTGGATTGTCCCTCCCCCCTCTCCTCTCTGATCATCGGGAACGAAGTGAGCCTTCCCTGGGCTGATCCTGGAGTATTTGGGTCCTCCACATTGATTATTCAATAAACTACCTTTTTTACATGGAACTTTTAGAGGCTGTTATCCATTACACAATCTGCAAAACTAATTTTTTTCCCATATCTACATTGAGACTGTTTGGTTCAGAATATGTTTTTTCTTCTTTTCCTCCTCTAAAACCTAGGTGCGTCTTATGGAGCGAAAAATACAGTATATTGTTTAATAGAATATTGGTATTGAGTTATGTTGATGTACTAACGCCTGCCTTTTCATTTTTATTGTTACCATGTAATTACTGGGATTGGATATCACAGCAATCCCATGCTACAGAGCCACTCATATTGACTCGGTACAATGTATCCGTGAGCTGAGCCATCTGACACTAGCTCGATTAACAGCCATTGACAAGCACAATAGCTGCCCTAAGGCTGCTTCTACATCAGTGTTTGTAAATGACAATTGGTAAATAACAGTCCACCATTCCGCCATTTATAAATTCACCACAGTAGAAAAGTGGTTATACAGAGAGGCTGAAACTGGGGCAGACGGGACAGAGCTATGTAAAAAAAATTGCAATGAGGTTGAAAGATGTGTTACTTTGATATTTGGATAAACAAAAGTGGGCAAAAAGTCCAAAAACATATTCTTGTAAGTGAACTGAGTCATTGGAAAACTCTATTTGAAGTTAAATCCCACAAAACAGGAGTGTCTGTATGCATGTGTAAATTAAATTACATTGTTGTTATACTGTTCAAAATTCTCCAGGACTAAAGAACTGCTTTAAAGCCTATATGCAATCATGAGATGGAGAATGAGATGCAGCAGATAAATGGCTAACGTTTTTCATATTGTATTTTTGTCAAGTGAAAAAGTGTCAACGAATAATAACTGATTTTTCATGCTGGGAAATATAATTGCAGTTGTTAATTGATCGCTCCCTAATCAGCACAAAGAGATGCATTGTAGTACACCAATTTTAGTACACTCAAGCACCCAACAGAGAGATAAAAAGAGCTTTATACGTCATTCAGCCTCCTACAGAACAAATAACATTTCTAATACAACAGTAATCAACATCTCACATCTGCTCCTAGAAACTGGAAGGGTTATCAAATGACACAGAGATGTAATGTTTATGGATCCAGACCACTCCGAAACATACACACAAGTAAAACAAAGTGCTAATACAGGGACATATTACAAATCAAAGGAAATACTGTTAACCCTTTGACAGCAACATTTTATGCTAGAGGAATTCACTGGGCAATGTCATTTTAAACTCAATCTAACATTTTGCTCAGTGTCTGGTAACCTTTCATTTACAGATTTAACATGTCATGTTCTTCAAAACATATCCCTAAGACTTTTTTTTAAATCAAAAAGCATCTCAATAAAAACATGTTAATACAAAAATATTTTCAATTCTGGGTTACTTAGATCTGCTGGATAGTATAGAAGACACAGAAAAGAAAGATTTCAAGGCCTGTGTCGATGGGCTTTTGTTCACATAAGGAGAGTTTTGAATTCCCGTACACCTCCACTTAGCATAAAACCGGAGATAGGGAAATTGCATATTTCATATTCCTTATTAAGGTTGGCCTAACAAATATCTAATAAAGCTTCTAATATCTTGGCTAGTCTGGTAACTTTCAGCTGACTCATGTCATTGGAATGTGAATGTAAGCTGATTCCATGGACAAGCTCGCCCCCCCCCCCCCCCCCCCCCCACCTTCAGGAACTTGCTATTTTTCTTAGAAGGTATTTTGCTCTGAAGGTGGGCTTGACCATTTCCTACATACAAGACCTATATACCCTAGCTAGAACTTGTATGGTTAGTCTCATGCCAGAGTTTGTAAATTATGCATGCGCCTGAACCTGGTCGGCCATGTTGCATAACAGCAAACAGGACTCCATGGCGGAAACAGCATCTTTAGTTAAGTATTCTTGTTATATTTTCTTTAACTGTATCTGTCATTACTTTTAATAAATGTTATATTTATAAGTATTCGTGTGATTTCTCTATGCACGTATCAAGCACAACCCCAAAAATGTGACAAAACAAATGTTGTTGGTTTCCAAATCTTTGCTCATAGTTATTAATTCTATGGCTAGTTTAATGTCACTACAATATTTTGATACTATTTCTTGAAAGGGTTGCTGGTTTTTCCTACATAAGTCGAGGAACTGGGATATTTGAGAATGTGTACACAATGGCAATGTTACAGTTAAGATAATCTTTAATCAAGAATCTTTTGATAGTGTATGGGTGATGAAAAACCCTTTCCAGGGATCAGAGCATTACAAATGTTGCAACTGAAACACCTGTAACATCCCTTTTTGTTTGAAAAGCGGAATGTTATAACTGTTAGCTGGATCGGCTTATACCTAATAGTTGCAGAGTGATTTATTTTTGGAATATACCATAAGAAGTGGCTATTTAATCACTGGTACCAGTGCCATGTCGGCTAGGAGGACATCATAATTTTTTTTGATCGATCCAGATATGGAGGAGGTGTATCTCGTAATAAAAAAGGTTAATGTACATGTGTTCTTATCAGGAGGTTTGGAATATAAAGTAAAATGGAGAGGTTTGTCTCTAGCCAGAACTCTTAACATACATGTCTCTAACAACCACAAAGGGAATATCAGCGTAGCAAATGCAGAACTACGTGAATGCTTCCTGGTACATATAAAGTGTATGTATAGTGGCTCTGGTAGTCTTTTGCTTGGATATTGCTA
This sequence comes from Lithobates clamitans, assembly GCA_037952925.1. Taxonomy (NCBI): domain Eukaryota; kingdom Metazoa; phylum Chordata; class Amphibia; order Anura; family Ranidae; genus Lithobates; species Lithobates clamitans. The sequence continues at coordinate 6,941,102 of JBBGZY010000240.1, read as the reverse complement.
TGAGCCTGTCCCTTATATTGATTTGTAAGTATATTTGCCTAATTTCCTTTTTTTAAATACAAGGCATATAAAGATAATGCTCTTCTCTAGGGCCTGTTCAGATGTCATCAATGAACCCTGTCCACAGTTTCACATACCGTATATACTCGAGTATAAGTCGAATTTTTCAGCACATTTTTTTGTGCTGAAAGTGCCCCCCTCGACTTATACTCGAGTCAAGCACTTTTCTGTAGCAAAAAATTTCATTTTCCGAACCGACTTTGGGGCCCCGTATCTCAGGTCCACTTGGTGCTAGAAACCCCAAATTTGGTATGCAAACCCAGTGGACCTGGTACCACAACATATCCAAAGATGAAGTTCCTAGCACTAAGTGGCCCCGAGATACGGGGCGCCAAAATCGGTTCGGAAAATGTCATTCTCTGCTGCAGAAAAGTGCTTGACATTTTCTGAACTGATTTTTGGGGCCCTGTATCTCGGGGCCACTTGGGGCTAGAAACCCCAGCTTTGGAAATGTTATGGTGCTAGTTCCTCTGGGTTTGCACACCATATTTGGGGTTCTTAGCACTAAGTGGCCCCAAGATACGGGGCCCCAAATTCGGTCAACTGTGTCTATCTGCAGCAATGTCATTTCGGGACCCTTTGGGTTCAGAGACCCCAAATTTTGGCTGCAGCTAGGAGGCATCTAGGAACCCTTATCTACCAAGTTTGAAGTTCAGGGGACCTATGGCTGCAAATGGGCACAGTGAGGCATGCAAATGGGCACAGTGATGCTGCAAATGGGCATTGTTGACCCTCTTTTCCACTTAAAGTAGCTGTGCATTTCTCACCCTCGTCTTATACTCGGGTCAATAAGTTTTTCACATTTTTTTGTGGTAAATTAGGGCCTCGACTTATACTCGGAACGACTTATACTCGAGTATATACGTAGTTAAAGTACTAGGAAGGGAAAATATATATCTTGTTTGTATAACCCACATAAGCTTAGTTGTAAGCGGTAGCTGCTGAACTGCCCATAGCTGGTCCCTTATTCTGTAGGTAATATTGTTTAACAAATATGAAGTAATTAATAGTCAATATTTAGACATCTTTTTTAGATCATTAGCATTTATCTTCTTGTGTGCAGTCTTTTTTGCCGTTGCCTATTAATTTCGTGTACGATGCCCATAACACATAGTCATGGACTTTATTTGCTTTGTTTCCTTTTGGACTCTTTTACTCCTTTTTGTTCCAGATGATTACATTTAATATGTCCTCCATTTGTGAGGCACCTGCATTGGAGTTTCTGGAAAGTAAGCACTGTTACCGATTTTTAGAATACCCCAAAGACATCGCGATTTTGAGATTCTTGTGTGCATGTGTGTTCTGAGTTCTGCACATGTACTAATTGCGCAATGTGCATGTGCAAACTGATTGACTTGTTGGCGTGATGGCCCGCACTATTCCTGCTGATAGGTGGCCACTGAGCCACATAGAGTTGCTAGGTAATGATAATGCCTCTGCCAAGTTTTTGGTTTATTTTGCCACCCACATGGCATTTCCAGGTTGTGAGGTACTATATACACTCATTTGTTTCGTTTATATCGAATAACTTTTGGTATATACCTAATGCTTTGAATGGAGTACTGAAGTGTTTTTAGGTGGGATTATGTCATTATGTCATCAGTGAACAAAACTTGCAGTGTAAATGGAGCCTTACAGGTCGCATTCAGTTATCAGATGCTAGCTAAACAGTTAACAATTAACAGACATGTTTAAGGCGAACTTCGTTGAAACATGTTTCTCCGTTTTGGGATTTTTTTTTTTTGTCAGGCATCGCTTACCTTTATATTAGGAGTGTAAATATTATCTATCAATTTGCATTGCTTACCTGAAAGAGCAAGTTTAAAAACTCATTGGCAAGTGCACTTTTAACACTCCAAATCTGGTAGTCTTCTAGTGTAAGATGTCCACTCTGCAGAAGAGGAAATAAAATAAAAAAAGCATGACTTTCAAAGCTTTTCATTATAGTGAATGCATAGCCTTAGCCCCCACCTTCACCCCCACAACATGCAGTAAAATAAAAAAATTTAAAAAGGCACATCCGGATAAGTGCCTCTTTTTCACCAGTAAGCACACAAGAAGCTTACACTGCCTCCTGAAAAGCTCTAGCTGTTACTCAGAAGGAGGAGTGCCAGGCCTCTTAAGATAGACACAGAGACTCCCTTGCACAGAGCATAGCAGTCAATCTCTGCAGCCTGCTGCCTGTACCCTGAGGCACTGCCGGGGATTTATTTCATGACAAAATTTCAGCAAGAACCTTAAATTTAAGCTTAAGAGACTGTGGACTGTATCTTGCTGCTTAAGCAAAAGGTAAAGTAAAAGGTCTGTTATGCCAGCCTCAAACCCCATGGCTAACAAATCTGACCTCAGATCAGAGCCCCTATTTCCCCACAGCTGGAAGACCAACAGCCAGTTCTCCAATTACATTGTTTCTTTCTTAGGCTGGCCAAAGATTATACAATTTTCCTGTTGAATTTCCTTTAGATTTACCATCAACTATGTAGTGCAAGGGCCTGCCTGATTGCATAAAAATGTAAAGTGTTTAGGTTTGACTTCATATTATATATGATTTTGGTAAAGCTAAAGGAAAATTGCATAATGTATGGCCAGCTGAATGTTAGCACCGTGTCTGCACTAATCAGCATTTTTTTTGAGCATCAAACAAATTAGGTCAGGAATTAAGAAATGGGGAGCCTAGGCTTGGAGACAACTAATGGGTTCTTCACTAAAGTTTAAATTGTATTTCAGTTCCACTTTTAACTAGTAAAACAGCCTCCCTTGAAGTAGAATTCCAGGCTAAACCCAACTAGTCTTAAAAATGCTCCCTTCCCACTCCTAGCTCCAAATGCTCACTAACCTGTATAAACAAGATGTATATACTTACCGATTTTCAGCCTGCTTTGGTCACGTGATCCAACTCCTGCGTCAACATCAACTGACAACGGATGGGCCATAGGAGACTATGGGTGACATGACTGCTCCCAGGCATTCCCAACCATTGTCAAGGGCTCTCTCCTGCAGCTGCCACTTGTGGACACAGAGACCACATGACCTTACTGGAGCGGGCTAAATATAGGCAAGTATATATATTTCTTACACAGATTAGTCAGAATAAGTTTTAGGAGGGGGAGCATTTTTAAGAGTAGTTAGATTTAGCCTGGAATTGTACTTTAAAGTTTTAATTTTCCATCCAAGTAAGGAGACAAAGTGTGGGGGTAAAAAGTTAATTTCCAGCTGAATATAAGGTAGAACACAAAGCTTCTGAAAATCACAATTAAAAACACTGTAAAGCTCATAAACACCAGATTCATTCCCTCAGGCAGTTATAATGCAACTCTATCGCATGCAGCCATGCGATATCCATATTGAATAAGATTTGCAGAGAAAGAAGAGAATTTATTTAGACTTTAACATGCAAGTTAATTTAAATCGGTGTCTAAAAAGTCAAAAAAAATTTTAAATATAAATATCAAACAAAGTCATAAAAAGTAATTAAATGCCACAACAGTTTGTAGACATTTTCAGAATATTTTAACAGTCAAAATGTGAAAATAAATAGAAGAGTGTGACTACAACACTAACATTTTAAAAAAAGATGAAGGAGATTAATGGACACCCTTCTCAATGATAGAAAGCAAAAGAAATAAACAATACGCTATCAGCAAAACTTAAGGCAGCGATAGATAGTTCGAATCTCGGCTGGTTCAGCAGGGCCCAGCCGAGATTTGAACCAGGTGGATTGTACCCAAATTGATCGATCGATTAACCTGGGTATAACCAGCCAGTCCGATTTTTCATGCGATTATTGCCAGTAGTTGGTCAGTGAGGGCTTAGGAAGAACAGTGGAACTTCCCCTTTTGGGTGAAGTTCCGCTTTAAATAGAAAAAGTAAACCTCCACATTTACTACCACTTCTAATCCAAAAATTTAGAATCAGGTGTTTCATATTATCATTAGCGTCACTGATAAAAATTTACTATGGGATTATGCAGAAAAGGTTATGGTTTTGGGACTACTTCGCTGGTTCGGGGCTTTGGCAGCTTACAGCCATCGAGTCATCTATGAATTCTGCATCATATCAAAGTATTCTTGGTGAAAATGTAGGTAATCTGTCCAAAAGTTGAAGCTTAACCAGAAATTGATCTTTCACCAGGATAATGATATAAAAGCAAATCCACCAAGGAATGGCTCCAAAACATGGGCAGATCATGCAAGTGAACCCACAAACACCCTTCAGGTAAAAGAATTTTGCAGGAGTGTTCGAACATTTCAGTAAGTTGATGTTATGGACTGGTAGCCAGCTATACAAAATAATTACAAGAAGTACACTTCTTCTTCAGAGAAGGTAGGTAGGTAATACTAGCTTCTGAGGCCAAGGATGAACTTACTGTACTTTTACCACAGTACATTATTACATTAACTATGAAACGCAAAGAGCAGTACAACAACCACATTATTGTTTACATTTTATTGCATATATGATCTAATATACAGTAAATATTTTAATAAAATAATATATGGTATTACCTTTGTTGTGTCATGTGTTTTTAATATATGGTCTATGATATCTGAAAGATTCAAGTTTAATTCCTATAAATAAGAAAAGAACAAAACACATTGACCTGAGAAAAACATGAAAAATCCTAGATATTTTTACATTTGAAGATATCAATTTAAAGTATTTTACACATGCATGTTTAGTGTTACTATCTGCTTATGTACCGGTCAAACACCCACATTTAAATAAGTACAGTTATCTATTAAAACTTTAAAGTGCATGTAAAGACAGTTTTTAAAAACGAATTTCAAGCACATACAATTTCAGTTGTTAGTAACAGTTTCACCAAAGAGTGATAAATATGTTAAATCTTTATCCAGTGGCAACATCTGTACAAATATCTCAATGTACAAGTGTCTCGTTGTTTGAAACATTTGTTCAGATGTTCCTACTTGATGGATAATATATTTGTCACTGTGTGATGTGACACAATTGCTAACAACTAACTGTTTGGAGATTTCAGAAACCTTTACTGTTCACATTTAAATGAGGACACGGATGTTATTTTGGGAAAACTTAGTCAGTAATGTAATTTATGTATAATTGGACAAGGTTTGAACAAAGTGATATATTGACAACTATGGTGAAGACAGTACTGTAGGTAAGGAATGTATTACTTTTTTTGAGAAGGATGGTCCACACCAATCTACATGTCTTTTTAAAGGTTTGGTCCACACCTCTCAACATGTCTTTCAAAGGTTTTTATTGCTTGCAATATCCTTATAAATATCTTACATTTTTTAATACTGGTAACATCAGAGACGTAAACAGCGTCAGGCACATGTCCCGCATCTTTTGCAGGGTGCCTGACTACCTGAACAATGATGTATATTTCTTATGAACTGCATTAGACAGCGCATATCATAAGTAAATGCACAGAGTCAATCAGAGTGGCTCTGTGCCTTGTGATTGCTGTGCTTACAGCTGTACATTAAAAACTCCTGACCAAAGTGTTGTCTCAACAGTTGTTGGCTGCTAAGTTGTTTCTGACTATTTTAGTGAAGATCTTCTTTAGGGTAGGCTCAGAGAAAGTGTTAGCTCTTTGACCATATACGGTTTTAAATTTTAAAGGTGAATATTTGGGTTTGGGTCTGTGAATCTTTCACTTGTGGTACAGTAGGTGGAGTATTTTGTGGTAAACGGACTGTGACATGGGTGCAATGTCTACCACGAGTAGGCTTAGTTCCCTTAGTCCACACCCAATACATTTGGCGCAGTTTAGCCACACCCACGCTTCATGTACAGCGCTCTGAACACTGTATGTTTTATCCGTTCTAAATACTGAGGTTAGGGTTATGTCTGTGAAAATCTTGCTTCTGGCACCATAAAAAAAAACATATGCTGTGAGTACTGAAGGCCCAAGGTACCTTAATAATGGGACACTGCAAGCGTGGAGACTTTTAAATTCCTAGAGCTGGCATTTTAAAGGCCTAAATCTATACATATCATGTGAGCAAAAATCTCATTTACATTGCATCTGGTTCTAAATTTCCAGTAACAGGCTTATGAGATCTGTGTTTATAGTCTCCAAACCGGAGCTGAAGGATGCCAGCGGTTTAGACAATAATGGCTGTGTGTTGAGTTATTTTGAGGGGACAGCAAATTTACACTGTTATACAAGTTGTACACTCACTACTTTACATTGTAGCAAAGTGTCATTTCTTCAGTGTTGTCACATGAAAAAATATAATAAAATATTTACAAAAATGTGAGGGGTGTACTCACTTTTGTGAGATTTATGACGTTTCAATAATATTGTCTGGAAATATTTTTTGTTGCAGAACCTGGCAATTACAGATAATCTCACCAAAGTAGCATTTGTGCAGTTTGGATTAAAAACTTGCCTAGTCAGGCAAGTGGCATATAATTATCATTTATTGTTTTAAGAATCCATCACAAAAAAGAAATTCCAGCAGTTTTATCCAGCCCCCACTGTGGATCAGTTCAAATGACTAATCTGCTATCATATATAACTTCACATCCCAAAAAAACACTCACATCACTACAGATGAGATTAAAGTATAATTTAAGGCAAAACTTTTAGTTTTGGATAGAGTGGAGAGGGATTAGAACACCTGTCAGGTATTATTGCTGTCTGTGCCACCATTAAAGAGATTTCCCCTCTCAATTTGTCCTGTTTACCATTATCATTGAAAGTGAAAGTAAAAGAAAATCCCACATTTTGGGTTGCCCCCAAAAAAGTATTAGAGGGAAAATCTTCAGAGAAGAACACTAGTTCTGGTGACCTAGGGGTCCCCAAGGAATTCCCTAGATTTGCAGGGATTTCCTCTCATATCCTGTTTGGCTATGGCACAGGAAGTGAAGGTAAATCTCCACAATGGGAGACAGATGGCAAAAAATTTTTTTTTTAAATGTACAGGGGTTATAACCCTCCTTGATGCTACTTGAGGGGAGGGAGGATGCTATTTGAGGGGAGGGAGACACAACCCGGAGGGTACCCCCAGACTTGAGGACCTATACTGCTGCCTGCAGCACACTGCGCCCGAAGGCGCTATCCTCATACCTCCTTACATCCACCTAATAAAATTTTGTGAATGTATGCACTGAAGACTAAGTTGCTGCCTTACAGATCGAAGTCATGGAGGTCTGGTGACGCACTGCCCAAGAAGCACTAACCGCCTTAACTTGAAAAGAGGGGATCTTATCCCTTAAATTATAAGTTTGAATTATAACTTGCCAAATCCAATTAGCAACAGTGGATTTAGACGCTGCCTGTCCTTTCTTAGGACCCTCTATCCTTGCTGAGGATATAGCAACCAAAAATACCAACTTCCTTGTCAGAAGGACTAAGGGAATATGTTGGATCAGTTCAAATGGCTGTTTTTGTAACACAGACAAAACAAAGTCCAAGTTCCAAGGGTTCAAAGGAGGTCTGACTGGCTGATTAAGCCAAATCACCCCTTGCATAAAACCCCGGACTAGCAAGCGGTCTTTGAAATAAGACAGATAAAGCTGAGACTTGGCCTTTAATAGTACTCAAGGCCAATTTCATCTCTTTCCCCAATTGTAGAAAGGCGAGAATTCTGCCTATGATATATCTCCGAGGGTGCCAACCCTTGGATTCACACCAGGAAACATAAGCCCTCCAGAGTCTATAATGTATAGTTTTGGAAGCCGGTTTCCTTGCATTAATCAGGGTAGAGATAACTGACCCGGAAAGCCGAAATTTCTTCATAATGTGGGTTTCAATAGCCAAGCCATTAAATTTAGAGACCGTAAGGTAGGATGGAATATCGGTCCCTGCGAGAGCAGATCAGGTCGTAGTGGCAGGGACCATGGACCCTCCACTGCCATTTTTACGATTTCTGCATACCATGACCTTCAGGGCCATGCTGGTGCTACAGAATTACCAGCTTTCTTTCCAGCTTGATCCTGCAAAGAAGTCAAGGCAGCAACTGAATAGGGATGGAATGCATAGATTAGTGAGAACTGATCCCACGGGGTCATCAATGCATCTGTTCTGCATGCGAGTGGATCCCTTGTTCCGGCCACAAACTTGACTAGACTTCATGTTGAACTTGGACACTAGAAGATCTACATCCGGAGTCCCCCATCTTTGGCAAAAAGCCCGAAAAATGTCGGGGTGAAGAGACTATTCCCCTGGGAATAACTGCTGGTGACTCAAGTAGTCCACCTGCCAATTCTCTACTCCTGGCATGAAGACTACCGATGGGCAGAAAGGAATGTTCCGTGCCTAAGTTAGAATAAGGTTCACCTCTCTCTGCGCATTGACACTCTTGGTGCCCCCTTGGTGATTGATATAGGAAACAGCTGTGGCATTGTCGGATTGGATCCTGACAGGACAATCCTGTAACCTGAAAATCCAGGCGTTCAGAGCCAGACACACTGCTTGAATCTCTAGGATATTGATGGGCAAGGTTCTTTCGACTCTTGACCACTGTCCCTGGACAGTTGTCTTTTCTAGTACTGCTCCCCAGCCTAAAAAGCTGGCATCTTTCGTTACCACTTTCCAGATAACTGGTCTGAAGGATTTTGCTTTCAGCAGATTCTGGGTTAGTAACCACCAACTGAGGCTTTGGGATACTCTTGGGGACAGCCACATTGGCAAGTCTAAAGCTTGAATTGATTTGTTCCAAGTAGACAGGATACTGTTTTGCAACAGTCTTTAATGAAACTGGGCATAGGGAACCGCTTCAAATGAAGCCACCATGGTTCCTAGCAACCTCGTGCAAAGGCGAATGGAGGGATCGCTTTTTGACCTGACCAGCCACACCAGCTCTATTATGGAGTTGATCTTTGCCTGAGGCAAGAACACCTTTTCCTGGGCTGTGTCTATGATCAGACCCAAGTACTCCAGTCTTTTTAGCGGTATTAGGGAAGATTTCTCTAGGATGAGAATCCAACCCAAACTTTCCAGGTAACTGGTTGTAATGCGTAAGCTTTGCTCCAAATGAGCCACCGACTGGTCTATTAGCAATAGACTGTTATGCCCTGTGCTCTTAACCTGGCTAGAGGTGGGGCAAGCACTTTTGTGAACACCCGGGGTGCTGTAGTTAGTACGAAGGGCAGGGCTACAAACTGGAAATGCTGCTATTCTAACTCGAACCGCAGAAACCTTTGGTGAGAGGGAAATATAGGGACATGCAGATATGCATCCCTGATGTCGACAGATGCCAGAAGTTCTCCTCCTAGAAGGATAGAAACTACTGACCTGAACGTCTCTATGCGAAAGGAGCAGATCTTCTGGAACTGATTTATATTTTTTTAGATCCAGAATGGGTCTGACATCTCCATTTGGTTTTGGTACCATAAAAAGATTTGAAAAAAACCCAAACCTTGCTCTTTTGTGGGGATCTGTATAATCACCCCTTGAGATATTAATCGCTCTAGTGCCTGAAACAGAGATTGTCTTTTCTCTGGATCTTTGGGAACGCTTGACCTCAGGAAACAAGACGGTGGAAAGTCCCGAAATTCCAGCTTGTACCCCAGCGTTATTGTGGAGATGACCCATCTGTCCTGAATTTCCTCTTGCCAGACTTCTGAAAACTCCCCCCATCTTGGTGAGGGGGGTTGCCTCTTTATGATGAGGCTTAAGGATTCTGCTTTGCAGGTTTCCGGCCCCATGACTTCTTTTGAGCCTGGGCCTGACCCTGAGGTTTTCCTCTAAAGTCTGACGGCAGAGGCCATTGCCACTGCCCAGAGGCGGAAGCCCCTGATGCAGGGGAATGAGCCAGTTTAAAATTAAGGTCATTTATACTTTCTTTTGACTGGCAAAAGAGTACTTTTCCCACTAGAAATTATTTGGATATATTTGTCCAAATCTTCCCCAAATAGCCGCCCCCCATGGAAAGGGAATCCAGTTAGGTTTTTACATGGTGTTTCGGCTGACCAATTTTTTAACTACAGGATTCTACGCAAATGTACTAGCATAAGCATAAGGCAGGACACCTGGTGAATGGAATCTTTAATGGCATTTATGGCATAGTATAATGTTTTTGGTAGTTCAGCCAATTCCCGAGCTTGTTGTGCAGGAACCTCTTTAAGGGCCTGTCTAAATTGGTCCTTTAGGGATTGACAGACGCCTATTGCAGCGACTGCAGGCTAAGTAACGGCACCTGCCAAGGAAAAAGCAGATTTTAACAGGAATTCCAACCTTTTTACTGTTGGATCCTTAAGCATTTGTGCATTGTCTACTGGACAAGTTAGGCTTTTATACACAATGGAAATCGCAGCGTCAACTGCTGGTACTTTCCATTTTTTTGTGAATTTCTCCTCCATGGGATAGAGAACTGAAAATCTCTTTGGAGGGAGGAAATGCTTATCCGGGTGATCCCATTCAGCAAAAATAAGCTGTTCTAGTAATGCATGGACAGGAAACGCATGCAAAGGCTGTGAAGGTTTTAACAAACCCAAGGAAGAAACCGAGCTTTCAGGAGACTCTTTTAGGGGTATCATGAAAGTAGAATGAACCATGTTCGTAAGAGATTGTATCAGCAATTTCTCAGATTGTGAGGCGGAAAAAGGTTAATCTACCGTTGTTTCCTCCGCAGAAGAATCATCGGTTTGTTTTTCCTCCTGATCGCCTGAGGGCAACACCACATCCTGTGCCCACTGTTCCCCTTGCAAAGGGTCTGAAGTCGGGGAAGGGGATCTAGCACGCTTCCTATCCATTTGAATGGAGGATACGATTAAAGCCACTAATCTTCCTTTCAGACCCTGCAGGGTGGAGGAAAGGACATCTTCAGTCACGTATACAGGGGCTGAGATGTGAGAAGCAGTTGCACCATCAATTTGTTCCAATGGCTCTTCCTGGCTTGCCATAATTGGTAATTCAGGCATGACAGTGTGGAAATGTGACTGGAGATCCTAGCACCTGGGTGTGAAACCTTTGGTACCTTTTTGGTCTTTGTGGTGGCTTTTTTGGCAGGCATAGTACTAAGCACAAAAACAGAGGCACTATTAAATTGCACTTAAATGGCTGAACATAATCATGACAGTAAAGCCGCTATTAAGTTCAGCCTAGTGCTGGGAAAAAAGTCCTTCCTGTATCAGGAATGCCAGTTGCAACCCTCACGTGCCCCACAGCTCCTGTGTCCCTGCTTGCTCCCTCCTCGTCAGTCGAGGAGAGACGGTTCCAGCTGTCTTTTTATTATCATGCTTGCCTGCCGTGCATCCTTGTGGACGTTGCACAGTGCTGCGCCTAGGCCCCGCCCCCTCCATAAACTCGCCCCCGTTTCATTTTGAAAAATGTTCGCTCGCGCGCGGACGGCTTTCGGGGGGGTAGCGGCAGAGCCCCTGACATCAGCCAGCATGAAAAACAGCAGATGGAACGGAATACGAGACCTCCGCACCCCCTGCGGTGGGGGGGGGATTACAAGGGGGGTACACCACAGGTGTTTCCCTACCCCTCTGTCCCTTAAGGGGGAGATAAAAGCGTTTTGGCAGATCTCTTACCTGAGAGAATCCCCCTGCAAGCTGCTGTGGCCACACACAGACTGACACTGAGCTTTACAGTGAAGACAACAGCTTAAACTATGTGTATATACTCCCTCTAGTGGAGAATTAAGGCATGACAACATTTTTTCCCTTAAAGAAGAAAACATAGGTGGACTTTTCAGTTCCTAAGTTTCTTCCCTTACCTTATCCGGCCGCAGGATTTGTTGAATTAACAGACAATCCAACCTTCACCCATCACAGCGGGCTGCGTTTAGCAAACCTTCAAGGACCGGGTCCCTTTATATCAGGGTTTCCACTCCCTTGGACCTGTAAAAAGCACCCCACCAGGAAAGCTTTAGGTAATGAAGTAATGTAGAATGACCAAAGCCCTGGGTCCCGGGGTCCAGCCCTGCAAAGAGAGGCGTTGCAGGCAAAACCTCGTGCTTCGGATACGAGGCCCAGGTACCCATCCACTTTTGCCTAAGTGGCACTTTGGATGAATCTGGTCTATGGAGGCTATTTAAATCCAGAATGGATCCCTCCTGGAGCTCCTCAGAGCACATCTTCACTTGTGACCAACACCTTAGACACTGGCGAAAAAACTGATGTGCTCCTGGAAAGAGCAGGGGTTATATAGGGAGTGAACTTCCTGGATTGGGTATACCAGTGTCCATCACCTGAAAGTGGCCTATAACCCATTAAGTAATTATTTAAGGCTCTGTGTCCCATGAAGTACGATAAAGAAAAAAACATTTTTGCCTATAGTTCTACTTTAATGCTGTGTAAAGCTCATTTATATAATGCACCAGTTTTTTACACTAGGGACAACACATTGAAAAAATATATCCCACCACAGGAGTTACAGTCTTTATAATAAACGAAAAAAAAAAAAGCTCTTACAGGTACGGCATCAATGCGGTTGTCCTTCCACACCTCTAGTAGTGCAAGAACCATGTCTTCCAGTTCAGTGCGAGACAGAAAACCATCTCGATCAACATCAAATACCTTGAAACAAACTAGATAATAGAAAAGAACAAGCATACTATTAGATATGACCAGGGTAGCAAAGATCTCCTACATTTCTTACATGGGGAACATTGTCTCCATTGTTTTACGTATATGGACCACTACAACGGTCTCTGAGCACTACAATGTACATTAGGTACAGGTTGCCAAGCCTTGCTTCCACAAATTTAACTCACTGTTGGGTTGATTTACTAAAACAGGAGAGTGCAAAATCTGGTGCAGCTCTGCATATAAAGCAATCAGCCTCCAGTTTTCTTTTTGCCAAATAATAAATTGAACAAGCTGAAGTTAGAAGCCGACTGGCTACCATGCACAGGTGCACCAGATTTTGCACGCTCCAGTTTTAGTAAATCGACCCCAATGTGCAGCTTAACTTCTTGAAAACAATTTCATTACATGTAATGTCTCTGGAGAGACTTCAGTGACTAAAGTAAGGGCAGGAATAATTTCAATATGAATGGACTGTTCGGTATATAAGAAATTGCAAAAGGAATCCATATAGACTTCAGAAAGGCACATATGCAGAGTTGGAAATTCACACATGGCAAAAGAATGGGCTAAGGAACAGGTAGTGCCAGAAATTAGCAGTAACCACATGATTTTTCACAATGGGGTGGCCTGATGTAATAGAGCAACAATAAGGTGTAGTGAAAAAGTCCTGGACAAACAAGTGCATTCCTTCCATGGATTTCCACAAGTTTGACAGGAATAAGGTTATGGCTTAAAACATTTACACCCCCATTTATACTTGTGCGACTTGTCATGTGACTTTGGACATCAAAGTCACATGACAAGTCCTACCCCATGTTTTCCAATGATAACCATTCATATATGTACGACTTAAAGTCGCAGCGACTTCAAAGTAGTTCATGCAACTTGCGGGCCATAGACTTCGTTAACCCTTAAAAGTTGCATGAAAGTCATACCTGAATATTTTGTATGTAACAGTGGTGCAACAGTGGGGTCCGACTTTGCAAAGGGACAACAAGTCACATCCATATCCAAAGTTGCGCCAAAGTTACATCTAAGTTGCATCAAACTCGCATGATTTTAGAGTTGTATAAGTATGAATGAAACCTTATAGTATTATGTGTGCTAATCAAAATAAACTTCACATTTAAACGTTTTTAAAGGAAAAAAAAAATAGTGTGCATGATATGCTACAAAGAATAAAGCAATGAGTTGATGATCGTGATTTGTTCCACAGACAGAAAACAAAACAAAACATTAAACAAGTACGTTCTAAGAAAGATTAGAGAAAATTTTCTTTGGATGTTAACCAGATTTTTAGCTTCCATTATCTTTTCAGAAATGAGTTGGGTAATAATGAGTGTAAAAAGATCATAGAGCATGTACAACATAAAAACTGATCACAAATGTATGCTCAATAATGAGAAAAATAAATCAACTACTTAAATCAGGAGCCATGGAGTACATTAGGCAGAGGTGACCATTAACTTTGGCAGATAATAGTCTCTGTTTTGTCTGTAGGGATTTGTGCTAAAACTGATAATTACATTTTTGTCTCTCTGCTAAGGGTCCCCGGCAGCAAGCAGACAGCCCACAAGAAATTTCCTTGAAGTCTATGTGGTTGTCACGGTTCTCATCAAATGCATTAAATAATCCTGTAAAAAAAAAAAAAGATAAATAATTAAACATGGACAAGAAATCTAGCTGAACCAAGATTAAACAAACTGACTTTACTTTGTTACAAAAACATAAAATCAGATTTTTAAAGGATCACTAAAGTTTGTTATTTAAAAAAAAAAAATTAACATGCACTGTGCAGCTTGTTTTGCACAGAGTGGCCCTGAACCTGGTCTTCTGGGGTCCCTCAGGGGCTGTCTCGGCTGCCCACCACAAGGACTCAACACTTTCATGCGAACTCCTTTGCATGGTGTTGAGTGCTTGCGGGTGCGCTCCCGTGATACATCCGGCGGCCATAGCCGCTCACTGTATCACTCGGCCCCGGCACCCCACATCTTGGATGTGATTGACAGCAGCGTGAGCCAATGGCTGCGCTGCTTTCAATCCATCCACTCTAGCCGATCAACGGCCAGGCTATGCGGCGAAGAGGATGACGGGGCGAGCGCGGGACTTTGGAGGGGTCAGGTAAGTAAAACGGGGGGGCCAGTAGTGTCAGATGTTTTTTCACCTTAATGCATACAATGCATTAAGGTGAAAAATCTTTTACCTTTACAACCCCTTTAAGGTGCATGGCCTCAATAATAGCACAAGCTTACCATGTACAATTTTTATTCAGCACAAAAGTGTTAGCACTTGCTGCATAGCTGGAAGATTGGTGGCGAACTGCAGTTCAAGGTTTCTAAATGTAAAATAATGCACCTAAGGAAAAATAATCCCTTGTCAGAGTATAACATTGGGGGTACAGTGTTGGTCAGCATTACAGAGGAAAAATATTTGGAGGTACTTATTTTAAATGATTAGTATCCGGGGCAGCAGCAGTTCAAGAGATTCCTGCTAAAAGCGCCCCGCTAGCGGCCAAACACTGCCGCTTAAACGACGGTAAAGTGCAGCTAAAAATAGCGGCGCTTTACCGCCAATGCCCCCAACGCCTCAGTGTGAAAGCACTCAGACACATCCAGGTTTCTCTCTGTCTTGCACTGTTCCCGAGTGCCCCTGCCATGCGTGAGATTTACACATCTTTGTCGGCTCCTAAAGAGACCTGCCTTTCCTCTCCTGCAGTTAAGCTTAATACACTGAAATCCCTCCACCCTGAGCTCATCTCTCTGTTACTCTGCTCTCTCTTATCGGCACATTAACCAAACACTGCTGACTCTTTGCAATGCTCCTCCCCCATTGCAGTCTGAGTTCTGCTGTACAGGGAATGCAAGAATCTGATACCAAAGTCAAATTTAGGGAATGACACTACTTGCATGTAATAATTATATTTTTTATGCCCTTTATATCTCCCTGAAGCTTTAAAAACCTCTTACATTTGCATAATGTTCGTCCTGTGCCTGCGTGGGTTTCCTCCGGATATTCCCATTTCCTCCCACACTCCAAAGACATGCTGGTAGGTTAACTGGCTCCACCCTAAATTGGTCCTAGTATGAATGTGAGTTAGGGACCTTAGATTGTAAGCTCCTAGAGGGCTGGGACTGATGTGAACGTATAATATACAGTATATGCAAAGCGCTGCGTAAATTGCCAACACTATATAAGTATCTGTATTAAATAAAATAAATACCTTCACTTAAAGACTGATGAATTGGAGGCGATATCAAGGGAACAAATGTTTCCAGATCAAATCTTCCAGTCCGTGACTGAGCCTTCAATAGCCAATATCTTTTCTCCAGATCAATAATATCCGATTCTTCCACTGTCAAAAAGAAAAAAATGTCACATATTAATTAGGACAAATGGATACAAATTCATAGAAGAAGCCAGCAAAAGCAAAAATATATCTAAAAGCAACTGCCTGTATTTCACATTTACTTACTATACACTTTGGCATAAAAGTGCCCATAAAAGTGCCAACCAGTGCCCCATCAGTAATGCCTGTCAGTGCCCTTCAGATGCCACTCAGTAATGCCTGTCAGTAGCTCCTCATCAGTGCTACCTATCCAGTGCCACCTACCTGTGTCCATCAGTGCCGCCCATCAATTTTTAGTTTGGGTACAGTGTTGCATGACCGCGCAATTGTCATTCAAAGTGCGACAGCTCTGAAAGCTGCAAATTGTCCTGGGCAGGAAGGGGGAACGTGCCTGGTATTGAAGTGGTTAAAGGCGTAAAGTGACCTATGTATTGTGAAATGCTGTATCTGTTACTACATTTTGTGCAAATAAAATATAACTTCAAAAAAGGAAAAAAAAAAGTGTACATGGATACAGCCATTCTATTGCCCCGTACACACGGTCGGACTTTGTTCGGACATTCCGACAACAAAATCCTAGGATTTTTTCCGACGGATGTTGGCTCAAACTTGTCTTGCATACACACGGTCACACAAAGTTGTCGGAAAATCCGATGGTTCTAAACGCGGTGACGTAAAACACGTACGTCGGGACTATAAACGGGGCAGTGGCCAATAGCGTTCATCTCTTTATTTATTCTGAGCATGCGTGGCACTTTGTCCGTCGGATTTGTATACACACGATCGGAATTTCCGACAACGGATTTTGATGTTGGAAAATTTTATATCCTGCTCTCAAACTTTGTGTGTCGGAAAATCTGATGGAAAATGTCCGATGGAGCCCACACACGGTCAGAATTTCCGACAACACGCTCCGATCGAACATTTTCCATCGGAAAATCCGACCGTGTGTACGGGGCATTATTATGCATTAATGCATGCTAGTACAGATTACACCATTTTAAATGGATTTCAAAACTCATGTGACCTAACACATCTGTACAATTTAACAGAATACCTAGAAAGAGAAAATCTTTGCAGTGCTAGTAAATACAACAAAACACACTTTCTACCAAAAAACATTTACATCCATGTGAGCCAAATTTAGGAGCTCTGAGTAGCTTAGATGCACACTCCATAAGAGCATGGATTTGATGCCCCTATAAGGTCAAAAAGTAATTAAAACAGCAAGAATATCTAAAAAAAAAAAAAAAAAAAAATCCATACACAGGGACAGAAAATGAAAGATAATCTCCCCACATGTTAATGGACATGCACACAAAATATTTACAATGAAATTAAAATTCACATAAAAAGGTGTTTGTAAACATTTTGAATGAATGGATTCTGTTAATCACTTTTAAAATGCTGCACAAAGCAGATCCCTCATTTATTCTTTAAGCCGGCCATAAATGGTTCGAATTTTTGCTGGTTCAGCAGAGACCGGCTGTGATTCAAACCATCTACGGGCAGGCTGATTGTACCCAAATAGCTCCATCACTCGATTGGGTACAACCAGCATGTCAAATTTTTAGCATGCAGTTATTGTCAGAGGCTATAGCCGCTAGCAATAAAGTTATGTGTAATAAAATGGAATGACACAGGGAAAACGTATTTAACATGCTAACTGAAATGTATTTAATACGTCATGCAAAATCCTTTGTTGGTAATTATACCTTCAAGATGCCTCTTATATTATGGAGTAACTAGTCGCAGGCATTGCTAAGATAAGATTTTAGCCCATCTTTCCACACAGTCTTCAAATCTTGAAGGTTCTGTGGGCCTCTTCTATAGACTCTGATCTTTAATTCTTTCCATAGATTTTGTATTAGATTCAAGTCAAGTGATTGGCTGGGCCATTCTAGCAGCTGTATTTTCTCTTTGAAACCAGTTAAGAGTTTCCTTGGATTTGTGTTTGGGATTATTGTCTTGCTGAAGTGTCCACCCTTGTTTCATCTTCATCATCCTGGTAAATGGCAGCAGATTTTTATCAAGAATGTCTTGGTCCATTTTTCCATTCATCCTTGAATGATAGGATGTTTGCCAGTACTCTATGCTGAAAAAACAGCCCCACATCATGATGTTCCCACCTCCAAACTTCACTGTTGGTATAGGGATGTTTTTGGGGTGATTTGCAGTGCCATTTGACTTTCAAACATGGTGTGTATTATGGCATCCAAAGAGTTAAATTTTGGTCTCATCTGACCAGACTATATTCTCCCAATATTTTACAGGCTTGTCCAAATGTTGTGCAGCAAACTTTAAAGGAGCTTCAACATGCTTTTTCTTCAGCAATGAAGTCTTGCATGGTGAGCGTGCATACAGGCCATGGTGGTTGAGTGCATTACTTTCTTTGATACAATTGTACCTGCTAATTCCGAGTCTTCCTGAAGCTCTCCACAAGTGGTCCTTGGCTCCTGAACAACTCTTCTGAGAACTCTTTTCACTCCTCTGTCAAAAATCTTGCGAGTATCACCTGGTCGTGGCCGGTTTATGATGAAATTATGTACTTTTGACTTCCAGATTATGGCCCCAACATTCAGACGTTTAGAAATCTTTCTGTAACCAATGCCATCAGTATGTTTTGAAGCAATAAGGTTGCAAAGGTCTTGAGAGAGCTCTTTGCTTTTACCCATCATGAGATGTTTCTTGTGTGATACCTTAGTAATGAGACACCTTTTTATAGGCCATCAATGAAGACTGAACCAGCTGATATTAATTTGCACTGACAAGGGGCAGGATTGCTTTCTACTGAGATTTCAGCTGGTGTCATGGCTTTCCAGGCCTTTTTGCACCTCCCTTTCTTCAAGCGTTCAATACGTTTTCCCTGTGTCATTCCATTTTATGACACATAACTTAAAGAGGAGTTCCACCCAGGGGCTCCATTAAAAAAAAAAAAAAAAATTAAAAGTCAGCAGCTACAAATACTGCAGCTGCTGACTTTTAATTGGACACTTACCTGTCCCTGGGTCCAGCGATGCAGGGGATCGAAGTCCAGCGATGCGGGGGATCGAAGCCCCGCTCGTCCCCCCCCCTCCGCTTGTCGGCGCCGGCATTTCAACTGTGGGCGCCGGGCTGTGGCTTCACAGCCTGGCACCCACTGCGCATGCGCGAGCGGTGCAGCGCGCCGTGATTGGCCGCTCAATCACCTGGGACCTGTAATGGGTCCCAGATGATTGACAGAGTGGAGCCCTTCCTGTGCCGAGCGGGAAGTGATGTCACCAGCCCAGGCAAAGGAAGAGGCAGACTACGAGGGACCACCTAGCAACAGGCATTTAAAAAGAAGTAAAAAAAATAAAAATATCCAAATGTTTTTTTGTTTTGTTTTTTAGAATTTTTCAGGTATTTTTGTTTTTTGGGTGGAACCCCACTTTAATTTCTGAACTTATTTGTTTTGGTTTCTTTGCATGTATGGATTGCATGGCTTGTTACCGTCATGTGGTGAAAATTGCATGTCAATAGCACCTTTAGACATTTATTTACCTAGAAGAATGGTAAGGTGACCAACACTTATTTTACCTGCTGAATAGTCCAAGACCCAAAACTGAAGAATGTGGCTTCATTACCTGACTGTGCAAATTTAGCAAGTGCAATTTCAAGAAACGCCCTGCAAAGCAACCTCACCCACTAACAAAGCTGATGATTCTTGCTCACCTGTAGATAATGATTACAGCAATAAAATTCAATCTTCTACACTGATTGCGATCCAAAATTTAAAACAACTTGTTAAAATATGTTGAACCAATTTTTCATTTAGATAAACAATCATCAACATATCCAAAAAGTAAAAAATACATATAAATACAAAAAGGACAATTTCATAGGCAACTGACTATTCATCAAAGTGCTCAAGTGGCCCCCACTTGCAACAATAGAGCAATTGGTGGGATTATAAATTACTGTATTAGGTGTTCATTTACCCATGAAATTAAAAGTTCACACTAAACATTTAGGCCTTACTAGAGGAAGATTACATTCTCAATTAACAAAATGCAGATCAAGACATGCACTGTCCTCTGCAATGATTTCCAATGTTAATTTGCCTGTAAAGTCATTGTGGTTTCTTGCTGCATCTCGCCATCGGTCTGTGCTTTAATGTACAACGATATACCTAGCTGGAAAATCCATACACATTGATAAAATGTAATGCAATGGCCGTTCCCCTCTAAATGCTAAACTGTAAATTGCTGGGATTTGAAAACAAATTGTTTCAGCACTGTGCATTGCTCTAGGTGACTAAAGATGGATGTATTTACAAATACTTCTTGTACTGTGAAAAATCAAATACAAGCAGAAACTTTGAAAATAAAACAATTTATTCTAGCAGACTTTGAAAAGGACCAATTTAAAGGGTAGGTGCACATCGAAATAATAAATCTCATCTTTCTCATTGACTATGCTGTTTTAAAATGAATGGCAGGCCATAAAAAAGGTTTCCTTTTCTTTTTTTAGATATGGACAAACTGGGGAAGGATTAGAACCCCTGTCAGTTTTTTAAAACCAGGAGCGCCATTAAGCTGGCCATACACTAAACAGCCTCTGTACAATCTCACTTATGCCGCGTACACACGAGCGGACTTTACGGCAGACTTTGCCCGGCGGACGGGATTTCTTCGGACAATTCGATCGTGTGTGGGCTCCAGCGGACTTTGTTTTCTCAAAAGTTGGACAGACTTAGATTTGAAACATGCTTTAAATTAATCCGTCGAAATCGAGTCCAGTCGAAAAGTCCGCTAGTCTGTATGCTAGTTCGACGGACAAAAAGCCACACTAGGGCAGCTATTGGCTACTGGCTATGAACTTCCTTGTTTTAGTCCGGTCGTACGTCATCACGTACGAATTCGACGGACTTTGGTGGATTGTGTGTAGGCAAGTCCATTTATTCAGAAAGTCCGTCGTAAAGTCCGTCGAAAAGTCCGCCGGGCAAAGTCTGCCGTAAAGTCCGCTCGTGTGTACGCGGCATTAGTGTTACCAGTAATATGAGGTCAAACCTACACAATCCATTCAATTAGACCTTACTGGGCATAAAAAATGCTGCTTATACAAGCTCTTGATGGGTTTTTTCTCAGCCTGTTTAAGCAACGCTTTGTTAGCCTATGTGTCCATGCACATTTGAGCGTTTACAGCAGTGTTTTTCAACATTTTTTCTATCAAGGCACCCTTTAGAACTGTGCACAATCCCAAGGCACACCAGTTTAAGGGCTCTTTCACACCAGGACGTCCGTCCGAGCACATGCTTTTTTAGGTGCTCACGTACGGCGCATTTTTTAATTAGCGCAAACGTACACGCATTTGCTAGATGCTTAAGGGTTTCATTAAGAAATAATGGCACTCACATGCGACTGTAAAAGGCAGCACATTTTTGAGGGGTACTGGAAAACCCTTGTTAACTTTCTTCTCCCTATCATTTCCATGTGACACCTTACTGACACTATTGAATGTAGTATTGTCATGTACACGGTATAGCTGGCAACCCATTTTACCCAACACATCTGTTTTTTCACGGAAATGAAATGTCACTCTTTTCTGCTGGGGAGTATCACCCATTACATATTTTTGCGCACCATTTTCTACTGTTATTTCCTGTCCTTGTATTGAAATACTTAACATTTTGAATAAAAAGATGTTTAACCCTAAAAAAAATTTCCAGTGTTCCCTCCCCACATGTAAGAAGAGAGGCAAAACTTTGATATGGCACTAATTTTGATGAAATTTATGAAAAGCACTGAATTGAGCATCCTAAAAGCTAAGCTCCACTCAAAAGGGGAGTCCATGCTTGTTTTCTCCACCCCACCCCCCCCCCCGTTTCCACATATTTGGCACCTTTCAGGAGGTACCTGTTTTTGACAGGCAGGTACCCGTCCCCACTTTCAGGTGACCTCACCGCGGCAAGGTCCCTAGGAAGTTCAGCCCCCCTCCTCCTTCCCCCGCCGCCAGGCCATTCACAAAGCACAGCGCGCTTCATGCATGCACAGTATGGAACCAGCTGTGCAGCCACAAGGCTTCACTGCCAGATTCCCTTACAAGAAATGGCAGCCGCAGCACCTGAGAGCTGATTAAAAAATCGTCTGGGGTGTCGACATTGCGGGATCCCTAGACAGGTAAGTGTCCTAATATTAAAAGTCAGCAGCTACAGTATTTGTAGCTACTGACTTTTAATTTTTGGGGGGCTGGAGCTCCGCTTTAAATATCTGCAAAAGAGAAGCAGGTATAAACCTACAAGAATGTCTGTTATGCATTTAGTTAACCTAGGTGGCATTGCTCTTTTTTCAGCAAAGTGTTACATTTGGAATGGCAAATGCAAAGGGCTTACATGCTGAACCTGCCAAAGACTCAAGTTTCTCATTTAAATTATGGTAAAGCGGACCTTCAGTCATTTTTTCCAACTTTCCATCTATTAAATCCTCTGCCCTTGTTGTTTTAACTTTGGATAGTAAAACATTTTTTTTCTGCCAGCAAATACCTTATACAGCCCACTTCCTGTTTATTGTCTGGTCATTAGCCTAGGCTTATGACATTATGCAGAGCTCTCTCTTTCACTCTCCTGAGAGTTTGGCAGGAAGGGAGGAGGGACAAGTCATAAGAGGGACAATGAGAGCTGCAGAGCTGGAGGTGTGCCTCTGTGTGTCTGTGTAAATCCAGGAAGTGAACAGGCAGCAGCTTCAGCTGCCCACAGTTAATATGATGATTGCAGCCTGACTTAGTGGAGGGAGATTTCTGCAGCATATTTGGTAAGTACAGAATCACAGTAAGTTTTATATATATTTATATTAAATAATATCCAAAGTGGTTGGAGGGAAACTTCAGAATGGCAAAGATGTTTTTATTACAAATTATGTCAGCAGACTGCAGTTCCTCTTTAACTTGTTCCAGCACACTCTCAAGATCCCTGTACATTGTATGAGAATGTAAGCCCGAGAGGTAAACTGCATATTGCACAAAAAAAAAAAAAAATTATTGCAAACCTATATCATTCCCATTACAAAACTAAGTATTCCAGTTACAAAAATATATGAGCGAGGTAAGCCCTAGGAGGGACACATTCATGTGATAATATATATTCATGTACATAGTATTCAGTGCTGCACCTGACCACCTGGGCTTCTGAAGAAACATGAACTGCGCAAACTATACTGTAATCAGGGGACTGTGTGCATGCATGCTAGGGTATAGGCCAAAAGTCTGGGGAGGAATTTATCAATAGTACAGACAAATGGCCACTGACCAACCTATAACTGGCCTTTGCAGCAAGCAGCACATGGAAGGGTGATGCATGTCAAAAACAAATTATCAATGCATGGCAACCAATCAGCTTCCATCTTCAGCATGTCCAGTTTAGCTTTGAAAATGAAAGCTAGAAGCCGGTTGGTTGACATTCACTGCTGTTTCAACTTTAACAAATTCCAGAGAAACTGTACAAGAAATAGGATACTTTAAATTAGGTTTTGCAACAATGAACAATACTAGTTAACCACAAAGATAGCTGCATATGTTCTCTTAAACCTATTGTTTTAATGACTGTATAAACATTTACCCGAGGGCTTAAATCATTTTTTGCATACATGAATGAAACACAGCAGGTATACACAAACTTCAAAGAGAAAGACAGCACATTAAACTTACAATTAATGCAAAATCTAGTCATACCTGCAATGTATGAATTACTGTTTACTACATAACTATAAAAAAAAAAAACTTAAAAAGTATAAATAATGTAAAAAGAACATTTTCCCTAGATACAGTGCTTTGAAGTTAATGTACTGAATAAACAATACAGGATATCATGATGCATCTTTGATTTTCACCCAGGGTTTTGCACTTCAATAAGACAATAAAAATGGGCTGTCAACGTATGGCTTTTGCAGGCATACAGTGCAATGCATAGTCATAGTTCACCTACCTATGGGGGAGATTCTTGCTGGCTTACAACAGTAGAGATACACCATGCTCCATACATTTTAATATGACATATTGAGCGCGCCATAAGTCTGTCGGCAGATAAAGTATTTTGCAGGATATAATCTATAGTATTTCGGCTCAGCAGTACAGCACCTTCTCCCGTTTGTGGTTACACTTACACTTCCCAACCCATGTACTGAGAGGCATGTAATCTCTAAGAATATTAAGAATCTGCTTAGCATGACGTAGAATGACAGAGAAGATAAGAAGATAATATGGGGGATAGACTCGTACTAAGCCACGCTAGAAGGTTTACTGATTAGCCCAGTGATTTGGAAAATACTGGCACCCCCCACTATCTCTATTCACGACACAAACTTATCTGTTGAACAATGAATTTACAGAAGCACGGATTAATGATGAAGACTACAAGAGAAGCTAAACTACTGAATAGTAACCAATAAAAGAAAGGAGAGCACATTTGTAATAAGGGCTAGTGAGGGAATAGAATGCCGTGTACTATTTATGTGCTTGTGTGTGTTGGATATTACATAGCTCAGTACTAAAATTTGTTTTTTAAAAATAATTTTGACGTACAAAAAATATTTATGCGTACAGTGAAGCAAGGCACAGCAACCAAATAGGTCACGTCAGTGAATGAGGTGCTCTGATTGGCTATGGGTTACCTGCACTGAACACTGGCTTGTTGTACTACTGAATATACCAAATAATTATGATTTGTAAAACTCAGGGCAAATTTAAAGTGCAATGTTACTTCTTCCTCATTTTCTTGCCTCTCTGGGATGTAGATCCCTTACTGCAATTCAGTGGTTAACTTCTCCAAGGGTCTACTGTAAGCTTTTCAAATAAGCTGTTGAGGTTCTTTAAACTGAACCTTTACCTACCTGAGCTTGGGCTTTTCCAAAACGCACTATATTTATTCCTGTCTACAGCATTGCTCAAACACAAATGAGTGAATGTAGAAAAAAATAGTTTTATAAGTTGGTAAAACACAAGCTTCTATATCCAATGCCAACACCCCCAATTATTTAAAAGTGCAGCTATGTGAATTTAACTTGAGAAGATGGAAAATATACCGTCTCTAAATGGCTACAGACAAATCTAAGATTTATCTTTTTTTTTTTTTCCCCCTGTTGGTTTTTAATGTCAGTAGCACTAAATGTTGAGATTTGCTAAAGGATGGTCAGTTCAATAAATCTATGTCAATATCAATTATTACAGAAGAGCATTCTACTGTTTCACAGTGTGAGTCCTTGTCACATCTGCAGCTAAATCGCTTTTCCTGCAACCTCGAGAGTCACCTTATAATCTCTCTAGACAACATGTACTGAGTAGGATAACACATCATTTTCTGTTTAGGCTACAAATTCTGTGCTTTGTGAAGAAGCTCTTTGGTGATTTTTCTTTTAATTAATTGTTGGGGGTTAAATTGCATTTCAACAGGCCGCAATAGGGTGTAAAGACTCGTGCTAGGAAAGCACATGAATATACTTTGAGTATGCTGCAGACAGTGGATTCCCAAAATGCCCCTAAGAAAAATATCCAGTGCTTGAACACACCGGTAGTGTAGATTGAGTTTTAAAGTGTATTTCCACTTTTGCAGTCAAACTGAGGTAACACCTGCTTTATACTGTGAAAGCTGTCTGTACTAACAAATGACAAAAAAATGTAGAAATCAACCTCCTGCATTGTATGTTAATGATGGAGTGTTCTGTCTGTGTGGGGACAAACACACTGAGACTTTCCACATATTCTTAAAATCACCCGTGACACGTTCTCCTTAAAAACATCTAAAAAGATAAGAAATAATTTTCTTAGATTTTTCTTTTTGGTATGGGAATACACAACAAACATGGTGGGGTTTTGTCAGATTTTGTGCAGATTTGGTAGAGTGCAACTTAACAGGGAAGGGAAGAAGCCTATCCTTCATACCATAGGCTTGAAAAATGAGTTGTCCAAATCAGCTAGCAACAGTGGAGCGAAAAGCCAAGGGCCCTCTGCAGGAACCTTCCAACTGCTGAAAAGAGGCTGTAGTCGAGAGGTAGACTCTCACCACGTGTAACACATCAAGACAGTAGAGAAATTTTCTTGGAATGGACATAAGGAGGGGAGGCTAATGTCCTGGTTGAGGAAAAAGGAGGACACCACCTTAGGGAGAAAAGAGGCTTAAGCCCTTAGAACAACCTTGTCCTTGTGTAACAGGAAGCAAGGTTCTTCACACAATAAGAGTGCTAACTCCTCAAATCGACTATTGCTGAGTAAAATACATTGGATCGAGAAGGTCCAAGCAGCACCCAGTTTTGGGCAATTTTAGGGACCCAACGCTAGAGACCTCAGGAGGACAGACAGACTCATTTGTGGCCCCTGCAATCTTCGTTTGTGAACCCTGCCACCTATGGCCTCAGATAGGACAGAGATCTTGCTGATAAAAATCAGACATAGGGGGTTATTTACGAAAGGCAAATCCACTTTGCACTACAAGTGCACTTGGAAGTGCAGTCGCTGTAGATCCGAAGGTGACATGCAAGGAAAATAAAACACAGCATTTTAGCTTGCACATGATTGGATGATAAAATCAGCAGAGCTTCCCCTCATTTCAGATCTACCCCTCAGATTTACAGCGACTGCACTTTCAAGTGCACTTGTAGTGCAAAGTGGATTTACCTTTCGTAAATAACCCCCATAGTATCAGAAAACTTCTCTCTAGATAAGAGGAAGTGGTGTGTGGCAGAATTCCCAGAAAAGGGTAGAGAATAAGACTGGACTGGAGTCAGTTGTCAGAATTGAGAGTACAACCTTCGCTGTTACTGAGAGGAAAGAGTATAGCCTACTGTGCCAGGTACTGTAGGCTTCTGGAAAGCATCCAAAGATAAGCATGCTGTACTTGCTAAAGTCTGAAGAACGACTAGAGAATATGCACCAGAGAAAAATGGCTCAGCTGAGAAGTCATCCGTTCCAGGAAGCTCCTGAAGGGGAGCCAATGTGGCTGTGGTGCAGCCAAGAGATTAAGGGGAAAAAGAAATCAAAAGAAAAACAAAAACTCAAGTGTCTCTCAGTAGAGAGAACGTGTCCATCACCTAAGGAAACTAGCAAAAAACTGAGGCTTGCTGAGTGTGGGAGGGCGTTATATAGGAGATGTGCCTGCAGATTTTTCTTTTGCCAATGTCCAATCACCTGAACATAGCTGCATATATAATCCATAGTAAAGAATAGGTTCCTTCCTTCCCTGTTAAGAAGCACATTGTGCTTCATAGGCTTTTAGGATCAGGCATCTGTTTCTCAGATTTGCAAGGCTGCAACCTAGTCTTCTGTTCAAACGTTTGTTAAAAGAGAAGTATAGCCATAGCTTTTTTTGGCATTGTCCGCCATCAGCTAATATGGCAAAGCTGCTCCAGGCTCTGGAAGGATCCTAACACTGCCTGTGCTCCAGTGTGCACTGGAGGAACAGAGTAGACAGCGGTAACTGAAAGTCACTGCTCTCTGCTCTGAGCTGATGTGGGAAGCTGCAGAATAAGACTGATGCTGCAGCACAGAGGTGAGTAATAGAAGTTTTTTTATTACATAGCTTAAATCTCTTCTTTAAGTTTTACCAGGTGCATTTATAGGCTTCCTCGGATGCCACTTTTGGGCATAAGGTGCTGCAAGCTGCTCTTTGAATTCTACCAAGCCCCTTCTAATACCAGTTAACTATGTAGCCCCATTAGCATTTTTTGCTGTGTTGCCCATACCTCAGTTGGATATCATATAGTCGAGGCTGAAATCATTCATGTATCCTGTACTGTACAATTAAGAAAATGGGATTTTTTGACCTGCCAATAAAACCTGTTTCCTGAAGTCAAGTACAGGACACAGATTTCTCCTCTCTGTTTCCGATTATCTCCCTAATGCTTACTACAAAACTGATGTTTGCTGTGTGCGTGAGGGATATATAGGAGATGTCGCTGCAGCTTTTTTTGTTAGTGTCCAATCACCTGAAGGTTGCTGAATGTAACCCGTGGTTAACCTCCCTGGCGGTATGATTATTTCGGATTTTAGGTGCTGAAAGCGGTACAATTATTTTGCATGGAAATTTGGTGTTTTATATTGTAGGCCTGTAATTCTTAACAATAACACACTTAAATCTGTCCAAACAAGAGTCTAGTAGATATCCCGGGTATGATGAAGTTTGAAACACAAAAACATAAATTATACTATAATAAATAAATATAAATAATTAAAAAAATAATAATAACAAAATACATTTCCCCACGATTCACTATAGCGCAATTCTGCAAGTGTTCTAATTTACTATCGCTGTTTTCTAGCTGGTCTAAAGCCACTTTTGACATAAAGGGACACTTTTTGGTTGCTATGGACAATCTCCAGTTTCCAGGCAGAAAGAACAGTATATATAATATAAAAGTGCATGCAGGGAATGGGCCAAAGTGAAATAAATTCATACAGTACTGTAATCTGTAAGATTACAGTACTGTATGTGTTATGGTTTGTACATTTTTTTGAATTTGCCACCAGGCTCCACCCCCGTGCGTCGGGACGCTCGCAGGGAATGGAGCCTGGCACGGAGAGGCTTCGGAGGAGACAGAGCCCACAGACACAGTGGGGGACATCGCAGGATCCTGGGGACAAGGTAAGTAACGCCGCACCAGGATCCTGCAATGTAATCCCGAGTGTGGCTCGGGGTTACCGCTAATGGGACTGAAATTTAACCCCGAGCCACACTCGGGAAAACCGTCAGGGAGGCTACGACTAAAGCTGGCCATTACACAATTTTCCTATTTAATTTCCTTTAGATTTACCTTGAGTTATGTAGTGTAAGGGCCTGCCTGACGGCATGCAAATTGAAAAAGTTTAGGTTTGACCTCATAATAGATGGTTTTGGTAAATCTAAACGAAAATTGTACAAGAAAATAGTATAATGTATTACAAGCTTAAGACCCTGTAAATAATGTATGATTAAGAGTTGTTTTTTTTTTTTTTTACATATTTATCTTTTTCAAAAGTCTTTAGTTTAGGCTGGCCACGTGATGCGCTTGACCACTCTGCTTTAATTTACTATGCATAAAGGGCACTTGGTGACATCCAATCATTCATGTTACGTCTCCACTGTTCTGGGTTTAATGATGCTGGGCAACATTCAACCCAGAAGCCTGGGGGCATCTTGTGGCAGAATAGAAGTATTGTATGTGGACAACTCTGAGCACTGCAGCCTGAGCTGCTTTTTAGTTTTAGAACATTTTTTACCCTACCTGGTGGCCCATGTTAAAAAAAACAAAAAGCCTGGTATTGGCCTCCAACAAATCTACAATACAGGGGAATTTTTGAACGTTAACTAATGAAAAAACAAAAAAAGACACCACACGGGTAGGGAACACTACCTTAAGGATTAAATGGAATATAACTAAAAATAACTATAATAACTATTTTATGAAAATATAGACACTAAAGAAACTACTTATCTTCTGGACGTGCTAGAACCCTCAATTACATCAGTTACTAATGGCTCTTTGCATGCTATCCTGACGTTGTTTAAAATAAAATAATCTTTCAAAGTTAAAGAGAAAATAAATGTTGTCAGATGTTTTATGCTGTGGAAAGGATCCAGATTTGAAAAGAAAGCACTAGCTAATGGCATTATAGCCACCAGCAAAAATATGTTCAGTCTGGGCATGCTGAAAGGCCTTTTGCTGAACCCTTTCTTGCCCAGCTGCACACTCAAATTTTCTGATTCTAAATGCCAAAAATTTACGGGCAAACAAAAATACCAGTAATGATGGTGAATGTGACTGCAAGGGAAAAAAAATTGCATACTTTATATACAGATTTTTTGCAATGAAAGGCACTGCATATAAACTAAACATCAACCATACACCGACATGAAAAACTCATTTTAACCTGAAAAGACCTTAGAGAGGAACTACATAAATTAGTAATTATTACAGCATATCTTATAGCTTAGATATAGCTTATCTATGTTTTTGGCAGGAAAGCTAACATTAGGTTTAGACCTGCTATAAATCCAGAGGCCAAGTCGTAACTAGGGGATTGTAAAGTATGTTCAGAACCAAACTACAGCAGTAAGCCGCTACACACTGCAAAATTTGAAGAATAGTAGAACCACCCAACTTAAGAACCTTGCACTAGCTTACATTTACCTCCAGATAGACTATGAACTGCATATACCTTCCTGCTGTACCTGCCATAACCAGACCACCACAGTTATACGAGCAATTCTCTTATGCTGTACACATTCTTTGGAAAACAATAACTGACTAAGCCTCAAAGCTTTTAAAATGAATTCTCAAAATTAAACTAATTAAATGTATTCTCGGCCCAAAATAATATGCTGCTTTGGTTTACACCTGCTATCCTTGAAGGAAGATTTTTTTTTTTTTAACAGGGATTTGCATTCATATTCCCAAAATTAAAATATACAGTATAACCAAGCAGCTGTTGTAGTACAATACTCAGAAGCATAAGCACTAATACATTTAATTCACGTGTCCTACTCATAGCAATAAAGGTGCAGCGCCTGCATATAGCAAAGGCAAATTTAAGTGGTTCTAAAGCCCCCTCTTATACTTACCTGAGCCACAGCATGATTCAGCGATGTGCACGAGAGCTTCAGCTCCCTGGGGACTCTCACTCATTGGCTGACACAACAGCGAAACCATGGGCTCAATAAGGAGAGAGAGGGGTGGGGCCAAGCCTCAGCCCTGTGTAAGAATGGACACGCAGAGCAGCGGCTCAGGAGCTCTTAGCAGGAGGGAGGGGCCAGGAGCACAAGCGGGGTCCTCAGAATAGGAGGATTGGGGCTGCTCTGTGCAAAACCACTGCACAGTGCAGGCAAGTATGACATGTTTGTTTTTTTAAGAAAAAAACGGCAGCTGGTCGGCAATCAGTTAAACAACTGGGAAGCACAAAAAAGCGTGATCAGGGCGAACTGATAAAATGGGGCGCAAGGGAAAAAAAAAAAAAAAAAGAAACGCAACACAAACAATCCCTCTTGGCCAAATTAGGGGAAGAGCTAACACAATGCAGGAAATCCCTTAAACAGATACTAGAACCTAAAACCAAAAGATACCCTTTAAGAAAAAAAAAAAAAATCATCTTTTATGAACACGGAGACAAAAGTGGGAAATACTTAGCCAGGGTCCTTAAAGACACCAAAAACGGCAGGATATATAGACACGCCAGCCGCAATAAAGAAGGGATATTCAAAAAAAATAGCGGACCTCTTCCACAAGTTCTACACCAAACCATATAACATACAACCCCAACACCTGTCAAAAACAAAAGTAGAAACAATCCAAGATTTTCTGAAAGATAGCAAAATTCTGTCCCTTAATACAGGAGACGCAAAGAAATTAGAGGAACTCATTACCATAAATTAATTGCAGGCAGCTATCAATGACTTTAACCACTTGACCACTGGGCACTTAAACCCCCTTAATAACCAGACCAATTTTCAGCTTTTGGTGCTCTCACCAAAAGCTGAAAATTGTGCTGCATACTAGCACATTATGACATTGCCTTGCAGGGGGAAAAGTTTTTTCTGATTTTTTTTTTTTTTTTTTTTTTTTAAGATAGAGAAGAACACAACGCAAAGTTATATTTCAGTTATATTACAGCAAGAACACATTCACAAATGACTTACAGTGTGTGACCCCGGCCAAAGTTTGATAGAAAGTTGGAGTGTCACTGTCATCGGTAAGTGTAACGAATACTCCCCCAGATAGTAACCACCGAGAAAACGTGAAAGCATCTTTATTTTGTAGAAGCCAATTTCTAAATTTTTCATAGTTCACCTTTTCACCCTGAAAAATGATATTAAAAAAATACATTCTAGTTATACAATTACAAAAATTAGACAAAAAAGTATAACATTTTCATACAGATTTCAAGCATAATCTCACCAAGCACATATTTAGAGTTACTTTAGTAAGGTTTACTAAAAAATCCTGTTACTTATGCCAGTAATCTTAACTGAAACTGCAGACAGCTCCAAACACTCCGCACTCTTGCTCCACCAACCAATGGGTGCTTGCTCCATGCAGTCCATGATCAATGCACATAATCCCAAAAAACAAAGGAGGAAGCAGCCTTCCTTCTTAAAGCCCTGAGTAAATTTTACAATTAAGCTCCTAGCAGAGTGAAACGCACTAGATGAGCAGGTGGATGAGACTTGCATCATACTATATCCTTAAAGTTTACTCTGGACTTTAAAAAGGAGTGCCGCTTCTTCCCTTTTGTTTGTTAAAACTAAAACGGTTACTTTGCCTATTCAGGGCAAAGTAAGAGGTTCTCCTAAAAGCCTGCTTCCTCTGCTACTAATATGTACATTTCCATGGCTCCCCCACCGACCTGTTTGGCTGCCAGAGGCCTGAGTAACACAATTTGTGTCAACTCCGTATCAGAACTTACATGGGAATAAGGAGCCTTCCTCCAACTCCATCTGACTGTGCTCAAGTCTGGAGATTAGGTGAACAGGAACCAGGCAATGCAGTGTAAGAGAAAAGGGTCTTGTGTTTCCCTGTATTAAGTACTAAGAAATTAACAGGGCTCTAGCAGGTAAACAGGGTCAAGGGGGATAGGAAGTATCTTTAATAGAGGTGGAATACCAACCAGTAAAATTTGCCTGGAAATTAGTTAGGTGATCAGGTTTTCTTTAACCAAGCACTCAAAAGTAGCTTGAGCCGATACACTGTTTTTAAATTCTCTATAAATCAGAGGAATCCCTGGATTTCGGACCCAGACTTCCAAGATGACTACATAAACTGTAGCTTTAAACCAAAATGCATGCTGTAGATGACCTTTTGTATCTCTTAGGGACTACAGCCTTAGTCTGCAACAAAATTTTAAATACCATCTAAATGACAAGGTATTGCAAAGTCAGATGATGTCACACTTCCCACTGTTGCCTGCAATCACTCATTCCTGTACAGGTCTCCAGACTTTTGGCTAACAAACTGCCATCGGTTACATTCCAATATTTTAAGGTTAGATTAATCCAGAACACCTGCTGCCATTTTCTGTATTTGAGTTCTTGTGTATTAGCACATAGCTTGGCCTTGTTTCCATATCATATGGCTTTTTGGCGGCAAGACTTTCATGAACACCAGTAAACCACTACTGCCCAGACTTCCTTGGATTGTAGATGCGTGTACCAGGATTTACTGGTCTCTGCCAAGCCTGAGCTGATGGTACTACTGGACGACTTTGGATTCACATTTTAAAGCATTCTCAGCAGCATTTTTTCATGAGTGCTTAAAACTCTTGCATTCTAATTAAAATATATATATATATATATATATATATATATATATATATATATATATATATATATATATACACACATACATACACATATATATATATATATATATATATATATATATATATATATATATATATATATATATATATACACACATACATACACATATATATATATATATATATATATATATATATATATATATATATATATATATATATATATATATATATACACACACACACACACACACACACACACACACACATATATATATATATATACACACACACACACATACATACATATACGCACATACACACGCACAGTGTGCTCAGTATACATTAGTACACCCCAACAGATTTGTCAAAAAACCTTTTCTTTCCTTTAGGAAGCAACATTTTCTATGGGACACTATACTACAAAATACTCCCACAAATGCGGGCCACTGATTGCAACCAAGATGGTAATTTGCACAAACAAAAAAAGTATTTTTCCTAACAAATTCATTCAAGATCATGCT
This sequence comes from Lithobates clamitans, assembly GCA_037952925.1. NCBI lineage: Eukaryota > Metazoa > Chordata > Amphibia > Anura > Ranidae > Lithobates > Lithobates clamitans. The sequence goes on along the minus strand of JBBGZY010000240.1, from coordinate 6,907,469 downwards.
GCAAAAATAAATACACCCCAAGAAAAGTCTTAGGAGAAAAGCTAAATTTTAGACAACAAAATCTTAATTAACAAGATTTACAGCTAATTATTCATTAAACAGGTATTCAGCAGACAGCCGATTAGAAAGGGGCGTTATTTAACAAAGAAAAACCCTTCCCATTTAATGGAAGAGAAAGGTCACAAGGCCTGAAAAAGAAAATACATTTCTTAACACAAAAAAGGTGAAGGCTACAAAAAAAGATCAGCAAAGCTTTACTGATCAGTCAGAATACTGTAGCAAAAGTGAGACATAAAATTAACAAAGATGGAACTGCAACCATCTCACAGAGACGTCCAAGCTGCCCACGGAAGTTAACACCTCGACAGGAGCGTCTTCTGATGAGAAGGGTTGAATGAAATCGCCATGCAAGTTCACTGCAGTTAGCTAAAGAGGTAGAAAGCCAAACTGGGGTGATTGTTTCCCGTAACACAATACAGCGTACACTGCAGAGAAATGGCATGCGTAGGTATTGTCCACGAAGGAAGCCTCTCCTAAAGGCCATGCACAAAAAAGCCAACCTAGAATTTTCCAGGGCCCATGCTGAAAAATTAAAGAAGAGGACTACTGGGACTCTGTACTCCGGAGTGACAAAGATAAGAGTTTTTGGAACTGGTGGCTTCAAAACTGTATGGTGTTGCAAAGGTGAGGAGTATGAAGAAAAATACATGGTGCCTACAGTGAAACATAGTGGTGGCAGTGTCTTTCTGTGGGGCTGCATGAGTGCTGCTGGTGTCGGGGAGCTGCATTTTCATTGATGGTATCATGAATTCACAGATGTACTGCTCTCTATTGAAAGAGAAGATGCTGCCATCACTCTGTGCCTTTGGTTGTCGTGCACTTTTCCAACATGACAATTCAAAACACACAGCTAAGGCCACTGTTGCATTTCTGAAGAAGAACAGGGTGAAAGGAATTCAGTGGCCAAGTATGTCTCTTGATCTGAACCCAACTCAACACAAATGGGGAAATTCTGAAGAGACAAGTTGAGCACCACTCTCCATCCAGCATTCATGCTCTAAAAGAGGTTGTTCTTGAAGAATGGAAAAAGATAGATGTTGCAATAGGTTCTGTGGTCCACCCTCCCAAGGAGTTCAGGCATACAAGGGAGAAGCCAGAGAGTGCATGTGTACACTGGGGAAGCCAGAGACCCAAGACTGAGGGTCAGGGCAATGAGGGGCTGCTATCTATATGAACAGTGCTGACAAGGGAATGGTCTGCAGGTGACAGACCAGGGTCTAAAGTAGAAGGCCTGAGCAGCAATGCGGTATGTGTAAGCCAGGAGGCTGTATTGCTTTACTAAAGTGAGCCAGGAGGCTGGGTATTTAATCTTTGTGTTGAAGACCCCCTGCATGAGCTAAATAACCCCCACCAATATCAATATATATATCAATATATATATATATATATATATATATATATATATATATATATATATATATATATATATATATATATATATATATATATATCAATATATATCAATATATATATATATATATATATATATATACACACATACACACACATACACATATACACACACACACACACACACACTACATTAAAAAGCATTTTGCTTTGTGAAGGTGCCCAAAAGAATCATAAAAATAAGGTATAAAACCACTTCAGATGGAAGTCAGGCAATCTATTTTCCACAGGAATTGGAGGATCCCATTTACAGGACTTTTACAGAGTAAAAGAAAAATTTGTTTCTCTTTAAATACGGTAACTGCTATGGTTTTCTCCATAGCAGTGGAGGTGTTTAGCAGTAGGTCCCCCTCTTGCCTTCATAAGATAAAGACAAGCTTAGCAAAGGTGAGTATGTAGGTATATACATGACAGCCAGCTGAAAAGCCTAAAGTTTAGGTCTCTCTCTTATCTGCTCTTTAAATGTATGTGGTTTGCCATTGGATTCTGGCATTATTATACACCTCAAAGTGCATATAAAACTATTAATAAAATGTTAACTGTAGGAGGCTGCACAAGTTCCTTGCTCCACATTTTAAACAATGTTTTCAAGAACATTAGCAATGCACAATTTCCACTTTAGAAGTCAGAGAGTTTCCTCTCTGAAATCGCTGCACCATTCTGCATGCCACAAACCCTCAGCTGAATCAAAGCTAGAGCTCTCCCTTAAACTTCATGCTGCCTGTTGACCGGAGAGCTCTAGCTCTGACTTAGCAGGGTGCGTGTCAGACCTCTGTGTTCACACAGAAAGGAAGTGTCCTCCTCTGCAGCATGGAGGCAGGTGACAGGCTTTTCAAGGAAAAAAAAAAAAAGAAGAACTAAGACCTAATGTTTTAATACCCCTTGAATATATTTAACAGATTTAAATTGGACTTTAAAAGCATCCATGTGCTTAAAGCAGTGTTCCAGTCATTTTTTTAAGTTTATTAAAAGTCAACAGCTACAAAAAGTGTAGCTGACTTTTAATAAAAACACACACTCACCTGTCCCAGGGTCCAGCGATGCAGCAAATGCCAAATGTGGCATGTAAGGGGGCGAGGAGTGCTTAAAGCAGAAGTTACACTTTTGGGTGGAACTCCGCTTTAACTATTGTCCTAAAATCTTCATATTTGGGCCTATGTGTATGTATTACCAAAAAACATGACACATGGAGTTTATGATTTGCAAATTATTAAAACATTTTTAATTAACAAGGCAAAAACTCATTAGAAATCGTACATCTGATTTTGCTGCCCAAGTATGCACAGTAATAATGTGACTTCAATGACAAATGAAAGGTGAAATTTGATTGACCGATAAAGGTTGCTGCACAATAGGTACTCAGAGTTTTTTTTTTAAAAAAAGACAGATTTGTTCAATATTCTATCATTTAAAATATTTGATGTGAACTGTAACTTTATTGCAGAGTGGCTCTCCTTGACAGTTTCCTTATCTAACTGTTAATCAATTAGGTGACATTTTTCCAGCAATTTCAACAAATAAATGAAAGGTCATGTCTGATAGAAGCAAGCGATAATTACACGGCTCTGAACCATGGTTTGGAAATGAAGCTTGGGGGAAAACGACTACAATTATCTCATATTAGTTTAGGTTAAAAAGTTTTGAGATTTAATTGCAGTGTGTGTCAGAGACATTATGTACACACAGAAAACAAACCAGTTAGTCTTTACCAGGGATATGCAATTAGCGGACCTCCAGCTGTTGCAGAACTATAAGTCCCATGAGGCATAGCAAGACTCTGACAGCCACAAGTATGACACCCAGAGGCAGAGGCATGAGGGGACTTGTAGTTTTTCAACAGCTGGAGGTCCACTAATTGCAGATTCCTGGTCTATATATTACTTTTGAAGTTGAATACATAATGAAGAGAATAGGATTTTGGTTTCAGGAGATATTAGATAATTAAATGTCATACGTTTTATAAGACAATGAATCAACTGTGAACTCTAGTCATCTTCACGTTATAAAGGTTGTGACTGGTGAACAGCACAATGCCCTTCATAAAAGTGAAGCTACAGTAGTTTTGCAAATCGTTGCTTGCTTATTTAAGTCAGGTACCTGAAATATTGCATTATGGCAGTTCGTATTTTTAGCTAAAAGTTTGAACTTTAGACTCCTTTTCACACGCTTTCCAGAGACTAAAACATGTGTTATTAAAAGGCTGTATACAGAGTTCTGTATCTCAAGCTGAACTGAAGGGCTCATTCTGGGAGGATCATTCCTGATCAGATAGCAGTCACAAGGCAATGCTCTTCAGATAACCCAGTTTCCTGAAAATCCGTTGTCATGTATTCAATACTTCTAAAACAAAGACAGTATACATACACCCGTGGCCAAAAGTTTTGAGAACGACACAAATATTCATTTTTACAAAGTCTGCTGCTTCAGTGTTTTTAGATCTTTTTGTCAGATGTTACTATGGTATACTGAAGTATAATTACAGGCATTTCATAAGGGTAAAGGGCTTTTATTGACAATTACATTAACCACTTAAGCCCAAGAAGGATTTGCCCCCTTAATGATCAGGCCATTTTTTGCGATACGACACTGCGTTGCTTTAACTGACAAATGCGCAGTCGCGCGACGCTGTACCCAAACAAAATCAATGCCCTTTTTTTCCTACAAATAGGGGTTTCTTTTGGTGGTATTTGATCACCTCTGTGGTTTTATTTTTAGCACTATAAACAAAAAAAAAAGCGACAATTTTGAGAAAAAGCAATATTTTTTTACTTTTTGCTATAATAAATATCCCCCCAAAAAATATTTAAAAAAAACAAATGTCTTCCTCAGTTTAGGCCAATATGTATTCTTTTACATATTTTTGGTTAAAAAAAAAAAAAAAAATCGCAGTAAGCGTATATTAATTGGTTTGCACAAAAGTTATAGTGTCTACAAAATTGGGAATATATTTATGGCATTTTTATTATTAATTTTTTTTACTAGTAATGGCGGTGATCTGCGATTTTTATTGGGACTGTGACATTGTGGCAGACAGATCAGACACTTTTGACACTTTTTTTACCTGCTTTGTGCAGGTACCTCCTCTTCTCGGGTCCCTGGCCCCTCCCTCCTGTCAAGTGCCCTCACAGCAAGCAGCACCAGAGCCGAGATGCAGCTCCATTTATCTATTCAGACACGGAGCTGTGATTCGCCCACCCCCTCTCTCTCCTGATTGGCTAACTGAGTTTGAGTGCCAGCAGATTGTGCCAATGGCGCCGCTGCTGTGTGTCAGCCAATCAGGAGGGAGAGTCCCAAACGGCCGAATCACTTGTGGACACCGCTGGATAGAGATGGGGCTCTGGTAAGTATTGGGGGGACTGCTGAAAACAGAAGACTTTTTATCTTAATGCATAGAATGCATTAAGATAAAAAACCTGACTTTACAATCACTAAGTTTATGCAAGGAGTCAGTATTTGCAGTGTTTACACTTCTTTTTCAAGGCCTCTGCAATTCGCCCTGGCATGCTGTCAATCACCTTCTGGGCCACATCCTGATTGATGGCAGCCTATTCTTGCAAACCATTGCTTGGAGTTTGTCAGAATTTGTGGGGGGTTTTTTTGTTTACCCACCTCTTGAGGATTGACCACAAGTTCTCAATGGGATTAAGGTCTGGGGAATTTCCTCGCCATGGACCCAAAATTTCAATGTTTTGTTCGCAAAGCCACTTGTTTAACACTTTTGCCTTATGGCGAGGTGCTCCATCATGCTGGAAAAGGCATTGTTCGTCACCAAACTGTTCTTGGATGGTTGGAAAAAGTTGCTGTCGGAGGATTTTTTGTACCATTCTTTATTCATGGCTGTGTTCTTAGGCAAAATTGTGAGAAAGCCCACTCCCTTGGATGAGAAGCAACCACACAGGTCTGATAGCAGCGCTCACCTTTTCCTCTCCGGACAAGAATTTTTCCAGATGCCCCAAACAATCGAAAAGGGGATTCATCAGAGAAAAATTACTTTACCCCAGTCCTCAGCAGAACATCAGTCTATCCCTGATGTTTTTCCGGGAGAGAAGTGGCTTCTTTGCTGCCTTTGACACCAGACCATCCTCCAAAAGTCTTCTCCTCACTATCCATGCAGATGCTCTAACTCCTGCCTGCTGCCATTCCTGAGCAAGCTCTGCACTGGATCAACTGTAGGAGACTGTCCTGGCGTTTGCTGGACTTTCTTGGGCGCCCTAAAGCCTTCTTCACAAATGCAGTGGAATTTTTTTTATGGGATTAAGTTAATTTTCATGGCAGAGAGGGACTTTGCAATTAATTGCAATTCATTTGATCACTCTTCATAATATTCTGGAGTATATGAAAATTGCCATCAAACACTGAAAAAGCAGACTTTGTGAGAATTATTATTTGTGTCAACTTCTGGCCATGGCTGTATAGTAAAATAATATAAAATATCAGTTTAAAAACATACTACATAATATAAAAAAACTGTGTGAAAGTTTTAGGCACCTTTAAAATGCTGTAAAGGGAAAATGCTTTAAAAATAATCAAATGAATAATAATCATGAATAACCAACATGGTGCATAAATAGAAGAAAACATATACTTTTCCTCCTAAAACATATGCCATGCTCTAACAATAAATTGACCTTGCTTCATTAAGACTCCAGCCAATGAGCTTATCTGCCAAGTTCAACTGCAGAATAGACAATAAAAAAAAAACTTTTCATAGTTTTTAGCGACAGCTGTAAAGACCCTAAAAATTATCAAAACATAGTAAATAAATCAACACAAACTAAACAAAAATGTTTTACACTTTTATGCATTTGTAAGCATATAATAAAAAAAAGCACACAGATTTTATTTAAACAGTGCACCAATATATATATATATATATATACATATATATATACACACCCCCCCCCCCCCAGATGATGACCGTGGAGTCGAAACGCATCAGGTGGACCTCCTGTTTGCATCGCTCTTTGTTATATACATGCTTTTTTCTACTCTTCCAAATCTCTACAATCGGAGGACGTTTGCGGCAGTTGTCTAACTCCAATATGCAACTACCAGCTTCCACCAGTGCTCGTGGCCCACAGGACACCGTCCGGCTTGACATCATGGGAGTGTATCCCCATGCCTGTTTGACGCATTGCTATACGGTATTTGCGTCATACGGATCTGGTAATGGTATCCATTTACTTCCATTCAACATCTGTTTGCCTTGGCATCTGCTGTCTCCTTTCCATTTGAGTATCCACACGCTTTCAATATATGGACTTCCACTTTTTGCTGTTCCATATTTCACTACAGACATTTTGATTATTTATTGCTGGTTTTCATTGCTGTTTTTTCACATTTGTATGTTGTTTTATCCATATTTTCTGCATGTGTTTTTTAGCACACCATTTACATAATTTACTATATTACATAGTTTTCACATATATACGTAATACACGTTGGATGTTTCTAGCGCTGCACTTTATGTATTTGTAAACCTACAATGTCAGCTAAAAGGATGATGTGCACTGATCAAATAACATAAAAGTGACTTTCTAATAATGCAGCTTGGCCCAGCAGTGCTCCTTTAAAAGTTATATGAAAAAAAATATATATTTATCTACATAAATAGATGCAGGGTCCAGGCATCTGACACACCCAGAAATGTGTTGAATGTAAAGATTCAGCAATATCACACAAAGGCTGGAAAATTTGCATTCGTTGGAGAGTAACTATTACAAAATGATGTTTGCCTTTAGAATTGAATTGCTTTGAAAGAACATAAGGTTAAAACCTACCTTGTCACCCTGCCTGCTTCACAGCTCATCATTTTCTCCAAGCATTCAGACACATTTTAACAAGTGTTCTCTTAGAACTTTTTTCACAAACCGTATGGCATACACTTTTGAGATTCAAATGTCACTCATAAAAAATTAAGTCCAAATTAGGTTATATGAAGTTTTCCACTGTTAGACAAAAAAAAAACCCTGCATCCTACATTTGGTATGACGCATCGGCTTGTATGGTATGCAACTCTAGACAGCGTTAGAAAATATAAATGTAAAATTGATACATACCTCAGCAAAACAATTTTTAAGGGCTATTGGGACTTCTCCATCCACAACACTAAGCATGCTCTCCATATCCTCCCGTACAACATAGCTACCGGACTCATTTGAAAATAGGCTAAAAATGTCTACAAAACAAAAACAAAATTATGGAAATTATGGAAACACTGTTCAAAAGTATCATGCATAGATTATAAACGTAAATGGTTGTCCTCTTTTGCCATATAATCAATCCCCATTTGAGATCTTAAAAAAGCAAAATTTTTCAATTAAACCAGTAATATAATGTTTGAGTTGGTAATGCATATTGTTGGTATACATACAATGCAGCTCTATGATTGACCAGAACAATACCAGTCAATAAAGGCAACAAATCATGGGAATAATAACCCTATTGTTATTTAATAAAATATATTACATGCAAATGAAAATGCTGGGCTTAGTCTTGCTTAGCTACTTCAGGCCCAAAACGCTCCATGCTGAAGATACTTAAACATCCTCCCTTTCTTATGTCTATAACCTTTTGAGGGTTAATGACTTTGAAAGTATTGAAGCCAAAGCATTAAGACCAGGACAGTCAGGTAACTATCATTTTCAGGAAAAACCCAACAGCAGCAGCCCACTTCTTTTGCGACAGGCTACCGTTAAACAGGTTACTTAGTTTCATTCACATTAAAAAAGCATTATCTGTTCATAAGTTCCACATTTTAAAACTTATAACTATATTCCCAGGCCCCAAGCTTTGCGTCAGAGTAAACCTGTACTGAGGAAATATGACAGTTGCCATTGCTTACTTCTTCACCTTAAATTGCTAGTTGCTAGAAGGGGACCTCACCATTAGGGATGAGCTTCGAGTTCCAGTCGAACTCATGTTCGACTCGAACATCGGCTGTTCGCAAGTTCGCCGAACAGCAAACAATTTGGGGTGTTCGCGGCAAATTCGAATGCCACGGAATACCCTTTAAAAGTCTATGGGAGAAATCAAAAGTGCTAATTTTAAAGGCTTATATTCATGGTATTGTCATAAAAAGTGTTTGGGGATCTGAGTCCTGCCCCAGGGGACATGGATCAATGCAAAAAAAGTTTTTAAAACGGCAGTTTTTTCGGGAGCAGTGATTTTAATAATGCTTAAAGTGAAACAATAAAAGCGTAATATCCCTTTAAATTTCGTACCTGGGGGGTGTCTATAGTATGCCTGTAAAGGGGCGCATGTTTCCCGTGTTTAGAACAGTCTGACAGCAAAATGACATTTCAAAAGAAAAAAAAAAGTCATTTAAAACTACTCGCGGCTATTAATGCATTGCCCGTCCGACAATACACATAGAAGTTCATTGATAAAAACGGCATGGGAATTCCCCACAGGGGAACCCCGAACCAAAAGTAAAAAAAAAAAAAAAAAAAAAGACGTGGGGGGGGTCCCCCTAAATTCCATACCAGGCCCTTCAGGTCTGGTATGGATATTAAGGGCAACCCCGGCCAAATTTTTTTTAAAAAAATGGCGTGGGGTCCCCCTCAAAATCTTTACCAGACCATTATCCGAGCACGCAACCTGGCAGGCGCAGGAAAAAAGGGGGGGACGAGAGAGTGCCCCCCCCCTCCTGGCCACATGCCAAAAACTGTCTCGTAATTTTTAACATTTTTGACAGTTTTTTAGTGAAATGGTAGGGGTACACCCTTACCATTTCACACAGGGGGGAGGGCCGGGATCTGGGGGTCCCCTTGGTAAAGGGGGCTTCCAGATTCCGATAAGCCCCCCGCCCGCAGACCCCCACAACCACCGGCCAGGGTTGTGGGGATAAGGCCCTTGTCCTCATCAACATGGGGACAAGGTGTTTTGGGGGGTTACCCCAAAGCACCCTTCCAATGTTGAGGGCATGTGGCCTGGTATGGTTCAGGAGGGGGGGCGGTCTCTCGTCCCCACCTCTTTTCCTGCGGCCTGCCAGGTTGTGTGCTCGGATAAGGGTCTGGTATGGATTTTTGGGGGGACCCCACGCCTTTTTTTTTTTTTTTTTTAATTTTGGCACGGGGTTCCCCTTAAAATCTATACCAGACCTGAAGGGTCTGGTATAGATTTTGAAGGGGACCCCACAGTATTTTTTTTTTTTAATTTTGGCCGGAGTTCCCCTTAATATCCATACCAGACCTGAAGGGCTTGGTATGGAATTTAGGGGGACCCCCCACGTCATTCTTTTTTTTTTTAATTTTGGTTCAGGGTTCCCCTGTGGGGAATTCCCATGCCGTTTTTATCAATGAACTTCTATGTGTATTGTCGGACCAGCAATGCATTAATAACCGCAAGTAGTTTTAAATTACTTTTTTTCCTTTGAAATGTCATTTTGCGATCAGACTGTTCTAAACACAGGAAACATGCGCCCTTTTACAGGCATACTATAGACACCCCCCAGCTACGAAATTTAAAGGGATATTACACTTTTATTGTTTCACTTTAAGCATTATTAAAATCACTGCTCCCGAAAAAATGGCCGTTTTTAAAACTTTTTTTTGCATTGATCCATGTCCCCTGGGGCAGGACCCAGGTCCCCAAATACTTTTTATGACAATAACTTGCATATAAGCCTTAAAAATTAGCACTTTTGATTATTCATGTTCGTGTCCCATAGACTTTAACGGTGTTCGCGTGTTCGAAATAATTTTTTGCCTGTTCGCATGTTCTGGTGCGAACCGAACAGGGGGGTGTTCGGCTCATCCCTACTCACCATCTATAAAAACAAACTAGTTGCCCCAATGTCAGGCTGATTTAATGACTTTAATAAATCCAAATCACTGACCTAAAATAAATGGGTATATAAGGAAGCCTGACTAAACTCTGACTGCATACCATTTCCACATCTGTGACTCAAAAATGATTGAAACCAGGGATCAAGGTAACTTACAGGTAACTAGCATCTTTAGAAGGAAATCAGCAACTGCAAAATACATAGTAGTCTCCGGCATGTTTACACCGGATGTTCAGTTTCAGTGTAGGACAAGGCAAAAAGCATGGGGTTAACAGAACTTAATAAACTGTAACATGAAACCTAAAGGGTTTCACTTCCTATTTTTTCCCCTGCAAAGTAAAGGTATAATGGGCTGGTATGCATCGCATACTAGCCCATTATGTTGCACTTCCCTGCAAATGAAGCCCGCGATGTCCCCACTGGTGGCCGAGTCCATCTTCACCCCCTCTTCCTTCTGGGGCCGTGGACTCCGGCTCTGTGACTGGCCGGAGTCGCGTGATGTCATTTCCACGTGGGAGCTGACGGTCATGGCACGGGCCCTATAGAAACAACACGATCGTGCTCTCTCTTTAGTGCGCATGCGCCAATGACGACGACGCAAGCGTATATAGTAAATATCTCCTAAACCGTGCAGGTTTAGGAGATATTTCCAGTACCTACAGGGAAGCCTTATTATAGGCTTACCTATAGGTAAAAGTGGTGTGTAAGGGTTTACAACCACTTTAATGAAAAGAAAAAAAAAGCCGTGTGATGCATTGGGATCATCACATCTGCACTGATGCCTCAGAGTAGGGCTGGGCTCAGGCGTGTTTGGATCGTAATCCCAACCCACCTGAGCAATCCCGCCAGGAAGCCCTAAATGCACACCACCAATCATAAGCAGTGAGGTATTCCCTGGCCCGCAGCAGCACATACACATGCTGTCCATGATTGGAGATGTGCAGTGACGGCTTCCTGGCGGGATTGCTCAGGTGGGACTACGATCCAAACGCGCCTGAGCCCATCCCTACCTTCCAGCAATAAATGTTGTGCTATTGCCATTGTAGCATATACTGCAGCTATAGTTGTATAACAAATAAAAAGAATTTTGACTTGCCTGTAAATTACATATCTTAGTGTATAGTACAGGACACAGGCATAGTATTAATAGACCCCGATCTATAGGGTGAATCTTCAAGATAAAGGCAAAGTGACTGATAAAAAAAAAACTTTCCAGTGCACACTCCTCTCACATAACCCTGCCCCACTCTAGAGTCCTCAGTTCTGTAGCAAGCAATGCAGAGTAACAAAGGAACAAAAAGGGAGGGCAGGGGCCTATGTCCTGTACTGTACTCCAAGGATGGGAATTTACAGGCAAGTCAAAATTCTTCTCATTTTAATCCAACAGTACAGGACACAGGCATAGTATGAATGAAGCCTGGGATGTCCCCAAGCAAAGAATAAGAAGAGTTTGCAACAACAGGCAACCCAGGCCTGTGCCAACAGAACCAAGCCACACAAATGCCAACAGTTCCAACGTTAGAATGCTGCTGCAAGAGTTTTGTGGCCAAAAGATGTATCCGCAGAGGAGTGGACATCAAAATTTTAGAACTTAGAAAGGTTATAAGTAGTAGGCCAGGTGGTAGACTTATGATGGTGGGCAATACAGTCATAATTGCCAGAGTGCCCCAGAAACTCTCAACAATTCGATGGAATAAACACGTGTAGTGCAAGAGGAATCTCTAGGTTTAGAGTGTAATCTCATAAGATGAATAAAAGTACCCATCTAGTAATGGCGAATATATACGCAGGAAGCTCCAATGAGGTCCTGAGAGTAGGACGTGTAGGGAATTCATCTCTACTGTAAGATATCAGGGTGATTCAGCTTAAGTGGTGTATGCGATTTGAAGAAACACGTGTCAGTCCAGACTGGATTTTCAAGGGCATGGCAGCCCACTTTTATTTAAAGGAAGCAAAAAGTTCAAATCAAAACAGAAATTTCCCGCGAAAGGGGTTCAGCTATAATTGCATCATGGTTATTCAGCCTCCTGGCTTACCACCTGACAAACACAGCTGACTCAGGCCTCACGCCTAGGCCATAGGTCTGTTCCTCAGACCTGTATATTTGTGTCAAGCTCTCTCCTAGCTTACCCAGGGTCCAAACTGCCACCTGCAGTCTCTCTAAAGAATATGGATGTCTTCCCAACACACAGACAGACAGACTCGTGCCTGTAGGGCGGAGTCGTCCTGACTCCACAGTGAGACTTCCTGTCTCCTTGGGTGGAGCGGTCTCCAAGTGGGAGCCCTGAGCTCTATCCCTGGGATGTTTATGAACCCAGCCCACAGGTGTGCAATCAGCATGCCTCCGTTTAAAAGAACCAGGGTGAAAGTGCTAATCCACACAGTGAGATGGGGTCGCCTCTCCACACTACCCACTAGAAGATGTGGTTTGGAGGTAGACTTTGGGAGGAGGATAGGTCTTCATTGAGGTTGAAGAAGCTAACCTAAGAAGGAGTATGCAAGACTACCTTGTCATATAGAAGTATCAAAAGGGGTTCCCTGGGGAAAAATAACTGTTGGTACTGTGGCACACCTGAACATGTGAGCATTCCCAAGAAGACTATGTACAGGAGGGTTGTTTCTAGGGGATTTCCCAATAGAATGAAAGGGTGGTATCTGAAAGAAACCGCACTAAGGTCCAAACTAAACACAGATACTGAAAGGAGGGTTGCTCCAAAAAGTAAGGCAGAACATTTTTTTTTTGTTTTTTATTATGGAATAGACCAGGCTGAAACCTTCACTTTTCAGACAGCTTTGTTCTAAATGCCAGAGATTGTAGAGAAAGGTAGAATGGAAGATCTTGCAAGAACAGAAGGCCCCGGGGAAGACACCTAGCAAGCTAAATATGCCTAAACTCCCAATTCTCCGAGGCCTGGTTGGTGTATGAAGGATCACAAGCAGATATCTCTTTCTCTATTTGTAGAGCAGTAGAGGAAAAAAGCTCACTGGAGGAAAAATCAAGAATTAGCCTGGGTTGATATCAGGGAGCATCAAGGTCTGCTGCCAGCGCTATGCAATCATCGGTTCAGGTTACCACAGAGGTAAACTTGTGAAAATCTAGAGGTTAGGACAAGCACAGCCAGCGTTGCCTCATATTTGGCACAGCAATTAGAGGTCAGAGTGAGGGGGCCTTTACCTCGAACCTGGTCTGGGGTACAAAAAGAAATAAATATGGAGTGGTTTTGGATTTCCAGTTTATTATAAATGTGTATTATCTTGTCTATTCCTATAATTAGCTTATCTATCAAAGCTCTGATAAGGCTAATGGAGAGGATATAATGTTTTTAGCGATAGAAATAACCACAATGCTCAAGAAGCAAGGGTCTCATTTATTTACAAAGATAGTACAAAACGAACATAAAACACTAAAATAATAATACAGAGCATTAAAAAAAAGAGCAGGGGTGTATGCTGGCTGGGCTCTAGGACAAAGAGGAAGAATCCTAGCTGGTCATTACCTCTTAAAGCATTTTCAAACACAACCCTTCTTCCTAATCACCAGACAGTATGTTATTCCCCCGGAGATCTTCTAGGAAGCATTCTGTGTTTACCACTAGGAGGCACTGTAATATCAAACTTCCCGACTCAGGTCAGCATTCCAGCAACAGTTGGCCTTTTGATGCAGGCAAGGCAATTAGGCACTCTAACCTTCTCATCACCAGGTGGTCAGAAGCAAAGCTCATATGTTTCCATACCCCACCGCCAGGGGGTATGCGAGAATCCTTTTTTCCTAGATGAAGGTTCTGATAAGCATTCTTCAGTTACACACATCATGCTGGGTAATCTTGCTCTACTGGGATTTTGGGCTACCCCCACAAGTATCAAGGCTCAGATGTAACCAGATTTCCACAGTACAAAAAAATATATAATATAAAAAAAAACATGTTGCCTTCCAACATGTCCAGAGTGCCTCATATTTGACACAGCAATTAGATATCAGACCAGATCATACTAGGTTTACCCCTGAACCTGGTATGATAGCAAGGACAGCAAGGCTGCTAGGAGTGTTTATCCATCAAGACATGATCAGACTTGGTTTAGCCAAGGCTGTCTGATTCCTGGTACCCCCAATAAGATGGGCTCAGGGCAGCTATGGCAATGCTTGAGAGCATTCTATTTGGGTGACCTTATATGGCCATCCTTATTGCTCTGAGCTGCAGCTTGTTGCTGGCAAATTTGGCTATCTATGGTGACCAAGTTCCCTGTGTGAAGGAGTGGAACACTGCTCCCTGGCTGTGAGGCCTGGAGTTCCTTATTATCTATCAGTGGTATGGTAGGAACAACTTCCCCATGCCAGGAACAGGGTTGGAAACTCACCAAGCTAGGAAGTTCCTTGCTTGACTGGCTAGGAACATGGGTAGATTGAGAGGAGACTGATGTTCCTTGAAAACAAAATGTTGAGTTGAATAAATCCCAAATTAATTTGGGCAATTAGGACTGCCAAGCGTGAGACTACCTTAATGACCAGAACATTCATAGAAAATCCCCCCGAGGGGTGGTTTCTTAAGCTAAATTTCAAGTGTGAGTACTGAGAGCTGAATCTTTCCTGAGAGGAGACTTACTCTTGGTCTGTGTCTGGGTCTAGAAATAAGCCTAGGTATTCAAGTGGAAAATATGTTTTGGGGGCCTGAAGGATCTGAAATTGCTGTGGACATTTTGCAGCTAGCTCAATGGAAACGAAACCTTCAAGAACTATGTGACATGTGTGCTCTGCGTTCATAAAAGGGCCTGGAGAAGTTCCAGAATCCTAATAAATACTCTGGGAAAAGAGGATAGTACAATAACCGTGTGACAAAAAAGAAAAGTAATTGTCCGCTACTGCAAGCCATAGAATTTTGTAGATAGATTATGTGAATAACTGGAGGTTAACAAGTATTTCCCTTTTCCTCAGCGAGACATTCAGTAATTGCAGATTTCATGCAAAAGTAGTTGTTTTGTAGGAATTTTTGGTCCAAGATAAAACTTCATAACCCCTTTCAGCTTTGGTACCGGGAAAAGGTTGGAATAAAATCTTTTAAACCCGTCCTATAGAGGTAATAGAAAACAATTATTCCCTCGTGTCTTGCAATTCTGACTATCTTTAAGTAGGATAGAGAACAGTATTGAGCCCTATGACGAACTTCTCTGAACCCTTGACTGAATCCACAGGTCTGAAACATCCGAGTCAAAGGCAATGCAACAGATCTTTCCCAACTCTGAAAAGTGAGGATGCTCCCTTACTGTGAAGAAGGCTTTGTAGAAGACTCAGTAGATTTTGAGAGCCTATTCTTACCCTGAAAGTTGGACTTAAATGAACTTGGTTGAACTAGTTGAACTTCGATCTAGAAGTTGAAAGTACAACTAAAAGCAAAACTTGGGAGATGGATTAGAATACCTGTCAGATTTTTAGTTGCGTCTGTACCCCCGTTAGGGAGATTTACTTTACTCGTTATGTTTACCATTATCATTGAAAGAGAAAAGAAAATCCCAAATTTTGTGTTGTCCCTGGGGATTTCCTTAATTTGCAAGGATTTCCTCTCACTTGCTGTTTCTGCCATGGGTAACTCTCCCCAATTGGACACAGATGGCAAAAAAAAAAACTGGACAGAACGTAGGAAGGAATCCTGAAGAGATTTTTTTGGGGCAGGCATAATGGTGGAATGGATGAGGAAGGAGCCTAGTGTTTGAGCTTTTGCCTCCGATGGCTGTATTCAATTTGTTAGTGCTCTGCCAAATTGTGACATAGGTACAGAAATTTCTACTTTACCCAAATAATGCTCATGCTGCGTGCCAGAAATGTCGCTGGAATCAGATGCAGAGACCTGTGTTAAAATAGGGTCCTGTTCTGGTACAAGTTTTGTCATTCTGAGGATGAATAATGTGCGGCACTTGAGCAGAACAAATCTTCACCTGATTTTTTGCTATTGCTCCCTTCCACTTGGTCTCCATCAGAGCTACAGGTGAGGGTTGAATTTTAGCATCAAGTTTAAAAAGCTTACACTTTAAGTGAATACATTTCAAAAACATTCCTGGTTTCTTGACAGATTTTACATATACAGCAAGTACCTACTATTCAGGATACATTTAATATAGTGTAAAGCAAGTAATATGGGTAAATAACTCATACTTGATGTGGGACATTATTAATGGTCACAGGTACAGGGTGACCCTGACCTATAATCATGCCGGACAGATATAACATTTTCGCTTTGCCCATTCTGCTGGAAACACCCAGAAGGAGTCTTTAGGGTCTGGGTTCCATAGCGATGGATCATGGCCCTGTACCTGTATAGCTCCCTGGAAATGACTACAACACATTGTACTTGGTGCCAAAGTGAGCGACCGTGTAGGATCCAGTGCCGGAAGCAACATCAAAGGTCTTCCCCACGGCGTGGGGTCTGGGTACAGCTGCCAGGGTTTTACAGAGATTGAATCAATGCAGATGCACTTCTTTTATTTGTAGTATTAGAAGACTTAGTTGACTGAAGAATCCAAAGTTAAAATAATAAACTAGTTAAGCTAAAAGTAATTTCTCCGCAAAGGTGAAGAGGACCATTACCTTAGGCCACTAGGAAAAAACGGAGGGCTCACGGAATAGGGCAGAGTTAAAGGGGGGGGGGGGCTCCTGGAGGGACATGTTTTTAAAAGCTTGGCCACTGTCCATCCACCTGAAGATATAAGCCTATAACCTAGGGTCTATGAACACTATGCCTGTGTCCTGTAATATACAATTAAGATATATAATTTATGACTACGCAGTATTTTTCAAGGTCTGCTTCATGGGGGGAGAAAAATGCATGCTTTTAATTCTGCAGAAAGGTAGGCATGAAAGCACAAGCTGGGTAAACAATCTTTATATCATTTATAGAATTCAAAATACAAGGTAGCAGCTTATGATAAATTACTTTATGCATTCTATAATGCTGTAGATAAGAGATTAAATTACCCTTCTATACACATTGAAAGCTGATATAGGGAGTAAACAAACACTTGAGTCTAGATTGATACGGTTTCATCACAATCCTGTATGCTTATGATTGCATGCTTACATTTAGCTTTCTCTTCATCCCGACCTCTGGTGAGAAGAACAAGGCCCACTATCAAGTTGTTGAAGTGTAACCCTTTTGAGGTTCCACCAAATGAGCAGTAGATGACCTAAGAGAATACAAACACAGCAATGAAAAAATCAAGCCAATGCATTAAATAACAAAAAAAAATAATTTATTACAGAAAAATACGAAGGCAACTATTTCACCCAAATATTGTTTTCTAAATAAAATTCATGTGCAAAATGTGTGATTCCTAGGGTAAAGTGTAAATCTTGCGTGAAAACATTTTTAAAAGGACCCCCTAAATACATTTTTTGTAGTTTCTACCATACTATCAAATCTTACATAATTATTTAGTCATCTTCCACAGCTTTACATTCTTCTATTTTTACAAATTAACATTCATTTTTAACCCTAAACGATGTAACCATCACAATGCCAAATCATAGTTATTTACGCAGTGATTTTTAGTGCAAAATGTGATGCTAAACAAAAGAATTCTGCAGAACACGAAGAAAGCAGTATATCGAAATTACATTTCTTCTTTAGCAAAGAAGCTACAAATTACATTTACATATACAGTGTTTATTTTTTACATTGGCTGTGCAGACCTACTTCTCCTTGAAACATATAATTAGAGGCCTGCATGGGCCTGTTTCTGTACTAGTACCTGCAAATGCTTTTGGAAATTATAACCTGCAACATTACCTAAAACCTAAAGTCATATTATGAGAGAATGCGGAGTTACAATACAGCTGTCACATTACATGCAACGTGAGAGAAAATTACCACAAGTTACATATACCTTGCATCTCCCGCTCTCGAACACGACAATCGTGTTATACAAAATACTGCCATATTAAAGGCAGAGATGCAAGTTAGAAAAAACTGACATATTGAAGACTGATTAGGTGTTAGCTGTCCATCCACATCAGTCCCTGCCCTCAAGAAGCTTTCAATCTAAGGTCCCTATCTCATATGCATTCATTAGTATGAATTGGCCCTACGACTTGGTGTTAAAGGGGGGTAGATATTCATATGAACTTGGAACAAAGTCGAGGTCCTATACACAACCAGGAGGAAAAAAAAAACGAACAGCAGGGCGCTGAGGTCAGTATAAAAAAAAAACACTATTTAAAAAAGCAGCACTAAATTAAAGTTAGCATAAAACAGCATGAATAAGGAACACCGGAGACCAAGCAGCTGTAATCAGTGTGAGGCTGTAGGCATCTCTGAGCAAACAGAGACCGAGGACGACAGGGAGCCAGTCAGCTCAAAAAATGGTATATTAGCGACACGTTCTAAGCTGCACATGAGGATGACAGCTATCAAAATGCCTGGTGGATGTTGAGAGAGGGGGTGTGCAGATGCATTTGAAAAAGAGGGCAAAGTCCCTGAAAACGCTTCATGCACACCCCCTCTCCAGACATCCACCAGGCATTTTGATAGCTGTCATCCTCATGTGCAGCCTAGAACGCCGCCGCCAATATCCATACTTCGAACTGGCTGGCTCCCTGTCATTCTCCATCTGTTTGCTCAGTGATGCCCTACAGCCTCACACTGATTACAGCTGCTTGGTCTCCAGTGTTCCTTATCCATGCGGTTTTATGCTAACTTCAATGTAAAAGTGTGCTGCTTATTTTAATAAAGTTTTTTTTTTTTTTTTGGTACGGACCTAGGCACCCTGCTATTAGTTTTCTTCTACAATGAGGTGATACTACCCAGATCTTCTGCAGGATCTGTACAGGTTCCAGTTTCGGTCCCTTCTACTGTTCAGCCATCTATCCATCAAGTTTCCTCATCCATTCCTCTACCCTGTTGATGGTCTACAGATACATATAAGAGTTCCAATGGCCCGAGGGACTTTGCACTTCTCCTAGGAGCGCCGTAGGTACTGTGTACTTGTATACTCTTTGGATTTGCTATACACAACCAGGGCCTAGGATACACGCTCCTCCCTAAGCACTAGAAACTGGTCTTAAGACAACAAGGTATTTGCACTTTACCACATTCATTCATTTACAGAGTTTCATGACCCCAAAGTGAGACTCTAGGCTAAAAAAAAAGGAATAAAAAAAAAATATTTTAAAAATCAGTGATGGGTTATTTTGTGAAGAACAAAACAAAAAGTGCTTGTAAAGGCTGAAAGTCTTTGCCTTCATGCATAGTATTCTTCAGTGTGCAGCTCCCCCCTCAGCCCCACCCCCTCGAAATACTTTACCGAGCCCTGATCCAGCAATGTTCATGAAAGCAGCGGCTCTCCTGGGTGTCTCCCTCCTCATCGGCTGAGAGGCTGAGATACAGCAGTGGGAGCCATCGATTCTCACCGCTGTCAATCACAGAAAGTGAGGAGGGAGTGGGGGGTGGGACCGAACCACGCTCTGTGTCTCTTTTGGATACACAGAGGCGGCACAGGAGTGAGCACACACCTTGCTATAGGGGCATTCAGCAGGAGGAAGGAGCGCCAGTGGGGGACCCGAGAAGGAGGATTACATGTATGTGTGCATTGCACAGAGCAGGTAAGTATAACATTTTTTTTTTTTTTTTTAAAGCTGACCCTTTAGTATCATTTTAAAATAAAAATAAAAAATCAAACTCCTGCAAACAAAATCCATGTATGTTTATTTTGTGATTTTTCAAAACATAAAGCCCCTGTAGACAAATTACGTATAATATTAAGTAGAAATAATAAAGCTTCATGGTCATATAGCACGCAGAGCCTACATAATGACAGTATAGGACCCACTGCCGCTGCGTGCAGCCGCCCATTGAGATGCACTAGGAGGCACTCGTAGTGATTGTGTTCCAAGCATTGCGTTAAGCACCCATATGCACTCCGACATTTGCTCCAAATGCAGTCAGTGTGCAATGCTCAAAAGTAATACACGTGCTATATTGAAATGAAGAGAATGGAACAAGGCATTGTGAACAGAGAATCGGCTTAAAAAATTATTTATCTGCAAAGTGAAATATAATAGCCAACTCTACAAAATAAAATAAATAAATACATTAAAAAAAAAAACCCTACCTATCCTAGACACTTCATTAACGTGAGCTGCAGTTTTTCTCAGTTACTTTTCTTGTAAAACAAGCATCTGACTACAAATGGAGGCTCTTAATAATTTAGATTATTTTTGTGGATAGGCCTTAATAACAAACAGCTGGAACAGAAAAGTGAATACTTATATACTGTTTCTCATTCACTTCATGAAGAACTTTTCACAAATAAAAAAAAAGCTTCATAAAAGAGACAGAGAATTAATCCACTGCATGAAGCTAATACATGCTTTGGGTGCCGTTAAAGTACAATGGAATAATCAAACTAAAGTATCTGCATGGTATGAAAAGGCAAATAAATGAAAGTTAATTTAAAGACAGGGCAAAAGCATATAATTAGCAGATTACCTCTAGGCAGTATTCACAGAACACTTATGTATTAGAAACTGTATAGCATAGCTGTGTAATGTGATCAACTTAAAAGGAAAAACATAACTTCTGCTATATAAATTGAGAAAAAGCATAAAACGGTTACAAATTCCATGCTGGCATTTAAAGTGTAAGTTCACCTCCAGCAATATTCATCATATCTTGTAAATAGTACATACCAGGCCTCCTCAGGTTTTAAATGCTGCAACTCCTCCCGTTACACATGCAGCTGTGGCGGCCCTCTCCACAAAAAATTTTCTCGATCCCCTTCTGTCCTGCCATTTGCAGGACAAGCTGAACATTACAATTGCTAGAGAGCTAGACATCACAAGAGCTAGAGAAGGAGAGAGTGCGCTGCGCACATGTGCAGTTTGAACAACCTGCAGTGGTCACCTTGAGCTCTGCTGGAGAAAGAAAGCATGCGATACGCATGCCTGGAGTTTTAACAGCCCGGGGTGCTATTAGCGCGCACACACAGATGTAATGTCCAGCCTGTCCTGCAAACTACAGAATGGAGGAGGATCAAGGGGCCGGGAAGAATGCGGCTATGTATTATTCAGAAGAAATTGAATTGCATTTTTTTTTTTTAAATGTTGCTGAAGGTGAACATACACTTTAAAGCTGAACGCCAGGCAGATACTGTAAAAATGAATGCAGTTATGTATTTAAAAAAAATAAAATATATTCCTGAATTTTTTTTTTTTTTTTTAAGTCCAGCTAGTATATAAAGAAGTAATCCCTCCTTTGTACAGCAGAACTCTAGGGAGTAGTTAAGTAGTAGTAGCAGTGCTTGAGGCCAAACTTGTGTCCTATTGCCACATGGGTTGACAAAGAACAAAAATCATCCATCTGTTACATATTTCAGCCTAGGTTCACATTGGTCCGATTTGTCAAATCGGCGGCTATTGCCAGCAATGGCACCGTCCCAATCGGACCGATTCCCAAAAGTAGTTCTTATACTACTTCTGGCGACTTTGGAGGCGATTTGTATAGACATCTGTGCATGAACCCGCACAGATGTCTGTCAAATCGCCCCCGAAGTCGGACTGCATTGCTGGGTTGAAATCTTTCAGCTGAACTCGCACGATTTGTATCCCGCAGCAATGTGAACCTAGGCTCACTGTCCAATCATGGGTTGAAGCTGGCCATAGATGGTGCGATTTTCTTTCCTGTGATCACACTCAGTGCTGATAGGGGGAATCCCTCCTATGGAGCTATTGTGTTCTCCCGGTGGGGGGACATGGGGAGCCATCCCTGCTGGGAAGACACACAGCCATTACTGCTAGTGGCAATAGCCGTTAGCAACAATCGCATTAAAAATCCAACAGGCTGGTTGTACCCAAGTTTATCGATCAGCTTGGGTACAATCAGCCTGTCCATACATAGTTTGAAACTTGGCTGGTCCCTGCTGAACCGTCTATGGCCAGCTTGAGGGTGGAAGGTGACTTAGCTGAGTGGCTGAATAGTCAGGTCACCAGGACGGCTGTGCTATGTCATAGCACTGTGTAAGGGCCTTTTTCAGCAAACCCTATGGGCTTGTGTTGATGGCATCAGTTTGAGACTGCAGAGGTCATTCAAAAGCCAATGACAGCCATTTAACCCCCATGTCCTGTAAGACATACCTGTCCTGTAGGAAGTTTGTGCTGCTCCAGCTGCTAAACGCAGCTAAAGCATGTATCCTTAGCTCCTGGAAGAGTTCATTCCCAACATCACTAAGACATTGGTTGGCCAGAGAGAATGATATTCAAGAGATGGAGGACCTTATGGCAGTTCTCAAAGACATGATTTCTGACCAAAACAAAAAATGGTATAATTGGAACGACTTGAAATTCTTCTCTAGATATCAACAATTACCTTATTAAAACCAGCTAAAGATGTTGGGTCGATGTCCTAGCTTCTGTCCTTGTTATAAATAAGGATCGTGCTGGAATGATAGCCTGGGAAATGTTCCCAACGTTAATTTCTAGTTTCTTTAACCCCCCCTCATTGTTAACCGTTTCCCTTGGGAAGAAAGCCGCATACCTGTTTCTTTTTCTTCTCAAATCTGCTCTTATTTCCCTCTGTTCTGGGGTATACCCTCAGACACCCAATGATTGCACTCTCTCTCTCTGTATTTAGAAAGCTGGAAAATGCTCGGTGTCATCATACTATTGTATATTTTGCCAAATGTATATGATATGTTATTTCACCTATGCAGTCATTTTCTTTTTATATGAACACTGATTGTTATCTATTTTTCTGGAGATATTGTTTACACTTTGGCTACGTTGTACATGATGGCTTACGACTTTAACAGATGTGAATTTCAATGCCTCTGTTATGATGAAAACCTTTTAAAAAAAATAAATAAATAAAAAAAAATTAAATGGCAGGTGTATTCGACCTGCAGTTGACCTGCTTCTGACCTGCATTTGACATGCTTCAATGGATTCCCATAAACCTGCATGGGAATGTAAATTCTGCTTGAAACAAGCAAGAGCCAGTCAACAGAGGCCCTTTAATCTCAGAAATCAGGGTTGCAACAGATACTGGTATAGGTACCGATACTAAGCATTTGCATAAGTAAATCGATACTCGTGCAAATGCTCTGATACCTGACACCAATACTTTCCGGCCCCATCAGCGAAATTCCCTCACCGACAGCTAAAATGAAAAAAATAAAGCCGGCAATTTTAATTTTTGAAGGAGTGGGGCCGCCGAGTCCTTAACAACCGATGACTCATTCAGCTGTCAGTGGGGTTTCCTGCTGACAGCTAAAGTGTAAACCAAGTCCCGGCAATTTGAGCCGTCGCCAAAAAAAAAAGCAGCCGGGCAATGTTTATCAACAACATTGCTCAGCCCCTAAAAAAGAAAGTTAAAAAGAAACATGGTTTCTTTTTGTATCTTTCTGTTTCTTAATCCAAGTAATAAACTTTGATCTGCAGATGAAGTCAGTTTAAAGCAACCTGTCAAGTTAAAAAAAAAAAAAAAAATCGCAATAAGCGCATATTGATTGGTTTGCGCAAAAGTTATAGAGTCTACAAAATAGGGTATAGATTTATGGCATTTTCTTTTTTTACTAGTAATAGCGGGATCTGCAGTTTTTAGCTGGACTGTGACATTGCGGCAGACAGATAGGTCATTTTTGACACAATTTTGGAACCACTGACAATTATACAGCGATCAGTGCTATAAAAATGCACTGATTATGGTATAAATGTCACTGGCAGGGAAGGGGTTAACACTAGGGGGCGATCAAGGGGTTAAATGTGTTCCCTCATGTGTGTTTCTAACTGTGGGGGGGATGGGACTGAATGGAGGAGGAGGAGACATATTGCTGTTCCCAATTACTAGTGATATAAAAAGGTACCCCGCGCTGCCTAAACTGGTTATAGCAGCTAACACAACAAACAGATAATTTTGTTGAAGTAACAGAAGGGTTTAAGTGTAGCGCTAAAAATATTTAGGTTGGTTAACACCAACTATTATCATTGAAAAGTGGATCACAAAATATCAGTTAATCAAATTAAATCTACAAACCATAATATCTACTGAAATAAACACAAAATCACAAAAATATCACATATGACAAGTGCCTTGTGAATTAATAAAAGTTAGATACAAAAAAAGTCATATATAGAAAAAGTCTGTGAAAATTCTGTAAAGTCCACAGTGTGTAGTGAGGAAAGTGAAGATCCTATTCACCGCATTGGCGTCAAAATAGAATGGATAAAAGCTGAAAGCACCAGAGCAATGAAGCCCCCACCAAGGCAGATGTAAGCTTACCAGATAGTTTGAACTCAAAAGAACATATGTTCCATGAGTCAAACAGGCTTATATAATCTTGGGGATCCTCTACAGTTGGAACCCAGGGCGTCCTGAAACTTTATAGGAAATTGATCTCCATAAGGGGGTGGTTGCACATGAGGTATGTATGTTGGTTAATTGGATGAGGGACATGAAAAGAAAGGGCCACATAGCATAATTCCGTATAAACTGTTAAAATTTTAATAAGTAAAACACTTACATTTAGAAAGTGATATTCAAGCGCTTACATAAAATAATGGCGGCAGTGGAGTCCTTCCCGACGCGTTTCATTTCATTAGACTTCATCTGGGGTCAATATTTTAGCGCTACACTTATACACTTCTGTTCCCAATTACTAGAAACAGCAGATGTGTCTCTCCTCCCCTCTCAGAACGTTCTGGCTCTCGTACCCGCGATCGCGGGTGGCCACTGACCACGTGCATGGGGTCCCCCACTGTTCAGTGGGCATGTCTGCTAATAGTTCTTAAAAAAGCTGACGTACAGCTATGGGGATTTGCAGGAATGTGCCGACCTGCTGCCATATGATGACGGCGGCTGGTCGGCAAGTCCTTAAATGTTCCTGTTTTAACCCCTTATTAACCCTCAATCTACTCTAATCAGCCTTAATTAATTTCTTATTATGCTTCTCCATTTAAATTATTGTTTTCCTGCGGATTTTTTTTTTTAACTTCTATTTTGTAAACTATTAATAATTATAACTTTTTTTTTTGTTTGCTTTGTTCGATAATATTTTTACACCTTTACCATATATTTATACATTTCACATTGAAAAAAAGCGCAAAATTAAAAACAAAAAAATAAAAATTATTTCATTTTTAAATAACTTTTCGATGCTTAGTACCATTGCTGACAGCTGAAGTGTAAACAAAACAGTTGTGGTAGGTATTGGTACATATTTCAACTATGCATGTAGTTATTAGCACAGAGTTTCACTTTAATGTTATTTTTAAGATAAACTTTATAGTTACCTTTCTTTTGCCGTCTGCAAATATTGTAATTTTATAAAACTGTCAAATAATTAAAATGTGGCTTCCTGGCAATATAGCAACCTGGAGGCATTCCTGTACCCTGTTGGTATACAGAAAGCCCTTAGAAAGTGTTTAAATGCTTCTTTTCTCGCTGCGTGCACAAACATACAAATCAAATTTCAAGCACCTCCTGCTGAGATAGGAGTTTCAATGTCAGCAAGATACTCTTGAAAGCTTATGCTTGCCTAAAGGGATGCAGACACTGCAGCTTTTCTCATTACAACACTGAGATTGCACTAGAGGATGATTTTTAAAGACCCTTCAGTTCAGAAATCATTCTGAGAAGGCACAGTGTGAAACGTCAATTTCTTCAAAACAGAAAAAGAATCTTCAAAAGAGTTTCCTAAAATCCTTTCAAAGTATATCATTTACCTAGAAGAGTTTGTCTGCTTGTCGCAACACAATGGAAGTTACACAAAAAAAAAAAAAAAAAAAACTTATCTGGAAGCGAAAACATTCCAATGGATTGCACAGAAAACTATGGATGTGTGAGCATATGAGGAATTTTTCCAGCTCAGATTTTACATTTTTGAATAAAAT
Organism: Lithobates clamitans; assembly: GCA_037952925.1. Lineage (NCBI taxonomy): Eukaryota > Metazoa > Chordata > Amphibia > Anura > Ranidae > Lithobates > Lithobates clamitans. The sequence goes on along the minus strand of JBBGZY010000240.1, from coordinate 6,881,343 downwards.
ATTCCCCCCAACTGATAAATTCTGTATTTGATGACGCAAGCATCATTCCTAAGGGAAGGCAATTTCTCTGATTCTCTGATGCCCAAAGATACCTGAACACAGTTTGCTACTGCAGAAAAAGAGGTTTAACCTTCACATACAAAGGGTTCTTTACAGTAAGAGCTGTGGCAAAAAGGATCTTAAGTAGGGGTGCAACGGATCAAAAAACCTCACGGTTCGGATCGTTCCTCGGATCAGGAGTCACGGTTCAGATCATTTTCGGATCAACAAAAAAAAATCTCCCCCCACTGTAATATCCACAATCTCCCTTTTGACAGAGTATTGGCAGAGTATTTTGGCAGGGTATATTGGCAGGGTATTGGGTATATTGGCAGAGTATTGGGTATATTGGCAGAGTATTGGCAGGGTATTGGCAGGGCATTGCAGAGTATTGTCAGGGCATTGCAGAGTATTGTCAGGGCATTGCAGAGTATTGTCAGGGCATTGCAGCAGGGTATTGGCAGGGTATTGCAGAGTATTGGCAGGGCATTGCAGCAGGGTATTGCAGAGTATTGGCAGGGCATTGCAGCAGGGTATTGCAGAGTATTGGCAGGGTATTGCAGCAAGGCATTGCAGAGTATTCTCAGGGCATTGCAGAGTATTCTCAGGGCATTGCAGAGTATTGGCAGGGCATTGCAGCAGGGTATTGCAGCAGGGCATTGCAGAGTATTGGCAGGGCATTGCAGAGTATTGGCAGGGCATTGCAGAGTATTGGTAGGGCATTGCAGAGTATTGGTAGGGCATTTCAGTGTATTGGCAGAGTATTGGCAGGGCATTGCAGAGTATTGGTAGGGCATTGCAGTGTATTGGCAGAGTATTGCAGAGTATTGCAGAGTATTGGCACTGCTGCCATCCGATCTCTCCCCTCCACTGTACAGATCAGTACACAGAGGGGAGAGATCAAGTGCTAAACGGCCACCGGGTGTACCAAGATGGCCGCCGCTCCGGAGCTAGGCCAAAGCCGCGGCCTTTCCTATGGCCGAGGCCACAGAGCGCTCCGCGGATCGCGGGTGTCCCGTACAGATCAACCTCCGCGGATCGGATCACGGATCGATGACGATCCGTTGCACCCCTAATCTTAAGCCTTGTACACATGATGAGAATATAGGATAAACATTTTTTTTTCCCTGCATGTTAGTCTCATATCGAAAATGAAGAGGTTACTAAAGTTACAAAAATTCTTGTACGACAGAATACAACTTCGGAAGTGATGTAATGTGTTTTATTGTATTGTAATGTACTCTATTGTTTTTTCAGATGAGTACTATACTGATTAAGATCCCTTTCACACTGGGGTGCTTTTCAAACGTTTCAACGCAAAAATAGTACTTGAAAAGCAACTCTCAAGCCACCCCAGTGTGAGAGCCTGAGTGCTTTCATACTGGGGCGGAGCGCTTGCAGGACGGGAAAAAAAAAAAAAAAAAAAGTCCTGCAAGGGCAGTGGGGCGGTGCCGCTCACGCACTGCCCCTGCCTGTTGAAATGAATGGGCAGCACTGCCGAAGCGGTTCAGCAGCACCGTTACACGGGCGCTATTAATCCTTTCTTCAGGCCGTTAGCGGGGGTTAAAAGCTCCCGCTAGCGGCCGAAAAGTGCCCCTATAACAGCGGTAAAGTGCCGCTAAAACTAGCAGCACTTTATCGCGAACACCTGCACTGCCCCAGTGTGAAAGGGGTCTAAAGGAAAATCGTACAGTCTGGTATCGTACAAGAAAAAAATGTTTGTGGTTATCCCTTCAGATCATTTCGGATGAACTGACGTGATCAGCTCGACAGTTGCGTATTAAATGATCAGATTATCCTACTATTGCTCTGAAAGCGGTATTTTTCATCCGATTTTCTCATCGTCTGTAATAGGCATTCGATTCACAAACTATGTAATGTATACAGACTCCCTGTGCTTTGTTCACCATCTAAATTTATGACAATGCTGGATTATAAATTCTTGCCTTCTCCCCCAATCAGACTGGAAATTAGTCTACTCCTACTGATTGTAAAACTGTTAGGAGACAATAATGTTTCACACTGGTTATGGTGCTTTCCTGAAGGTTTAATACTTTTGTTTGTCTGTTGTCCTGATGTAAAACAGTCACCCTGCGTGAATCCTTGCCATAGTATAACAAAAGTACTGCCTACGGGCAAATCAAAGAAACTATTTTGCTGAATCTTTACAACTGTGCAACCCCTACTGTATCAAGTAAGAATGGAACACCAAACAGAAAAATATCAGGCATTATTCAAAACAATTATTTATCAGTTATAATTGAAGAAAATGCGACAAAAGCACCAAATATGTATTGCATTAAAAAAAAAAAACAAGAATATTAAGCTATGGAGTTTGAATGTGGCAGGGCAGAAAGGGCCAGGATTAAGATTCCACTATGACCCAAGAAGGGGATGCCATGGAGTGAGACCATGGGGTTGATTAACTAAAGACAAATACTGTAGCTGCTGACTTTTACTATTAGGGCACTTACCTGTCCAGGCATCTAGCGGTGTCCTCACCCGAGCCGATTTTTATATTTCAATAATTCTTTATTAAAATTTTTCAAAAAAAAAAAAAAACATGAGCAAAGAGGAAAATGCAGTTGTTACAGCACGTCAGATGTTCCGACTGGAGTAAATGAGTCCATAACGGAGAAAGAAGTTGTAAGTATAGCATAGGTAGTTATACAAATGAGACTAAACAGTGGTGGATCATGCTTATTAATGCCGAGCCGATTTTTAAATCTGCTCTCGGGTGCTGGCGCCACCATCTTAGTTAAGGGAAACTGAAAGTATAGCCTTGCGGCTTCACAGCCGGTTTCCTACTGTGCATACGCAAATCTCGCTGCGCTCTGTGACTGGGCCAGCTGCGAAGGAGGAGGGGGCCGAATTTCCGGCTCACTCTTGACGCAGCGAACTCAGCCAGAACCTATATAAACCAGGTACCTGCTCCCCCCTTCTCCCAAAAGGTTACAAATGTGGCAGCGGAGGGAGGGAGGAGGAAGACAAGTGGAGCTTCCCTTTTCGGGTGGAGCTCCGCTTTAAGAATTGCAGTGAAGCTCAGACCATCATCCAATTATGTGCCAGTAAAAAGGGGGAGGAACAAAAAAAAAAATCACTGTGTTTGAGTATTCCTTGCAAAGTGAATTTTCATCACATCCACTAAAGCCGCGTACACACGAGCGGAATGTCCGACAGAAAAAGTCCGACGGAAGCTTTTCATCGTATATTCCGATCGTGTGTATGCCTCATCTGACTTTTTTTTTTTCGAAAATTCTGACAGACCTAGAAATGGAACATGTTCTAAATATTTCAGATGGAACCTATTCCTATGCTGTTCCAATGGACCAAAAACGACGCTTGCTCTGAAGCAAGTACGAGACGGAAGCTATTGGCTACTGGCTATTGAACTTCCTTTTCCTAGTCCAGTCGTACATGTTGTACGTCACCTCGTTCTGGACCGTTGGACTTTGGTTTGACCGTGTGTAGGCAAGACCGCTTGAATAGAGTTTCGTCGGAGAAACCTTTGGAGTTTATTCCAACGGTAAAACTGGTCATGTGTACGCGGCATAAGCCAAATTCCCTGGCAAAGTAAACAGCCTATTTGCCTTTGGTAAAGCAACATCTCACTAAGGTTTGAATCTTAGATCTACTTTCAGTGCAAAGTAGAAAATCTCTTTAAAACTGAACTCCAGGCAAACATAGGAAAAACATAAAAGAGCAAAGGATTTCTATTTGTGTCCATTCAGTTGGGAGATTTACACAGCTCAACCACACAAAATAGCCTTGTCTGGCAGGAGAGGAGGCCTTTTCCTCTGATGGCGATATGTAACATTTAGGCCCAGTTCACACCAGAATGTGGTGCACATTTATCCACACCGCGTTCAAAATGCACTGTAGTTATGATCTACAACAGGTGTCAATAATTAATGATACCCCAGACACAGGTCACAAATGCAGTGTGTTTGCCTGCACTGGATCACATGGTACAGAAGTACCATGTGATCCGGTTGCAGTGAGTTTCTAACAGTAATGCAGGCACTACTTGTGGTGCAATTTCAATCCATGATATATGAATGGGATGAAAAAGCGCACCTCACAGACTGCATGTGAATTGCACAGGAACGCACAGCACACTGTGCAATTCCTGGTGTGAACCGGCCCTTACAGGAAGCAGCAGACTGATGAGCTCCTCCTACAATGACTCTTGCACTAAAACACAAATCATTGGCTCCTTGGGATGCACCTACCTTCCCTGGTCTGAGCTCTGCTGTACAGGAATTGCAAGAGCCTGAAGTCACATTCAAACACTAACACTGCTTGTATTAAAAGTGTACTGTAAGTCCAACTTTACACACTTTTCAGAAAAAAAGGTCCCCATGCAGCACAACACCCCCAATATATTAAAATGATATGCTTTGTTCCCCAAATACCCACCTCTTCTGCTGATCACACTATTGTCATACCCAGTCTGCCTTACAGTTCACAGAATGCACCCAGCACAGGATGAGTGGCCACAGAAATCAACAAACGAAGACTCCTAGCTTACCTCTCCTGCCCACGCATGCACAATCCACTCTCTCTTGCAGCTCAGCATTTTTGCAAGAATAAAAAAAAAAAAAGAGAGAGAGCACACTGCACATTGGCAGGTGGAGACAGAGTGCTCATTTATGGATTTTAATTTAGTTTTGCATAGAGTGGAGGTGGATTAGAACATCTGTCAGTTTTTATTGCTTTCTTTTTCCCCCGTTAAATAGATTCACCCTCTCCTCTCTATTTATCCTGTTTACCATTATCATTGAAAGTGAAAGTAAAAGAAAATCCCAAATTTTGGGTTGTCCCCAAAAAATAGAGTGGAAATCTGCCAATGGGGACACGAATTCTGGTGACCTGGGGGTCCCCAAGGAATTCCCTTAAAAAGGAAGTAAACCCTTATGGGTTTTACGTCTTTTTGTTCCCTGCAAAGTAAAAGCATAATGTGCTAGTATGCATCGCATACTAGCTCATTATGTGACACTTACCTGAAAACCAAGTACGCGTGGTCCCCGCTGGTGGCCATATCCATGCTCACCCCTCCTCCTTCCGGGGCCGTGAACTCTGGCTTTCTGACTGGCCGGAGTCGCGTGGCATCACTTTCATGTGGGAGCTGCCAGTCATGGCACTCGCTCGTGAAGAAACGGCGCACGTTTAGGAGATATTTTCTGTACCTATAGGTAAGCCTTATTATAGACTTACCTATAGGTGCAATTTGAAAATGGAGGTTTACAACCTCTTTAATTGGCAGGAATTTCCTCTCACTTCCTGTTTAGCTATGGGACAGGAAGTGAAGGGAAATCTCTGCAATGGGACACAGATGGTAAAAAAAATCTGACAGGGGTTATAACCCTCGTCCTACGCCATCCAAAATGAAAAAAAAAAAATTGCCTTTGGTTCTACTTTAATTGCATTATAAACAAGTCAATTTGGCTTGGCCAGCTATCACGAGTCAAAAAGAATCAATGTAGCAATGTATATATATTTTGTAACAAAGTGAAAGTTTAAATATTCAGCCAATTTTACCGTCTGTCCTAGTTTCAACTCAAAATTATTCACAAGACATAAAACATCTACGTTAAAAAAAAAAAAAAAAAAAAAAAGAAGAAGGTTTGCTGGTTTAAATATCCACTATGTGGTAATACAAGTCTCATCAATTATGTGAATATAAGAACAGCCTAGACAAATTACAATAGAGGCTTTCCTACATCAATATGTAGAAAGTCATAATTAAGGTTACACATTTGGGAACCCGCTAAATTTAGTCTGAGCGTGTGTCAGCTAAGCAACTGAGAAAGAAAGAAAAATAAAAGACAAATAAAAAATAAGAATAAACCAGCATTAGCTGACACAAATATGCCAATTTATACTACAATGCAGTGCTTGCTTTTTTATTATCTTCCCAGGTGCATACACGTTCAGTTCAAGTTTAAAGGAGTTGTAAAGGCAGAAGGTTTTTTATCTTAATGCATTCTCTTAGCTGTCCCAGACACTCCTCCTGATTGGCTGAGACACAGTAGCAGCGCCATTGGCTGCCAATCAAAATCAGTCAGCCAATCAGGGGAGAGAGGGGGCAGGGCCAGGTCCTGTGTCTGAATGGATACACGGAGCTCTGGCTCGGCTCGGGTGCCCCCTATAGCAAGCTGCTGGCTGAGGGGGCACTCATCAGAGGGAGGGGCCAGGAGAGCAGAAGAGGGACCCGAGAAGAGGAGGATCTGGGCTGCTCTGAGCAAAACCAACTGCACAGAGGAGGTAATTATAACATGTTTTTTTTCCCCAATAACAAAAAGAGCCTTTACAATAACTAACTTCTTCCCAACCAGCGGCAGGTTGGTTGTACGTCATAGCTGTATGTCGGCCGCTTTAAGACCCCTAGGGGGGGGGGCGTTTTTTTAATTGAAAACGACCAGGATACACACCAAGGACACCAGGTATTAGTCACGTAGACACGTTTCACACATCTGACCTGTGCTTAATCATTACGGGGCACCCGCAATCGCTCCATACAGAGACAGAACGCAGGTCTGTCAATGTAAATAGACAGATCTCTGTTATATCAGGGGTGAGGAGACTGATCAGTTGTTCCTAATGCATAGGAACAGCAATCGGTCTCCTTCCCCAGGCAGTCCCAGCCACTCCACAGTTATAAACATTCCCTAGGACACACATTTAACCCCTTGTTCGTCCCCTAGTGTTAACCCCTTCCCTGCTAATGACATTTATACAGTAATCAGTGGCTATTGTTAGCTCCGACCGCTGTATAAATGTCAATAGTGTCAAAGTGTCAAAAGTGTCCGATCTGTCCCCCACAATGTCACAGTCCCGCTAAAAATCGCAGCTCCCCGCCATTACTATCAAAAAAAGAGATTCATAAAAATGCCATAAATGCCATTTTGTAGACACTATAACTTTTGCGCAAATCAATCAATATGCGCTCATTGTGATTTTTTTTACCAAAAATATATAGAAGAATACATATCGGCCCAAACTGATGAAGAAATTTGTGTTTTTTTTATTTATTTATTTATTTAGGGGATATTTATTATAGCAAAAAGTAAAAAATATATTTTTTTTTTCAAAATTGTCACTCTTTTTGTTTATAGCGCAAACAATAAAGAAAAAAAAAAAACCGCAGGTGATCAAATACCACCAAAAGAAAGCTCTATTTGTGGGGGGAAAAAAACACGTCAATTTTGTACGTCGCATGACCGCGCAATTGTCAGTTAAAGCGACACAGTGCCGTATCGCAAAAAAAATTCCTGGTCATTAAGGGGACGAATCTTCCGGGGCTTAAGTGGCTACTCACAAATTAAATGGTAAAGTCTTGTTTTAAAAAAAACTAACATGTTATACTTACCACCTCTGTGCAGTTCATTTTGCACAGAGCAGCCCAGATCCTCCTCTTCTTGGGTCCCTCTTTGCTGCTCCTGGCCCCTCCCTCCTATCGAGTGCCCCTACGGTCAGCGGCTTCCTATGGGGGCTCCCGAGCTGAGTCACAGCTCTATGTCCATTCAAACATGGAGCCCTGCCCCCTCTCTCCCCTGATTGGTTGAATGACCGATTGACAGCCGCGGGAGCCAATGGTGCCGCTGCTTTGTCTCAGCCAATCAGGAGGAGTGTCCCAGATGGCTTAGACATTTGTGGACATCGCTGGAGATGGGGCTCAGGTAAGTAATTAGGGGAGGCCGCTACACACAGAAGGTTTTTTATTTTACTGCATAGAAGGCAGTAAGATAAAAATCCTTCTGCCTTTACAACTCTTAAGTTTATATTTAAAAATTAGAAAGACAATAAAATGTCAAGGCTCTCTATACAAAGTATTAAAAATGATATGAACCCTTTAAACTACCTAATATGAAACCTAAGGTCTGAAGTAAAAAATAGGAACAAAAAAATGACACAAATTTACATTACACCATAATTTAACACAAAATGGGTTGACATCTATACTGCAAATATGACAATGTTGCCGCAGACATAATCTACATACAAATATGCTTTGGATGTTACATTACCAAAGTATTTGTTTTCTGCCTGCAGCAAAGAATAAATATGCTGTTAGTATAATCTATATTGATGCATTTCTCATATTGCAAAAGCCAATATTGCTTTTTGAGATTTCTAGCATGTATAATACCAAGCAAAATAATTCAGACAAGAGAATAAAATAGAAATAAATAAATGAGTGCACGTACAAGCATAACTTTCCTTAACAAGTTCATTTAAATATTAGTCTCCCTAAACTATTTTTTATGTGATTTTTCAGGACATAAATACATTTTTACAACTCACATCATCCAGAAACTACCGTATATACGGAATATAATTTCACTAAAGCACTACAAATGCATAATAAGGCTCAACTATGACAAAAATGATATTTTATGTCAAACAAAGGGAAGGATTTGCAGTTTAGTGTGCATAAACAGTTTGAGCATGTTAACATAGAAATAAAGTAAAAAAAATATATATATTTGTTTTAGACTTCACATTTTAATTCTCTATTGTTTTATCTCGTTTCTTTCAAATTTTGGGTACATTAAGGATACACACACACGCTGGGCACAATTCCATTCTTCCCCCTTCCAACCACGCCTTTGATCTGCACTTGGCTATAAAAGCAGATACTTGTGGGCACACTTAAATCATCACCTCTGCAAACCAGACCAAAAATTGATCCCTGCTTCTGTCCTCATTTATCTATGGCGAGTTCTGTGTTCCGACACAGTTTGCACTTACACTTAAGTGAACTAGCTGTACCAGACCACAATTAAACTGTGTGAAGGACCACTTTCAAGTGGTCTCAGTACACTCAACTATTCCCGGGCGTGGTTCAGAGCACTTGCACTATGCAAACGAGTTGGACCAAGGGGGTGAATTGTGCCCAACCTCGGATAAAAGTGCCAGTGTGGGTGCACCCTTAGCCTCCATAAATAACTTAGAAACATTCCAGAGACCCAATCTTCATTTGTTTAGTTTAATTTGTGTGTAAAATTCATTCTGCTCTAATTAAATTAATTTGTAGCCATCTATTCAGATGCACCAGCAGAAAGTGGTGACAAGTGATAAGCCTGAGTGCAAGAACACGTCCCCACAGAATGCCTTTAGATGAGCCTATACACTGGAGGCAATCTTTAGCTGTGCTGTGGTGATCAACTGCTTGATTGCTGTTCCAGAAGCAGGACTGAAAACGTAATGAAGCAACTGATGGGCAGACTGCATAGCTAAAGTCTACATTCAGTGGCCAGCTCCCTCCCTCCTTGGAACATACATGTCTAACGGGTGTGCTGGGATGCAATTTTCCACTTTTGCAAATCAGCAGACACTGATGCATCTCCCCCTTGCTGGCTGTTATGAAAAGCCAAAAGTACCGTGCTCATGTGCGCTCCTTAAAAATCACACCAAACCTGTTCTCCTGTGTGGCACGTATTTTTACAATATCCACTCGAAACTGCGTTATGTTCCTTATTTTTATTTTTTTTTTACAGCTGCTGTACTGGATCAGAATGTGATGAAAGTTATATAAATACAGCGCTCAGCCAAACTATAAAAAAGTCCAGCAAAGTAAAAAAGAAAAAGAAAAACTATATATATATTTATACACACACACATACATATAGATATATACACACACACACAGCCAATTATGTGCTCAATACTTTTGTTTATACATAAAACCACATGATTATATGATTATATATGAAACAACAAGCCAATATAAAAAGTCCAAATAAAATGTGTAAAAGTCCCAAATAAAGTGCCTTATGCAAGAAAAAGTGCCTTAGTGTTTCATGTGCTTTTACAACCACTGTTGTACCTTCCACTTTAAGCCTTCATTCACCGTGTGCAACCTCCATCTTCACAAACCACTTACCAGATATATAGATCCACTGCTGTTTAGGGTCAAAACACACTTAGGATCACGGGAGGGTTGTCTACTCCTTCACCTCACTTAACAGCACCACATCAATCCTCTTGCTCTCCAGGGTCTCTCTCTCTAAGGAGTTCCACCACTATTCTTCTTTACTCATCATCCAGACTAGTCCGCTTATCACCATAGCTCCCCTTATTTTATTCTCACATGCCTATTTTTAATTTATTTTTAAGTCTGGTATACACTAGAGCTGCAAGACTCTGGCAATGACAGACAATCGCAATTTTTTTTGCTTAGAATAAAGATCACGATTCTCGTGGCGCATCATCATCTTTTACATTACACAAAAAAATTGTGCTAACTTTACCGTTTAGTTTTTTGATTCATTGAAGTGTAAGAGTCTCTGCTAATATATATATATATATTAGGGTTCTAAGTAATTTTCTAGCAAAAAATATTGATTTTAACTTGTAAGCAACAAGTGTCAGAAGAAGGTTTAAAACAGACCAGTTTTAAGTGGTTAAACTGCCCTCATTTACAGACCGAAGTTAATTCTTTTGATCTAAAAGAACCAAATGATAGTTTTTTATAGTTATCTCCCAGCGCTGAGCAATGTTGATAAGAACGACTCTGCACTTGTTACATGAATGAACCGTGGAAATGGAGGATCGTGAGGGGGGGTTGAATCGAGACTGCAAATTTTTAACGATTTATCGTGCAGCTTTGGTACACACTAAGGTGGGTTGCATGACAAAAAAAACTGACTGCTGTACTAACCATCTAACATTAGTACAGCGTTCACCCCCACTGCTGAGCTGTTGTGTTCTGACAGCCATTGGCTGAGAACGCTAAATCGGGAGTAGGTCGGCTGCTGGTTTTCCAGCATGTATTGTCTGACAGAAGCCGGGCGTTTTTTTGTACCAAAACAAACGTCTCCCGACATTCGGCCCACGTGTACCTGGCTTAAGACTATAGAACGATTAGCTTTCATTCTGTGGAGATATGAGTAGTTTAGCAAATGACAACTAATTAGGGCTAACAACAGTCCATAGACGAAAAAAATGTCGTGTTGTCAGCCCACTGCATACTTTTTTTTTTTTTTTGCCTTGACTTACGCTTTAAAAGAAGGTCTATACACCAAAATAAAGTCACTGTAATTAAGGAGGAGTTGTTCACACTGCAGGACAAGTACTTGAATGCATTTGCATGCTTGCAAAATTGTGGCATGCAGTAGTCCGGGAATAATTCCTATTATAAAGCTGTATGTTTAAACATTTCCTCCATTACATCGCTTTCTTATGCAATCTCTCTGTAACTTACTGGAAGTAACACTAAAGTATAGTCTTTTTGTTAACTCCTACACATGCTAAAGAACCATTCAAAATTATAGACAAAGCTCCCAAAAAGAAAATAGGTCAACTAGTCTATCAGTTATTCCTGGTAACAACTAGGTTTCTTCATTTTGACAAAGGCTTTAATTGATTCAATGGAGGGACATACAAATACAAATTAACTTTTATCAAACAAAAAAAAGGCATATTCAATAAGGCTGAGTAATGAACAAAAAAAGCTGAAGTGCAAAGTTCAATCGCTTACGTCTTTGCTGAAATCAATGCACTTTGCCTTAGTGAATACGCCGGTTGGTCTATGCTTCATTGTCAAAACCTACCTGACCGAAGAAAGATTTGCAATATTTTATCTGCAAGGGAAAATTAAAAGCTTTCAAAGTACAGCACAAAAATATAGGGACTAAACTAATCTTTCCACTACATAAAAACTAGCGAAAACATGTCCGATAATCGCACCAGGCAGAATTCTGAAGTCAGGAGAATTCCTAGTGAATGAAATCAATTACTTACTAATCTTATTAATAGGATAATAGTGTGATCATTTAAAGTTATACTAAAAACAGAGACGTGTTAATTGTCATAATTCATATACAGTATATCTCACAAAAGTGAGTACACCCCTCACATTTTTGTAAAGCATCTGCATCCAAGGTCATTTTTTTAACTTTCCAGGTATTAGCAATTAAATTTGATATAATTATAACTGATTTATAATAAAACTAAGCTTTTTTGTGAGCTTCTTAGTGAATGTAATAAATCAACATACTAGTATACTATATCCCGCCTCTATAATGTTTAGCAATAGGAAGACATGGAGAAGGAGGGAAGGAAGGGGAGTGTCATTTACCACTGTGTATACAGTGGGGACGGAAAGTATTCAGACCCCCTTAAATTTTTCACTCTTTGTTATATTGCAGCAATTTGCTAAAATCATTTAAGTTAATTTTTTTTCCTCATTAATGTACACACAGCACCCCATATTGACAGAAAAACACAGAATTGTTGATATTTTTGCAGATTTATTAAAAAAGAAAAACTGAAATATCACATGGCCCTAAGTATTCAGACCCTTTGCTCAGTATTTAGTAGAAGCACCCTTTTGATCTAATACAGCCATGAGTCTTTTTGGGAAAGATGCAAAAAGTTTTTCATACCTGGATTTGGGGATCCTCTGCCATTCCTCCTTGCAGATCCTCTCCAGTTCTGTCAGGTTGGATGGTAAACGTTGGTGGACAGACATGTTTAGGTCTCTCCAGAGATGCTCAACTGGGTTTAAGTCAGGGCTCTGGCTGGGCCATTCAAGAACAGTCACAGGGTGGTTGTGAAGCCACTCCTTCATTATTTTAGCTGTGCGCTTGGGGTCATTGTCTTGTTGGAAGGTAAACCTTCGGCCCAGTCTGAGGTCCTGAGCACTCTGGAGAAGGTTTTCCTCCAGGATATCCCTGTACTTGGCCGCATTAATCTTTCCCTCGATTGCAACCAGTCCTCCTGTCCCTGCAGATGAAAAACACCCCCACAGCATGATGCTGCCACCACCATGCTTCACTGTTGGGACTGTATTGGACAGGTGATGAGCAGTGCCTGGTTTTCTCCACACATACCGCTTAGAATTAAGGCCAAAAAGTTCTATCTTGGTCTCATCAGACTAAAGAATCTTATTTCTCACCATCTTGGAGTCCTTCAGGTGTTTTTTAGCAAACTCCATGCGGGCTTTCATGTGTCTTGCACTAAGGAGAGACTTCTGTCAGGCCACTCTGCCATAAAGCCCCGACTGGTAGAGGGCTGCAGTGATGGTAGACTTTTTACAATTTTCTCCCATCTCCCGACTGCATCTCTGGAGCTCAGCCACAGTGATCTTTGGGTTCTTCTTTACCTCTCTCACCAAGTCTTTTCTACCTCGATAGCTCAGTTTGGCCGGACAGCCAGCTCTAGGAAGGGTTCTGGTCTTCCCAAATGTCTTCCATTTAAGAATTATGGAGGCCACTGTGCTCTTAGGAACCTTAAGTGCAGCAGACATTTTTTGTAACCTTGGCCAGATCTGTGCCTTGCCACAATTTTGTCTGAGCTATTCAGGCAGTTCCCTTGACCTCACGATTCTCATTTGCTCTGACATGCACTGTGAGCTGTAAGGTCTTATATAGACAGATGTGTGGCTTTCCTAATCAAGTCCAATCAGTATAATCAAACACAGCTGGACTCAAATGAAGGTGTAGAACCATCTCAAGGATGATCAGAAGAAATGGACAGCACCTGAGTTAAATATATGAGTGTCACAGCAAAGGGTCTGAATACTTAGGACCATGTGATATTTCAGTTTTTCTTTTTTAATAAATCTGCAAAAATGTCAACAATTCTGTGTTTTTTCTGTCAATATGGGTTGCTGTGTGTACATTAATGAGGAAAAAAATGAACTTAAACTATTTTAGCAAATGGCTGCAATTAGAGGTCGACCGATATATCGGCCGATATTTGGCTTTTTTTACTTAATCGGCATCGGCAGATTGTGCTGATAAAAAAGCCGATTATAACTGCAGCGGGACTTGCAAATGACTTCTGTAATAGAAGTCAATGCAAGTTGTCTGAAAGTTATCTGTGGAGAGGATTCTCTCCTCCCTGGGCAGCCTGCCAAGTCTGATAAGAAGATACATTGTATCTTTTCAGGTTCTTTTATCAATAGACTGAACTCTGTGTGCAGAAGCTCTCAGTTTAACCATTTAAAGACTAAATCTTTTCTGACACTTGTTGCTTACAAGTGAAAATCCTGTATTTTCTGCTAGAAAATCACTTAGAACCCCCAAACATTATATATATATTTTTTTAGCAGAGATCCTAGGGAATAAAATAGCTGTTGCAATATTTTATGTCACACGGTATTTGCACAGCGGTCTTTCAAACGCAATTTTTTTTTTAAAAATACACTAATGAAATAAAAAAAAAAAAATAAGCAGTAAAGTTAGCCCATTTTTTTTCGTCCAAAAGTTTTGATTACCTGTTTTTGTGTATTTAATATTTAAAGCGGTAGTAAACCCAGCCATAAAACCGTTTAATTTCCGGCACGTGCCGGAAATGCAGCACTCCCATTGGTTGTGCTCTCAACCAAACTGTCAAACCATCCAATGGCTTATGTCATAATTGATCACATGTGCAGCATCATGGCAGTTGTAGATTAAACAGAGTCAAAGATGGCAGCTTCCTTGGCTGAAAACAACTTACAATTATATATACAAGTGAACTGATTGGAGGTTTGTTTTGTTTAATGTTTAAATGTAAAAGATTTTCAGTATTACTTAAGGCTGCTTTCACACTGGAGCGGGCATGCGTTGACGGTAAAACGCTGTTAGTTTTAGTGGCGCTTTACTGTCATTTTAGCGGCGCTATTCGGCTGCTAGCGGGGCGCTTATAATCCAGCTAGCAGCTGAGGAAGGGATTAAATGCGCCCCTGAAGCGCCGCTGCCAAAACGCTTTGCAGGCGCTTCAGCAGTGGTGCGCATTCATTTCAATGGGCAGGAGTGGTGGAGGAGCAGTATACACCGCTCCAAAGATGCCACTTGCAGGACTTTTTTTAAACATCCTGCCAGTGCATCGCCTCAGTGTGAAAGCACTCGGGCTTTCACACAGACTGCAGGGGAGCCGTTTTACAGGCACTTTACAGGCGCCATTTTTAGCCCAAAAGCGCCTGAAAAACGCCCCAGTGTGAAAGGGGTCTAACTGTTAGATTTTATGAGATGAAGGGAAAAAAAAAAAAATCGGCCTAATAGATCGGCCCCAAAAAAAAAAATCGGCATCTTATATCGGCCATCGGCCACCGCGATTTCTAAATATCGGCATCGGCCAGAGAAATATCAGTCGACCACTAGCTGCAATATAACAAAGAGTGAAAAAATTTAAGGGGGTCTGAATACTTTCCATCCTCACTGTACACCCACAGGTATAACTATAGTCAAGTGGACTGCACAGATAAGAAAAAGAAGAAAATGAAGATCTTAGAAGGGAACTGAAATTGAGAATGCTCCATAGAGGACACCAGCTGGTCTACACAATCTCAGCCTGCAAATCCTCAGACAATTCTTTACTGCTCCTTGTCTTTTCCATTACCGTGTAGCACACAGAGGCACATAACAGAAACATTGAGTATATTTTTCACAATTTTAACTGGTTGCTGGTGCGATTCCTATATTGTCAGCACCTGTTAATTGATACAGGCGAGTTTAATTACAATTACAGGAGCATCACAAACTTGAAATGCAATTATTTCTTACAATTTTGAGAAGGTGCCAATAAATTTGTCCAGTCCATTTTTGGAGTTTTGAGTGAAATATGTCAGTTTGGCTTTTTGTTTCTCCACTTTTTTGTGTCATACCAATACAAACAAAAGAAATAGACATGAGAATGCCTAAACATTTGTAATTGCAACAATATGCTGGGTGGAGTGGTGCACTATCTGACAGGAATGCAGGGATGCCAATATTGTTGGCCATCACTGTATTTGTACACAGCCATATTGTGAAGGAACCATGCAAGTTGGTATCAATTTTTTTTTTTAGAAAGGAACACCTGCTAAGAGTTTTTTTTTAACTATGTGCATCTTTACCTTTCCACACTGCAATAAAATAATGTGCCGTAGAAGCAACAGAAAGCAAAGCTTTTTGGCGACCATGTTTCTGACAAAGTTCCACCACCAAAACACTTCCCCTTTTATGGAGTCCAACCTTATCCTACCAAACAAGTTTTCACCACCTTGGCCACAGTTGCCAAGTTCTAAACCTCTTTTGCGCACTATGATCCAATCCACGGTCAATCAACACAGAAATGCAGTGTAATAAATCTTCAACCTCAACAAAATAGTAATGGGGCTTCAAAATGCATCTTTTCCTCTGAAATAAAGCAGCAGAGGCAAGGCACAGTTCATAAATTTCCATGCAAACTTCCCTTGCTGCCATACTGTCCTGCTTCCCCAGCTCTTTCAATCAGAAAACAATTTGCATTCATGGAGAAAAATGCAACACGTACCCCGATTGGCAGCCAAATTCTGAGGCACCTCCTGTGTTCACAATGCAGCAAAGTGGCCACTTGGCACGATATTTGGAAGCTAAAGGAGATCACTGGCAGAGCAGAGCTTCCAAGGAAATCCCACAGGTATGGCACATACATTCTACCATTGCCATACCTAGAAAAAGGGTGCTAAAAAAATGTTAGCATTAAATATTTAGTGATAAAAGTCAATCTCAGAAATTAAAAGTGCTAAAGGGGACTCTTTAAACATATGCAAATATGTTCAGTAGGTTTTATTATTACACAAACTACAAACAAAAAATTTTGCATTAGAAATAAAATACACATTAGTTACTGTAAGCCCCCTTTCATACAGGCCTTCTGATCAGGTCTGTCTGCCAGTTTTTCGGGTGGACCTGATCAGAAAATCCACGGAGCACTATGGCCAGGCAGGTGTGAACTGACTCGCGTTTGCTTAGATCCACCTACTTCAGAGTATGATCGGGTCTAATTAAAAAAAAAAAATAATGAAAAAGTACTCCGTCCTCTTCCATTTAGGCAGAGCAGATCAGAGGTAGTTGGGTGTAAACAGACAGCGGAGTACTCCTAGCCACCCATACAGCAGAGCGGGCTTTATTTGCATCTGCTCCGCATAAACTGAGCGCACATCGATGTGTCATCCACCCGCTCTGTACCAATCAGCAGAGGAGCTGTGAACTGATCTTGTGGGATAAGAGGTCTGCTATATATGTGTGTTGGAGCTTGAGCTAATAGTGCTGGCTGAGGCTAAAGCAGGCGCTGGAGACTTTGCTGTCAATTCTAGCTGATGGGGTCACGGTTCTGAACGGGGATCCAAGACTGAAAGCGTCAGCTCCTCTAAACTACACTAGTGCAAGTGATCTCTATAACTTGAGATCATTGCGGTCTGGTAAGAGGCCATATTATCTCACAAGCACTTTAGGCACCAGTGCACTTTTTTTTTTATGGGCGCACAGAGCACTTTATTTTGCAGAATAATGGACTTAAAGATTGTGGACTCTTTTTATTATGAGCGATTTATTAAATATTTATTGTTTACACATAAACTGTATTCTTTAATACGTTGGTATTGAAGTATATTGATTGCAGGTAGTTTTGCCTTAGTTTACACATTTTTAATATATTTGAGGGGTATGGAATGAGAAGTTTTTGTTCACTTGCACATGTGTTTTTTTTTTTTTTAAATGGTTCTAAAATCAGAAGTTTTTTTTTTAATCTTAATGCATTTTATGCATTAAGATAAAAAAAAATTTGGTGTGCAGCAGCCCCCTAATACTTAACCTGAGTCCATCTCGATCCAGCAATGTTGCATGAGAGACTTTGCTGCCTGGGACTCTCCCTCCTCATTGGCTGAGATAGCAGCGGGCGCCATTGGCTCCCGCAGCTGTTAAAATCACTGAGCCAATGAGGAGAGAGGGGTGGGACCGAACCACAGCTCCACATCTGAATAGACACATAGGAGCAGTTCACCACCCTCATAGAAAGCTGCTTGCTGTGGGGGCAATCGGCAGGAAGAAGAGGCCTGGAATGCTGACGAGGGACCCGAGAAGAGGAGGATTGGGGCTGCTCTGTGCAAAACCACTGTACAGAGGAGATAAGTGCAATAGATTTGTTATTTTTAAATGAAATAATAAATAAATAGACTTTAGTATCACTTTAAGAATAGTGTGTTATTTAAGGAGACAGACAGTGCACCTTTTTTTTTATTCCCTAGGGGAGCCTCCAGCCCTCACTGTTGCACTTTCGCTGCATGGAAGTTGTGAGTATCCTTACAACTAGGGTCTACCCCTAAGTTATACTCCTTTACTTTCCTACAAAAGCATTGATCTCGAAATGTATAGGTTTCATTTCAGATACACACATTGTCGCTCCTGAAGAGTGGATATAAATACTCCACGAAACGCGTAGAGCCTCTGTACATGCAATGTGTAATACCGATTATGTACTCTACTCCATTCACATGAATGCCTGTATATCATTATAACCATCAATTATTATTTGTGCAATGTAAAGTTTCACAGTTGGTGTAGTCCTAATCCTGCCTCACCGTTATGTACTATCATATTTTTCCATGTATATAGATGCATTATACTGTGACCAATGCACCAATACTGGGCAATGGAAAGTCTCACAGTTGGTGTAGTTCTAATCCCGCTTCACCGTCATGCACTATCATGTTTTCTCATGTATATAGATGAATTATACTGTGACCAATGTACTAATATGTATGAATTTATCATGTTTTATATTAAATATACAATCTCTTGACCCCTCACTATTGACTGCGCGCTTCATTCAAAATCCCGCCTTTTTCCCTTTTTCTTTTTTTGATTTATTGGCTATTACTTCAGACCTGGTATTCAGGTGTAATGGTGTGCAATAAGTGTGCTCCAACTTATATACAATCAAAAGTGAGGGTCAATTTTAGGATTGGTGTACAAACTATGTAACTAGTAACTACCGTTCATGTGTTACCATGCATTAGATCAGCGATCCTCAAAATATGGCCCTCCAGCTGTTGCAGAACTAGACTTCCCATGAGGCATTGTAAAACTCTGACATTCACAGACATGACTAGGCATGAGTTCCTGAACAACTGGAGGGCCGTAGTTTGAAGACCCCTGCATTAGAGTAGAATACATGTTACTACAACACAAAGGTGGGAAGCCAACCTTTAGTTCTATTAAAAACAAAACAACCCATTTCTGAATAAGGAACTGGTCATATATCGCTCCTATAAAGTCACGCAACTATACTACAGTTTACCAATAGCTGGCTGCCTTTCAATTCATATATTCAAATGATATACTGGTTTCCAGCCACCTCCTAAAACAAGGATCATAATTAAAGAACTATACGTCTACATTAACACAAGCAACCTATAACAAGGTGTGCCTCGTCATACACAGCAGATCTAATACTGGGTTGGTTTACAAATTGTGAAACAAGAATATGACAGCTTGTAAGTGCTTTCAATCCTTTGTTACTCATCCTACATGTAAAAAAAAAAAAAAAAAAAAAAAAGGAATTTTAACGTACGCTTTTCCATTTCAATAGCATCATTCAAGTAAATCACACACATGTAAAAAAAAAAAAAAAAAGAGTCCTAGTTTAGATCGATAGTAAGGACATTCTGCACAATACATTGCCTTGTTTTCCTAAAATTGCAGACTCAGCTTCTAAACATATCACCTTGTTGGCAAAGCATTAAATGCATCACCCTCTAAGGTTGCTTAAATATTTTTAAGACTCGGTACAAGAGCACAACTGCAATCAGTATTAGACCTCATTCACACCAGACAATTAAATCTGTGTCCCGGGCAGGGCTGTGTTTACCGACATAGGGATGCGCAGTTGTTCCACAAATTCCTGTCCCAGCAGTCCCATTATTGGGATGCAGCAGCTGCACGGACACAGCCACTGCTCTCAATGTGACATGTATGCGGGCGCACCCACACAGGGGGAGTTCAGGGACATGCACCCGCACCAATGTCAAATTAGGACACAGAGGACATGAATGGGAGTGCCCACACGGGAAATACCTGTGCATCCTATGTCAGTGAACACTGCCCTGCACAGAGCAGGGATGTAACCGCCCCATGTGAACAAGGCCTTAAGCCCCATTCAAACCTCAGCGTTTTGGAGCTTAAAGCTCAAACACACTGGAGGAGAAAAAAATAAATTATTCTCTATGGAGATGGTTCACGTCTCCACTCCAAGTCACCTGAAGCAAAATGCCTGAATCTCAAAAAAGTTCTGAAGCTTCTTTTGTAGCTCGAATCAGGCAGATTTGAGCTTGCTGACACTTTTTATTCCCACAGAAATGAATAGAAACGCGCCATTTGCGCGTTTTTGTGTGTATTCGAACGTTTTGGGTTTTTTTTCGCATATTGGCGCTATTTTTTTTTAAACTTGAATATTTTTAAAAATAAAATAATAATATATGAACAAATAAATGGAAAATAAATACACAACAAAAATCATCATAAAAGGTAAATGAATAATATGTAATAATACAAAAATAATAATTAACCCCTAACCTTAAAAATATATAATATAATAATAATAAACTAATAAACACCCAAACCCGAACAAAAAATAAATGAAATTACTATTACAAGATTTTATTTATTTTGTATTACGGTTAGAGTGTTTCGTTATTTTTATTCGAAAACAGAAAACACCAGCGCTCAAAGGGTTAAAAAAGCAGTCCGCAGTTCATAAAAAATTATTAAAAGATGAATAAGTTTATTCAAAGATGAATACGTTTATATCATCTATATAATCTTTTAATAGAATATACGAATATATAGTTGGACAATTGGTCTCAAATATGTATTATGGCTGTGTTGTTTTTATCGGATATCCTTTAATAAATTTATATTTTCTTAATTAATTGTTGTTCTTAGTGCTCACCTTAATAACAGACACATTATCTCCAAACAAAAATCCCATCACTTTCTGAGAGAGCTTAGTCTCTCTCCTTACTTTTTAAATCATCTTTTAATAATTTTTATGAACTGCGGACTGCTTTTTTAACCCTTTGAGCACTGGTGTTTTCTGTTTTCTATTGTTTGATCCATTTTGACCAGTTATGGTTTTTTTTACCAGCTGCACAGGATACAGACCCTCATCTATTGATTTTTATTCCCATATTTTTGACTGCTTCACAGGTTCCCACAATTTAGCGCTGGTATTTGTTGTTTTTTTAGTTATTTTCACTCATTTATTTAAATAAATAACCCCTAACTTTTTAACCTAACCCTTAATAAAATAAAATAATAACTAACTAAACACTACAACCATAACACAAAATAAATACATTATTATTATTGTAATAGTATTTAAGTTTTTAGTTTTTTGGGGGGTTTGGGCGTTTATTATTATTATATTATAAAAATATTATTTTTAAGGTTAGGGGTTAAGTATTTATTTAAATAAATGAATAAAAATAATTTAAAAAAATAAATAAAATCTAATGCAAAAGCTCAAAAAGCTGAGAAAACAGATGAGAGTTTTTTCTATTGGCTATTAAAAAAAACGCCAAAGCTCAAAAACACTGTACAAAATATGTGTAAGTCGTGCATAAATACGTGCCAAAATCGTGCATAAAACACGCAAAAGAAAAAAATACCGGAAAAAAAAAAAAATGCTCAAAGACGCTATGCTCACGTGTAAACGCAGCCTTAGAGCTTCAGTTCAACCTTCTTGTGTTAGCAGCTATATTCAGCACTATTTTAAGAAGGGAGCCATTGGGTATAACAAGGTTTGAGCATTGGTACAGATACCCTGCTAACACACAAAACCAATAAGTTATTTATCTCACAAGCCAAAAGGGAAAAAGAATAAAGCAAATCTGTTAGTGGTAAGCAGCTGCATTACCAGTTTACGTCTGAAATACATTATTACCATGGTTCCATCATAAAATCCATACTTCCCATGAATCAATAGGACACATCATCATTTCCTAATCAGATAATCGTTTTCAGTAGAGAAATACCTCTATTTTAAGTAAACACAATTCTGCTATGAGCTTGTTATGGTGGCTAGCATTGTCACCATCCAAGAGGATGCACAGAAAAGAGCTGTGCCAAGAGCAACAGGTAATTAGAGGGGCTTCCAGCATAACAAAACGACTATGTAGGGTGAACTAAATATAAAACTCGACATATTCGCTTCAACTTTGGCATCTTAGAGACCACAGAGAATCTACTGTCCCGTACTTAGCATGAAGTTACAAGCTTCACAAAGAAACAAAGTTACAAAAAATTTACCGGTCAATTATTTGCCTTCAGAAGATCAATTTTCACTGGTATGCCTAATGCACCATACACACGATGAGAAAGATCGGGCAAACGATCGGCTGGTTTTCCTCGATGTTTTACACCAATGATAGAAATAATCTTCGAAAATTCTCGTACGAAAAAAGGTTTTTTGTTACTTATTGTTTCTGATCATGCGCAGTCTTTCGTATCTGATATTTCTCGTACAAACAATGTACGAAAATGTTACACATTAAACGAAATTTGTTCCTACGAGAAAAATTTTGGAGTTTGTCCGTTTGGGAATTTTCATTCGGAAGGTCAAAGTCGGCTGTCGAAAGTTGTGTACACACCATCAGAAAACCATATGAATGTTCCACGGATGAAAACTTGCAATTTTCACGCAAAGGGCAGCCCACTAAAATTAACGGGCTTCCCTAAACACGAAGTGCAATACCGCACATGCACTGCAAACCTGAATAGGAGTGAACGGTACCTAAGAGAACAGATGAACCGCAATGCAATTTGAAAGTAGAACTATAGGCAAAAAACCTTTAGCTGGAGTGTTAGCTGGAGTTGTGCTTCGATTTGTTAGTGTATCTAAATCTGCTAGTGCATCTAACACTACCCTCCCCCCAGACTGACCATGCTGCTGTCCAAATGTGGCCCCTGCGCTCATTCATCCATAGTGGAGGCACTTTAATACAGGAGATATGTTACTGGCCAGTTGACCAGGTGAAAACAAGGGGGGGGGGGGGGGCGCCGAAAAAAAATAAAGAGACGACAAATGCAGCCTCTACATCGAACAAACGATTGGTAAGTTGCAGTATATTACACTTTTGGTTTTGGGTTTTATCCCACTTTAATAGGTCAAGATAAAACAAATCCAAAAAAAGAGCCCCGTGCCAACATCAGCGCGTACCCGGAAATGTGAGAGCCTTACTGGCATAGTGATTTATCTGTATGCGCATTTGATTTTAACCTTTTCCAAGTGCATTAGCTTTTAAAAAATACATTTTACTCACCTACTACACTATGGAGAAGTGCATCTCTGTTCTTTTTGCATGACTGC
Organism: Lithobates clamitans; assembly: GCA_037952925.1. NCBI lineage: Eukaryota > Metazoa > Chordata > Amphibia > Anura > Ranidae > Lithobates > Lithobates clamitans. The sequence continues at coordinate 6,858,201 of JBBGZY010000240.1, read as the reverse complement.
CCATTTGTGGAGTTATGGTTTATCGATTCAGTTGGTGACCTCTTAGAGATATATGATCGCTGGGAACTTAAAGTGACGACTTGGATTGTTTCTATATGACTTCTCTTGAGAAAGGAGGCACGTAGTTTTGGTAATTTCACACTGAGCTGTGGGAATGAAGCTGTGCGAGTTCAGCTGAAATCGCACAATTTCACTCCTGCTTGTCAGTCCCAATTTCGGCGACATCTGTGTGGGTTTCTGCACAGATGTCAATGGAAATCACAGCCAGAAATCTCAAAAAAAGCAGTACAGAAACAAATTTTTAAAATCGGTGCGGTGCCGCAAATTCAGTGTGGCACTGATTAGGACGGTGCCATTGCCGGCAATTGCCGCCGATTTTGCATGTCAAATCACATGTCAAAACGCTCCAGTGTGAACCAGGGCTTAATCACAGATTGTGTTTGGCGTCAAACTTAATTTAAAAGAGCACTATTTCAGGGACACACTGATTTTTTGGGGACTTTATGTTTATAATCTTTATCCTCATTTAATTTATGTTATAATTCATTATATCACCTGTTTCTTTTTCAATTACAGTGCAACACTTTTATGTATAAGTTTGATTGGAGTGATACGGTCTCCTATGTGTGTGCATCTCTAGTATTTCAGTTTTATATTTTTGCACTAGTGCGTGGTTATTTTAATAATTTTTTATTAAAATGGTCCATCACCTGGATAAAGAGAAGATCTGTGTCCCTGAAACATTGATTTTGACATGGGTTTTTTATTAAAAACTTCCTGGATTTAAACCTAGTGTGCTGGCTTCTTCTCACACTTGAGCCCCCAACTATCACATTGGAAAACAATCAGTCAGTGTGGTATGGGGTTGATGACATTGCTGTCTGCATCCCCCTTTGGGGATTCGCTCACCCCATCTGGCCTGGTGCCCACTAGGGAAGGAAAGAGAAATTTAAAATACAGTTGTCACCAGAACAGGAATAGATTGGAATCTCCCAATGCGGACCTGTGTTATGGTTTTGTGTCTCTGGCACATGAAGAGAGGGGAAAATAAAAAGAAAAAAAACCTAGAAGGAAAGTTCTGGATGGGTTTCACAAGAAGCCTAGAGAAGTTGTACATCAGATGTAGACTGTATGGCATTGTAGATATGCATTTAATAGGATTTAAGAGAAAAGAATACGATCGGAAATGACCGGTCAAATTGAAGGAGAAGGATAGTCCTTGTAAAGATTTACTGTTTAAGAAACAGAGTGCAGAGAGGGACGGTCATCTGGTAAGAAAAAATTTACAACGTAGTAAAATGCATCATAAAATGAAAACCATCACTCAAAAGTGCTGACATTTCTTACAAAATAAAGCAGTAGGTATTTTTATTTCCAAATGCCCTAAAATTGCTTTTGGAAGGAATACATCCATACGGAACAGGGGACTTGCAAGTGGTGTAAATACTGTCCATAGATTTATGATGTCCATATACATTGGATATAAAAAGTCTACACACCCCTGTTAGAATGTCAGGTTTTTGTGATGTTTAAAAATGAGACAAAGATAAATCATTTCAGAACTTTTTCCATCTTTATAATGTGACCTAAAGTGTTTCCCAGAAAATAAGACCGCGTCTTATATTAATTTTAGCTACAAAAAATACATTAGGGCTTATTTTCAGGGGATGTCTTATTTGTCCAACGTTTTCTCTCCCCCTCCATCAGCTCAGGAGTCAGCATCTCTGTAATCTCCAAAATAAACCCTAGTTAAAGTCCCTTTAACATCATTGAATCCACACTGTACATGGATTATTTAATGTGCAGTGTGTGTCTATGTAACATTGTAGAAAATACCTTACTTACAGCGCCGCTGGGTGCTCACATGACCCGCGAGAGCTCTCCTTCCCGCGATCCAAACACTCATGGAGGGAGATCCTGGGATCCCCGCTGACGTCAGCTCTGCTCCAAGCATGGCAGAAGAATGGGATTCTGACATCAGCCAGGAGGAGAGGAGGAGAGCTCAGCGGGTCACATGAGCGCCCAGCGTGCTGTAAATAAGGCATTTTCTACAAGAATGTTACATAAAGACACACACTGGACATTATAGAATTCTTATACAGCGTGGATTACATGATTGTGACGGGAGTCACTTTTGGGCGCAGGGTGATCAAGAAAAGAACGAACCCTGAGAATATGATTGGATTACTTCAAATGGGATAGTAATATTCATTAACAATATCTCTCAAGAAATATGAAGATTTTATCCCCTGTACACTGTGAGGTCTATGGCCAGGAAGCATAACTCCTAATATGGGCATTCCAGGAAGTTCAATTCCTATGGATTTCTTGTTCGGCTGTTTGGAGTGTAGCTGCCTTTGTGTTCAGAAATGGAATGTCCTAAACGGCTTTAACCCCTTTCATACTTGGGGTGTCTTTACAATGATTTTACAAGGACTTTAACTAGGGCTTATTTTCGAGGTAGAGCTTATTTTGCAGCTAGTGGTGCATCGAAATTTCGGCCGCCGAAAGAAGAAAAGGTGCCGATAATAGAGCCGAAAAGGGGGCACGGTCCACTCCGGGTGCCGCACATTGCAGGGGTGTCATCTGCCGCCCAGTCCTCCCCTCCCTACTCCTCAAACAGAGCAGTGATCTCCCTACATCATCCAGCTTAATTGTCCGGACGGCCGCAGTAACAATTTCCTGCCTCATGTAATAGACGGCACACTGATCCAATGCCGGGAAATTAAATCAGTGTGACGTATCACAGGAGGCAGGACATTGTTACTGCGGCCGGGAAATTCAAATCCAGCTCCGTGACACAGCAGGGGATCGCTGGGTACTGACAAGGCTGCATCTGACAGGCACTGGTGAGGCCGTCAGGCAAATGGCCTGATTTTTCTGTAGGGAAAGCGCACAGAACACCAACATAATTGACAGCTATTTTTCAATCAAATATTTAATATACTAAAAAGGTAGAAAATATGAGGAGTTTATTGTTAAGTCCCGAACACATGGGCAGAATGTGGGGAGACATTTGCCGTTAAAAAAAAAATACCGGCCGACATTCTGCCCATGTGTATGTCTGACAGAAGCCGGCTGTTCGGTTGACTTCTGTTGGATGTGGATGCTGGAAAACCAGCAGCCGACCCACTTCCGATCAGCGCTCTCAGCCAATGGCAGAAAGCGCTGATCAGAGTGTTCTGGCAGGGGGAGATCGATGGACTAACCTCACATGGTTAGTACAGTGGCTCCCAACCAGATCTGTCATTTTTTGTTTTCATGCAACCCGCAGGGTGTACCAGGCTTTAGGGTTTACAGACACTTCTTTTTTTACCAGAAGAGGTTTTATTAGACAAACAAGACAGTACATACAGATCAAGGTCAGCAGATAAATTCTGACATCTGACATGGTGTTACAGATCCTGATAATAATTTGGCCATGGAGTCGCCACTGATATAAGAATTCTTGTACAGGGTAATATAAACATACAATACATATTATACCTGTTTTTGGAAACCAATAATTGGGGGTAGGGGGCGGGTAGGAGCAAGTATTCTTTCTTAACCTATCGATAACTGGTGCATGCTACCAAAGGTGCGAGGTGGGGATGCAGGCATATAGGGGGGAGAGAGACCAGGGAGCGTGCAGAGAAAATGGTATGAGCAGAGATCTCCCCAGGGAGTGGATTGAGGGTGAGGGAGATAGAGGGGGGGGGGGAGTGAGGGAGATAGAGGGGGGAGAGGGGGGAGGGGGATTGGGAAACATCCGTCTGAGCCCCGGGCCCCCGAAGGTGGGGTGACAGTTAAGTAACCGAGGATCAGCCACACGCTTCGATCCAGTTCGACCCAACCTTATCGAATTTCCCCGGGCAATTTCTACTCTCATATGTGATCCAGTAGAGTGGCCACATGCTATTAAACATCTTTTGCCACAAATCTTTGGAAGGAGCCTCCTTCAGCTTCGACATTAGCAAAATTTCCCTTCTGGCGTAAAATAGAGAGTAAGTAAGGCACAATTTGACATAACGGTCTCCCTCGATGTCTTCTAAATGGCTCAGTAGCAAGGTCAGGGAATCCAGAGGTATGTCTATCCCCCAGATATCCCCCAAAGTATCTGACACTGCATGCCAATATGGACGGAGCTTGGGACAGGACCAGACCATATGGAAGAAGGTACCCGATTCAAGGGCGCATCTAGTACACAGTGGGCCAAGACTGGGATAAATGCCCGCTAGCCTCTGTGGAGTGTAATATGCTCTGTGGAGAAACGTCAACTGGATGAACCGGTCTTTGGCCACGATCATGGAGGGAATGAACTATGTGATGCAGTCCTTGCATTCCTCATCTCCCAGAGAGGGAATGTCTATTCTCCATCTGTGCATTGATCTAGTGATTTTAACGTCATGTGCTACTGTCAAGTATAGGTACAGGGAGGAAAAGGGTTTTTCCAGCACCCCAAAGATCAGGAGACGCTCAATCGAATCAGGTTTGAGCGTCACCTGAGTAGGGAACTGGGCTCTAAGGGCATGCCTCAGCTGCCAGTATCTGAATTGGAGGGATCCCGGAAGGTGGTGGGTCCGTCGCAATTCCTGAAACAAGACAATTTCGACCCCCCGGCATCACCTGCCTGAGGGTAATAATTCCTCTCTTAGCCCACACCGCAGGGTCGGGTATTTTATATAGGTGAGGAAGCAAAGGATTGCCCCATAGCGGGGTGTGCGGGGAGATACAAGACGGTTTCAAGACTGCTGCTCTGGAGCACCGCCACACCTGGATCGTGGTTTTCATGGGACCCGTCACAGAGGGGTGAGCCCCACTGCCCCGGTACACCAGATTGGACAGCGCTGTTTATGAGCCTAGAAGAGCCGCCTCCAATGTAACCGCAGAGTTCTGCCGGGGTTGAGAGAACCACCAGCTCACATTGACCAGTACCACTGCCCAGTAATATATTAAGAAATTGGGGAGTGCTAGTCCCCCGCCCGACAGCGGAAGGTATAATATATGTTTTGCCAGCCTCGGGTGCTTGCCAGCCCAAACCAAGGAGATCACTACACTTTCTAGGCGACGGAAGAAGGACTTAGGAATAGGGGTCATGTATGCTTAAAAAAATTAAAAAAAATTTTGAGGGAGATCATTTTAAGGAGGTTGACGCGACCAACAAGAGTCGGAGGGAGACCATGTTCTGCACCTCAGTGAGCTGTGTCAAGACCGGGTATACATTCTGTTTGAGGTAGCCAGCCTCTACATCACCCACCCTCACGCCCAAGGTAGGTAAATTCATTCACCCAACGTAGAGATGTATGTGTGTCTATGTGGGGCAATGATGGGTGAAGCGGGAACAGGACCCATTTGTTCCAGTTTATACAGATACCAGAGTATCTACTGAAGCGATCAAATGCAGAATGTAGGGAGGAGGAAGCATCAGCTAGCTAGAGGAGGGAGTCATCTGCATACAGGGATGTCTTCCCCTCTACTCAACCCACTCATATGCCTTTAACTGTTGTGTCAGCTCTGAGGAGAATGGTAAGCGGTTCCAGTGCCAAGACAAACAATGCCGGGGAGAGTGGGCACCCCTGACACATCCCCCTCCCCAGGGTGAAGACCTCCGACAGGTTCCCATTGGTACGAATACGAGCTCTAGGGTGGGCACATAGCAACCGCAGCGGGACATGAATCGGGCCCAAACCCAAATCTGGACAGAACCGCCCACAAATAGCCCCACTCGACCGAGTCGAAGGCCTTCTTGGCATTGAGTGAGGCCACCACACCCAGGTCGTTAGGATCAGCTATTGCAATGTGGGTATAAAGTCTACGGCTACTAATGTAAGTACCTCAGCCTGGCATGAAGCCCGTCTGGTCAGGGTGTATTAAGGCCGTAATGGCTGTGTTTAGTCAGTTAGCTAGGATCTTGGAAGGTTTTTTAGTATCCACGTTAAGGAGGCGATAGGAAGAGCACAGAGTAGGGTCCTTCCCCGGCTTGGAAATGACCACTATCACTGCGTCATGCATGGTGTCAGGAGGTGTCGCCACTTCCAGGGATTTAGCTAGTAAAGATTGGAGCTTAGGGGCCAGAGAATTCCCCCTGAGGAAGATATGTTATTTCCCGGTATCGACACATATTGATTATTGTAGATTGAATTGATGCACTTTTATATAGATTTATGTAAATTACAGGTTGTCACTGCAATTATCGCATTTTTCACAATTATCGCACAGGGTTGCATATTTCTCTGTTGCATATGAATGCAACATGTGTATATAGGAGGTATGTATGCTACACAGGTTGACATTGGGAGTATCACATAGGATTGCAATTTTTAATTGCTTATGATCGCAATTTTAAATCGCATAAGATTTCAATATTATGTTCACTAGATTTTTTAAATAGGAATGGAATATCTCAACACCAATATTTAACTGCAGTCAGTAATATTAGGATTTCATTTGATTACATTTCTATAGCGCAGCATTAGGGTGGTGCAAGTAGCCAGGAGCCTGTCCAACCCCAAGTCCGGGACCAAATTAAGATCTCCCAGTAGGACCACATTTTCCGTAGAAAACTCCTCTATTTTAGCTGTGATCAGGTTCAGCACATGGAAGGAGGCTGGAGGTGGCAGGTAGAGACCCACTATGACCCATGGTATACAGTGGATAAGTGCATGGATTATCACATATCTGCCCTCTGGATTCAGAGCCAGGTCAAGGAATTTAAAAGGGAGTGTTTTGGAGGACCAGTACACTTCCTCCCCTTGAAAAGTTTGAGTAAGTAGAATGGTAATGGTGACCCACCCAGGGCTTCTTTAGGCTAAAGGTCTTACTGCCAGTCAGATGAGTCTCCTGCAGCACACAGATATGAGGGCCATATGTTTTAATAAACTAAGCGTTCCCTGGTGTTTCAATTGCCGAATTCAGGTCTTGTGTGTTCCAGGAGAGTATTTTAAGAGAAGACATCATATCTTAGTGGAAGCGAGGGAAAATGGAAAGGGGGATCAAGCCCCAGTGGGTTGGACATTCGGATACGGAAGGGGCAAAGGAGAAATCCAAAGAAGCATGCAATGTCAAGTAAAGCATCATCAATAATGACTGTCATATATACTAAAACATGCAACTTAGAGCCAGTAACAGTGACCCAACACATCCCACCATCCCCTACAAACTGATCAAAAGAACATAACATAATCTGTCAAGGATTGGTGGTGTAGATCTCCTGGATCCCCGGGGGCACAAACTTAAATGAACTGTCAATTGTTACTAAAACATGAACTACGAGACCCGCTCCGCAGCTGCGATCACCCGGGTCCCTGGAAGCACTGCAGGCAGTGGCTCCTATAGGATGGCATACAGTTCTACCGGCTGTAAGAGCGTCCAACCCCGGAGCTCCGCGGAGGGGGGCCCACCTCAAATACCCACATACCGTTACATCCCCCGTCAGGAAGAATCCTCATTTCCCAGGGGAGGGAAGCAGCAATGTCCAGGGACTCTGCAAGCCCCAGGGAGCGAGGTAATGGAGGAGATACTCCAATGCGAGGCAGGGGTCAGTCAATGCATATTGTGCAGCTCTCTGAGGCAGAGTCTGCAGGATGTCAGTCCAGGTACCACAGCCAGGGAGGATTTTTGGCCTGGGAATAACACAACAGGTGAGACTCCCAGGCCTCTAAGAAACCGCTCCCGGCAGGGGCTGCAGCAGGATCGCTGTAGAGAGTAACAGGGGTGAAAAAACAACTTGTCATCATGGCTGTAGAAACAACCCATCAAGCTTAGGAACGATAACACCACACAGAGTAGGTCGTCATTTTGGGATCGTGTCAGCCCATGCCGCAGCTTCTGTAGGTGAAGTAAAGAACTGTACACGTTCCCCATCCTGGACCCGTAGCTTGTCTGGGAAGAGCATGCTGTACTTGATTCCTTTCGGTCTTAGAATGGCATGCACATGGTCAAATGACTTGCATTGGCGCTGTGTCTCCACCGAATAGTCCAGGAAGATGAGGAGCTTCGCAATATCAAAATTTGAATTCTCCTTGCACGTGTGACACTCAGAGCACCGTGTTCCGGTCCCGGTAGTGCAGGAGTTTTGATATGAAAGTGCATGGCGGGCCCCCTGGGGACCTCTAGTTGCTGGCATTCATGTTCAATAGAGAAGTGCAGAAAGAATTTAGCCCTGGGCAGTAGGGTTGGAAGCAGTTGTTCCAAGTTATAGGATCAGTCCCCTCAGCGCCTTTAGGGAGACCCAGGACCCACAAGTTGTTGCGGCGGTTCCGATTTTCAGCGCCCTCGGCTCTGGTCTCCAGGTATTTGACCTCGAGTTTCAAGGCCTGTAGGTACGCGTGGTGGTCCCTCTGTACGTCCTCCGTCTCAGAGACCCGCCTCTCCACCTCTGTCACCCAGTCTCAAAATGTATCCATGTCCCTACGGATAAGGGTTGTTTCAGTCTGCACATGTTCTATTTTTGCCGTTAGTGTGAACTGGCATGTCATGATGGCCAATATCAGGGCATCAAAGGCTGCAGAGCCGGCCTGGATGGTGGCCTCAGGCGGGGAGTCAGTCTGTGTCTCCATGTTGAGCGCCAAGCTGGTGGTAGGCCCCGGCAAGATACTCAGTGGTCTCTGCGTTCTTCATCTGGCCGACACGTTTGCCCTTGGTATCGCCCAGCACTCCCGCGGAGAGTCCAGAGAAGAGTGGATTGTATATAATCAGTCTACACCAAAATAGAAACAGGATCGTAGGCCAGAGTCGGGAGCTCGTCTAAAACAGGTTCACTCCCAGCGCCATCTTTAACACGCCCCGTTTACATACACTTACTTTAAAGTGGAAATTTACTCTAATTACTCTACTAATTTTTTTTTTTTTAAGATAGATAGATTAGATATATTAGATAGATTATATACACACACACACACACACACACACACACACACACACACACACACACACACACACGCTCCAAGGAGCTTAAAGCCATAAAGTGCTAGTACGCACAGCATATTAGCACAATATGGCAGACTTGCCTGTCAAATGACAAATGATACCCTCCAGCGCTGTGCTTCTTTCTCCTGGTTTTCTCTCTGGGTTTGGACTGCTCGGCCATGCAAACAGCAATGACTTCACTGCCATGCATGCACTGGGGAGTCACATCATCATGGCACAGGTCAGTGACATAAATGTACACTGAGCTGTGCATGCGTAGCTCACTGCACATAACGCAAACAGGCAGAGAAAAGCAGCTATGAACATAATATAAAAATTCTACCTGTCAGATTTTTCTTTTTTTTGTTAGGTTAATTTCCACTTTAAAGTCTTACAAGATGTTTTCATTGACGCGTTTACCACTTTAAAGTGTTAACACAGTAGTGTGACCATAGGGATGAGTATGCTCACCATCATAAAGTCCTTTGTACTGCCTCCCAGACAAACTAACAATAACAATGTACCACAAAGTCCCTCTGCATTCCATTATTAACACAAAGATGTTACATTCTTGCCTTAGGGGGGAATGCCTGCTAAGTAGAGAACAATACAGTACATTGTAAATACAACAACTTGCATAAATGGAGTCTAAGTTGATCCCACAGATGTGGTGCAATATATTGCACATAAAATGAGACACATAAGGACTAGCAAATGGGAGCTTGTTTTTTAATCAGGTGACTCAGAATAGTGATAAAAGTTCTTCCTGGACTTCTGCTTCCATCTGATAAGCAGGACAGCGCAGAGCAATGATAGTGTGCAAGCCATAGCAACCAGAAACCAAGTGTTAAGCAACACCATTAAGCCAAAAAGTTACTTCCTAGTCCAAGCCGGAAAGAAAGATGCATAGGAGAAGCACCGACAACCCAATCTAGCTTAGTTTCCAACCAGACACTGCTTTAGTACACCCCTCCAACCCAAATCACTTTTGTCTGCCACCTCCATGGGCTCCTTTCCTCCCTCTACGTACAAATAAAATTGCAACACCAAACAATTTCTCATGGTCACCAATCTGCTTCAAACGTCAAATATGACTGGAAGCAAACAGAGGGCAAGTTATACAACAGAGGCGTCAGGAATACAAATACCTCTGTCGCCCCTTCACGGCATATGAGATGATCTGTGAAATCTGAATGCAGTGGGTTACAAGAACCCAACAAAGCAATGGCATACGGACGGATTTCACCTTTTTTTCTGGAATTGCAGCTTGGTTGGGTTATTGTCCTCTATATTTCCTTGTTCCCATTTGTGCTGTATATTGCTGTACACAGAATAGGCCTGAAATTATATGAAAGGAAACTTGATATGCTGGAGATACTGGAGCATTCTCATTCTAAGGCCAGGTCCACATCTATGCATTTTTGAACACGCAATTTTGATGCGTTTTTGCATGCAGTTTTCATTAGTTTTTCAACTTAAAAAAAACTGTGACAAGGCGGTTAAGGAGTGGGCGGCCGCTGGGTCCTTAACATCCGATGAGTTATCAGCTGTCAGTGGGGAACCCTGCTGAAAGCTGAATGTAAAGAAAAAAATTGCCAGCAAAAGTTTAAAAAAGAAGAAACATAATGGCGTGCCATACCTTCGGGCCTGGTATGGATTTTGAGGGGGAACCCCCACAGTAATTTTTTCTTTTATTTATGGTGTGGGGTCCCCCAAAATCTATACCAGACCCTTATCCAATCATGCAGCCCAGGAGGCCAGGAAAGGGCCTTCTGGCCACATGCCCTCGACATGGGGTGTGCTTTAAGGCAGAGAGGCTCTGCCCCCCCTCCACCATCTTGTCCCCCATGTTAATGGGGACAAGGATTTCTTCCCTACAACCTTGGCCGGTGGTTGTGGGCCTGTGGGCGGGGGCTTATCAGAATCTAGAACCCCCCTTTAACAAGGGGGCCCCCAGATCCCCCCCCCCCACACACACACACACACACACACACACACACACACACGTGAATGAGTATGGGGTACACAGAACCCCTACTCATTTACCAAAAAAAAAAGCGTGTAGTGTAAAAAATGAACATTATACATTATTTTTCCTAACACCCTAGAGAATAAATTGGCGGTTGTTGCAATACTTTGTCACACCATATTTGCGCAGCGGTCTTACAAGCACACTTTTTTTTGGAAAAAAATACACTTTTTTGAATTAAAAAAATAAGATAACAGTAAAGTAAGCCCAACATTGTGAAATATAATGTTACGCCGAGTAAATTGATACCAAACATGTCACGCTTCAAAATTGCGCCCGCTCGTGGAATGGCGACAAACTTTTATGCTTAGAAATCTCCAAAGGCAACGTTTAAAAAATTCTAGTTTGAGTTACAGAGGAGGTCTAGGGCTAGAATTATTGCTCTAGCTTTATCAATCGTGGTGATACCTCACGCGTGGTTTGAACACCGTTTTCATATGCGGGCACTACTCACGTATGTGTTCGCTTCTGCACGCGAGCTCGGCGGGACGGGGCACGTTTAAAAAAAATTTTTATTTTTTTCTTAATTATTTTACCTTTTATTTTTACACTGGTCTTTAAAAAAATACATTAATTGTGTCACTTTTATTCCTATTACAAGGAATGTAAACATTCCTTGTAATAGAAAAAAAGGCATGACAGGACCTCTTAAATATGAGATCTGGGGTCAAAAAGACCTCAGATCTCATATTTACACTAAGATGCAATAAAATTTTGTCATTTGGAAGAAAAAAAAATGTCCCTTTAAGAGCTATGGGTGGAAGTGACATTTTGACGTTGCTTTCGCCCTGCAATGGTATGGAGACGGGTGGAGGCCATCTTCCCCTTACTCATCCCCATACCAAGCCAGCAAGAGGACACGATCGCCTCCGCCGCTACCAATGGCTTTGGTAAGCGGCGGAGGGCAGCAGAGCGCAGCGGGAGGGGGGCCCCTCTCCCGCCGCCGATAAAAGTGATCTTGCGCCGAATCCGTTGCAGAGACCACTTTTATCTGAAAGCGGACCACCTGCTGAAGATAAGGATACCAGGGTTATGGTGGCTAGCTGCTGCCATAACAATGATATTCCTTTTCAAATTAGTGACGTAAAACGACGGTGGGCGGTCCGTAAGTGGTTTAACAATGGGGATTTATACATCCACCCAAGCAGCTGAGAGGAGAGCACTACACCTTAAAGCCACTATGAACGAATGCAGTGCAATCTGACAGACGGTTGCACCTGGGGGATGGATGCAACATCCGATTAATGAAATTGAGCCCCGCTATCAGACCTGTAACAATACAAAAAAACCACAGTAAGGCCTCTTTCACACGGACTGTCCGTTCAGGTCCACCTGTCAGTTTTTTAGGCGGACCTGAACAGACACTCCATAGACCTCTATGGAGCGTCGGATGTCAGTGGTGACATGTCCGCTGACATCCGACCCGCCCCAATCCAAAAAAGTGTGACGGAGGAAAAACCTACTTTTCCATCAGTCTGTGGATCGGATCGGGTGACGACGGACTCTACGGTCAGTCTTCATCCGATCCCCCATAGGGGAGAGCGGCGCTCTGACAGGTCCGTCCCTGCACAGTGTGCAGAGAGGGACCTGTCATGTTCCGTCGATCTCTGCTGAGCAGGAGCGATCCCCCGCTGAGCAGAGCGGGCTCCGTACATAGACACGTCCGTGTGAAGGAGCCCTAAGTCGTCATCCAGGTCCCGAATCTCAGGTATTTGTAAGTGCCTGTAGGATAAGCACAGAGGCAGCGGGTGCTAAGATGATATCCAGCAATCTGCTACGATATAACACGTTATTGAACACCTCATAAGGAATACAAGTGATATTCGCTGCCTGCTCCACTTGATTTCAAAGGTGAATGGCACAGAAATAGTCACTACTAGGACATAGCTTCAAAGGACATAAGCTCAAAGATATCTGGCAGCATAATAGACATCTGGCCAGTACTAAACCACTGTGTCCAAGAACCGAGAGGTACCTCATGAATACTGCCAATATGGTCGGTCTGTCTGTGTATAGATTACTCACTGTTCCGTGGTTTTTCAGCAGCCATTATATGTTGTTCCTATGATCCATAGTCCTTAGTGGAAATAGCCAGAGATCCTCACAACCAGTTCGTTCAGCAGGCAAGTACAGTGGAAGTCCTTACAGGTGTTCTGTGTGAATAGTACGGCTTTTCAATATCTCCTGTAGATAATCCCAGCTGCTGACATCCCATAGAGCACAGGACAGGTGCAGAGCAGCGGCTTGTAGTGAAGAAGGATGATCCCGTAGCACAGCACACCAAAAGCCTCTGGGTAAGTCCATCAGGTAAGTGGTATTCTGTAGACAGGCAATGCAGGATGCAGTACATCAGGGGGTGTGAGGGGTGCTGCTCCAAATGGATCTACATATGTTTTGTTTCGCCCCAGGAAATTCTTCAGGATTTAGGAGCAATTAGGCTATCGCTGGTATTAAAACCATCCACATGCAGCCGATTGGTTGTCTTACTTAAAGTGGCGGATCCAGCTTTAACCCTTAAAGCGGGGGTCCACCTATCTATCGTTTTTTTTTTTTTTAGTTCATTCACAAACTTTTCTTCTCAGTATTACATACTCACATATTGTGTGTAATATGTCCGCCTGTGTCAGATTTCGTCGGAAAGAATAACTTATATTATTCACTGCAGGCGGTTTCCATCTTCATTGTGGGCATTTGAAGCCCACAAGTATTTATTTCCTGGATGTGGTGAATGCTGTGCTCCCAGCATTCACTGCTCGTTCCCGCACATGCTCAGTGGCATCCTGGGAAGCCTGACACTAGCTCCCAGGAGTCTGGGAGAGGCTAGAAACACGCCTACTCCCATGGGAGGAGAACCAGGAAGTGCAAAGAAGAATAGAAAAATAAAAGGTAATTACGGCGATTTAAATTTTTTTAAACGGCATGTCAGCATCTAGGCAAGGAAGAGAATACATACAGATATTGTTCAAAATTTGGGTGGAACCCCGCTTTAAATCTATTGTTCCATATTGTCATCAGGGGATTTTCCACCAAACTAAAAACTACACATACTATGCTTTGTCCACTTTCTTACTGGGCACTTAAACCCCTCTCCTGCCCAGACCAATTTTCAGCTTTCAGCGCTGTCACACTTTGAATGACAATTGTGCAGTCATACAGCACTGTACCCAAATGAAATTTTTATCATTTTTTTCACACAGATAGAGCTTCCTTTTGGTGGTATTTAATTGCTGCTGGGTTTATTTTTTGCTAAATAAAACAAAAAAGGACCGAAAATTATGGAAAAAGAAAAACAAAACTGTTTCATAGTTTGTTATAAAATTTTGGAAACAGGTACATTTTTCTCCTTCACTGATGTGCGCTGTTGAGACTGCACTGATGAGCACTGATGAGGCGGCACTGAAAGGCAACACTGATCTGTGGCACTGATGGGCATTGATTGGCAGCACTGGTGGGCATTGACGGGTGGCACTGTGGGCACTGGCAGCTGGCACAGCTTTCTGTGTGAGGGACCGATGTACCTTTGACAGAAGCCTGTGATCGGCTTTTTTCCCCCCTCGTGCTGACAATTAGGGGGAAAAAAATTACCGATTACAGAGCTTCTGTTTACATCACGCGATCAGCCGTCTTTGGCTGACAGCTGATCAGGTGGTAAGGGGCCAGGACCGACCCCTTACTTGGATCTGTAAACAGCCGAGTCTCATAGACTCAGTGATCAAAGAGTGTGCCCCGCAGGGACACGCAGACATCACTTGCTCGGGAGGGTGTCCATGGATTTAAGGCTTGCGATGTAGCCATCTTTCATAGTTAAACTAAAAATCAATATACTATACAAGTATAGATCTATATATATATATATATATATATATATATATATATATATATATATATATATATATATATATATATATATACACACACACACACACACACACACACACACACACACATATACATATACATATATATATATATATATATATATATATATATATATATATATATATATATATATATATATATATATTTATTTATATTAGATCTATGTGTCACATAAACATAGGCAATAGATTTGAAGGGCACCTGAATTGTACATTTTTTTCCCCCATGGGCTTAGTCAGGATCAGGAATATATTGTCCAATTAGATACTGATTGACCACCAAAAGCAGTATATGCATACATATATTCTCCGTAGAAGAGAAGTGACGTATACAACTGTGTTTCAGTCATATACAAGCACAGAGAGCCAGTAGGGAAAGTGCATCAAACCCCTTGCCTAGAATGTGGCGAGGTCTAATAGAGGGAATAGAGACACAAAATTTATAGAAAATTAAGCAATGAGAAATCACTCGTTAGCTCTCCACCCTCTTTTCTGAACGCTCAAACTTTATAAATCCTGGACTTTGAATGGATTGAGATAAGAGAAGACTGCAGGCAAACAGATAAAACGTATGTAGGAGGATTCGTTTCTTCTTTGTGTATCACCTGAGGCCACTCACTTCTCCGTGTATATGGAAAGGTTTACAGCCACTTTAATTGAAAACCGAGAGAAATTTTCAGGTTATCATTGCCGACTTCTCCATCAGAAAATGAAAGTTGCCTGGCTATCATACTAATGCAATCACTTTAACATTTTCCTAGTAGTACAGAGGCGAGGAATTCTGACTCCTTGACTTTTTGGACGAATTCCTCTTCTAGTTGTTGACACAGAAGCCATATACAGACAGGTCACCAGCATTTTTATTCAGAGACCAGTAATGACATGCCCTTGAATTTCTCCCAGGATAGGTTTACTTTAGTGTGAGAATATGTTAGTGGTGGGTTTTGGCCAACTTTCCATAAACCATAATGGCTATGCTGTCTCAAAGCCAGGCAATTATATAATAGACATAATCTTCATATTATCATGAGTGGGGGGAAAAAAAAAACATATTTCACTAGGCACGCATCTAAAATAATGAGCTGTGACTTAGGACTGTACGAGTGCCAGCATCCCTAGAAGTCATAGCAATTCAGCATATCAAGGATATAAAAAAACAATGCCAAAAAAAAAAAAAAAAAAACACAAAAAAACAGCTGCTGTAAAAGTCAGCGTTTTATTTGTACATAAATGAAAACAGCAAATAAAAAGACTGGTTCTTATAATAGTAACGTTGCTGATCTCACATAGATACCACTTATTAATTAAATTTAAATGTCTGAAGATGTCCATGCACTATGCCCAACGCATTTCAAACAGATCTTTATCAGGGATAGAGTAGAGTTGAATCACTTGAGAAAGCAAAATACTTATACCGTAATATACAGATAAAAACATTCCAGCCTGTGGATCAGGAGAACACTATAGACAAGTGTGCACACAAGGACCTGAATGCATATGGCAACACAGTGATGGCGGGCACAATCTAGAGTTCTGACCAGCAGCACCGGTGCGGCTGCTTTGCCCCTTATTGGGAACGGTTTGAAATGCATTGAGCATACTGCATGGATATCTTCATGGACATAACTACATTTAAAGTGACATTTAACTACTTCCCGCCCGTAGGACATCCATAGACGTGCTCGGGTTGAAGTAGTTATACTAGGATGATGCCTGCACCTACATGCATCATCCTGGTATTGAATTTTTCAGCCAGTGATTCAGTTTTTAGCAGAAAAAAATACCACTGCCTTTCCCATGCTCTAGCCCTCCGATCGCAGAGCCCAGGAACGATGCGACCAGTGGCGATGGCTGCACAGATCAGAGAGAGGAACTGACGATGTTCCTCTTTCTCCATGACCTCGGAAACGGGGAGTGTCAAATATGTCATCACTTCTGGTCCCGCCACTTTGTCTACCTGGTCGTTAGTGCCGAGGGAGGCAGCTGATCAGACCGAACTGTGTTTGATCGGCTGCATTGGAGGCCAGAGGAGAGATATGGGGTCTGTGCTCATCCCTTGTGATAGCAATAAAGTTAATCCAAAAATAACAAAGTATAAAACAAAAAAGTTATGTATAAAATAAATAATAAATAAAGTACCCCCGTCCTTGCGCGCAAATGCGAACATGCAAATGGTGGTCGTACCACACTTGAGGTATTGTCGCGAACGTCAGTGTGAGAGCAATAATTCTAGCACCAAACCTTCTGTGTAACTCTAAACTGGTAACATATAGAAGAGTTTAAAGCAGAATGCAGAATTTTAAGCATCATAGTTTGCCGCCATTCCACCGGCAGACGCAAAAAAAAAAAAAAAAAGTAGATTTTTACATGTAGGCGCGAAGTGCCAGAATTGGCCCGGATATGAAGTGGTTAAAGTTCATAACGAAAGTGGTATCTATGAGACATGAGCAATGCTACTAATAACAACCAGTCTTTTTATTTGATGCTTTTATCTATGTGCAAATAAAACTTGTAGCTTTTATTGAAGATATTTATGTGTTTTTTTTTTAATATAATGCCAACAAAATCCCAGACACCCTGTATTGATATTTCACTAGGCAATAATAGTAATAATATCAAGCAGCTTATAAGAGATATTGAAAAAAAAATTAGGCTAAAAAAAAAATAAAATAAACCATCTGTATTGCTAATTCTCTTCAGCTCCCCTCGATGCGGAAGGACTTACAACAAAAATCATATTCAATGTGCTTGTGAGATAAATGAATTCAATTAAAACAATCTATAAAAAAAACAAAGAAAACATTTGCAAAACTCCACAGAGAATATAACGCATGAATTTCTATTTATTCGAGCAATATCTTGAATGGTTTGTAGAGAATATAGAAAAACTCCAGGGAAAAATGATCAAAATGTTTATTTTAGATTGTTAGGGAAGTAAATAATTCACTGCACAACAGAATAGCCTAAGAAGCAATTAGAAAGATGATCAATTTCATTATAGGAGCGACCACCCATAGATACGAAAACAACTAGATAGCAGAACAACAAAGCACAATTTACAACTAAACACCTACGCATATTGGTCCCATGCTATAAACAGAAGTGGAATAGAAAAAAGGAGATATAAAAATTAAACTACTGGTTAGGTCACCAGGTGAAAATAAAAGAAAGTCTAAAAAAGAAAAAACAAGTGCAGCCATCAAGAATCAGTAAGCAGGGGGGAGTGTGGGGTTGCAGCCTAAATGAGGAATTCACTCACCTATGTATACTGTTTGAAGTTAACACTGGGACATATATTCCTCCTGGAGGAGCCAGAACTATGTATACTGCCCAACAGGGACTTGTAGGATTTTATTCAGCTACGTACACTGCCATACAGGGAATGTCAGGACATGTAACCCCACCAGTGCAGAGCCCCAGCCTCAGTCCGTATTACTAACCCCCCCCCCCCCCCAACTGCAGACACAGACAGGCCAGGCTGATATTTACTTACATAGTTGGACATGATTTCTATTCACTGAGGTTTTCCCCCATTCTTCATACATAACACATTGAGTGCTGCAGTATAAACGGTCCAATGGGAAACACAGCACATCACCACTTATCGGTAGTTCCGAGGTCTGCAGTACGGTTTACAGAAAGCAGGGGGCATCTGTCTGAGACGGGATGGGGAGGCAGTATGCTGATGGGGAAGGTGAGGGCAGTGTGCCGCAAATACAAATCACGCCTCGGTCGCCTGCCACGTGGCCTGGCCCGGGGGTTAGGGACCTCTTCTTTAAACACAGTATTATGCACCATGCACCTTGGTGGGGGGGGTGTCAATGGTATAGAGCAGTGATGGCTAACCTTGGCACCCCAGATGTTTTGGAACTACATTTCCCATGATGCTCACCTACACTGCAGAGTGCATGAGCATCATGGGAAATGTAGTTTCAAAACATCTGGGGTGCCAAGGTTCGCCATCACTGGTATAGGGTCTGCACATATTAAATAGCTGAGGAAGTCAAGTTTGCCCAAAGCATAAAAGGTAATTATGAATTAATTAGGAATAAAAACACCTAATCCCATTTTCAGAACTGCCTGCATATAAGTACTCTCTGTAGCATTATTGTATGGCTAAAAGGAAAAAAAGTTCTCATGTTTTACAATAAGTTTTCAGCAAGTAAATTAAAGGATTCCTTTTTATTCGAAACTAGAAAACATGAGTAACGAAATGTCTTACCTCTGCAACTTTTGGAGGAACTCCATCTCCTAGCACTTCCCTGATGAAGCATTGCTGACTCATGTAATAAGAAGGACCTCCACATGTCCTTTTGAAAGCATCTTTCAGCCTTTTCAATTCCACATCAGTCACTGCGATTAAAATGGAAAAAAGGTCAGTGTAAACTATCGTTTAAAGCAAAACTTAACAGTATCTGCGAACCACAAACAGAAGACACATTTTTTATATTCAAAGCAAACCCATCCATCCATCCATGTTTTACATGCTTCCATGCTTTATTTTGTTAGGAAATCACTTTGAAAATCCACCCCTCTCCCCTAGCATTTCTAGTTGCTGCCATCTTGAGCTTACTTCCTGGAATCCATCTGTCCTTAACTTAGACATGCAGGCAGCAGGTGTTCTTAGCTGAAGAAAGGCCCTCCTCCCAATAAAACAAAAAAAGAAAAAAAAATGCTCATTAAGACTCCTAAGGTATAGGACATCATTTTGGACTACACTAGAAACCAGGAAGCAACCAAAGAAATGTGAAAAACGATTAAAACACATAAATATATTATACCTATTTACTAATGCTAGCAGCATTAATATTACAAATAAATAATGTTGACCAAGAGAGTTTATTCCACTTTAAGCATTTACTATTTAAAAAATCTGTAATAGAAGCATATAGGTAGAAAATACATGATGAGATGGAAATAAGCACAACAGCATTGTCTACAAAATATTACTGTTCTTCCCTCTCACCACTACAAAAGTAATGACAGCAGCAGAGAAGAGTGGAGAGCCCAAAAGGAGGTGTGGGCTGTGCTCTCTCCCCCACCTTCTCTCCCTCACGTCTGTGTATACAGGAGTTAAAGTGGTTGTATACCCACTTTTTTAATTTTTACCTACAGGTAAACCTATAATAAAGGTAGGTAAAATGAATATCTCCTAAACCTGTACAGGTTAGATTTTTTACTATGCATGCAGCCGCTGACGTTAGCGGCATATGCGTTGTGAATGCCCGGCTGAAGGTTCCGGCCGACGCTGCCGGACCTTGCCGGGAAGAAGACTCCCGCGCGCATGCGCGGGATTGACATCATCGCGACTCCGGCCACTCACAGAGCTGGAGCTGCAAACCTGGAAGACACGCCGAGGGCAAAATGTCATCCCTCCAGCCAGCGATACGGGGACCTCATTCGAAGGTAAGCATTTCATAATGAGCTAGCATGCGTTGCATACTAGCTCATTATACTTTTGCTGTATAGGGTTTTATTTTAACCACTTTAACAAAAGATTGCTCTCAAATGCAACTGTACAGGATTTGATTACCGCCCCCCCATCCACAATTTCTGCTGTCGGGACAGTAGCATGTGGGGAGGGAATACAAGACGTGTGTTACTGGCCAGATCACCAGGTGAAAACAGAAAACAGCAAAAAAAATAAATAAATAAAACACCCATCATGTAACTGATTGGTAAGCTGAAATAGAATACATTTGAGTTTAACGCTGCATTAAGTCAACATATATTACATGCTGTAACAGTTTAACCGCAGAGTCAGCATAAAAACTTACACACCCCAACAGTTCAACCTTAAAGTGGTTGTAAACCCTGTTACACCACTTTTCACTATAGGAAAGCCTATATTAAGGCTTACCTGTAGGTACCGTGAATATCTCCTAAACTTGTAACGTTTAGGAGATATTCACTGAAGAAACGGCCCGCTCTTGGCCTTTCTTCAGTAGCCGTGCCGTGACCGACGGGAGTGACACCATTGTGGCTCCGGCCGATCACAGCGACGAACCCTGCGAACCCGGAAATGACTCCGGGAGACATGTCGCCACTCACAGCTGCCACAGCTTTGATCTAAGGTAAGTATTTAATAATGAGCTAGTATGCTATACTAGCTCATTATGCCTTTGTCTTGCAGAGGGTTTTTTTTGTTTGTTTTTTTGAGTTTACAACCACTTTAAATTGACCCTTTTATCACAGAGTCACACTATACCAGTACTCATGTAAACTTTTCAGTATGAGGGCCCCATTGTATATTTTACAAATGTTCGCAGGCTGAAAAAAAAAAAAATCAAAAAAAATAATCAGTTTTACAAATGAATGACCCCCCCCCCCTTTCCACATTCCATTAGGGTCCCCATCAGAATCCCTCACCACTTTATGCTTACAGTGTATTATTCCAGCAGGATGGGAGCCGGTATGGCTGGAGGAAGTGTCGTTTTTTTTCTGTGAATGCTGGAGTAAGCACATCATTGATTGCTAGGACACCGGTGGAAACCTGCTGGAGACTGCATGGGAGGGGGGAACTGGAGACCATAGGAGGCTTCTGCTGACCTGAATCCTCAATCTGTGAACAATGGGGACACACCACTGACCCTAGCTTTGGGAAGAGATGAAATCTTGTAGCAGCCGAGAAATTTGGAGACCACTGCACTATACAGTACCAGCTGCTGCAGGTATTCCGCACTTCTGGGTGTTTGAATATCTACTTCTCCCAACACACACAGCACTTTCCCCCAGCGATTCGTACCTCATTACAGAGCATATGAGTTTGTGGAAGGAATCGCTGCATGCGACAGGGGGAGCAGCTATTCAACCCATCCTACTAGTCACATACATGCAGCATATAAAAAGCAGTGAAACAGTGGTGGTTAAAGAAATTGGCTGTCAGAGAAATGAGAATAGTTTCTTTTTTTTTTAAAGGGGTTGGTCCATTTCTGCAAATGATCTTGTGATGATAGGATCAATTTAGACACAGCGCAGGTATTGTCTTGGCAGATGGAGCTATACAAGTCTATGACTGCACACTGCGGAAGTGTGGCCAGAGAGAAGAGATATTACAGCTTAAAGCGGAAGTAAACCCATCCATAAAACAGTTACCTTTCCAGCACGTGCCGGAAATGTAACACTCCCATTGGTTGTGCTCTCAACCAAACTGTCAAACCATCCAATGGCTGGTGTCATAACAGATCACATGTGCAGCATCATGGCAGTTGTAGATTAAACAGAGGCCAAGATGGCGGCTTCCTTGGCTGAAAACGATAGGAGGGTTTACTTCCACTTAAGGACCGGCCACTGTATATATACGTCATCACTTTAAAGATGGATATCTCGGTAACGGCAGCAGCTGCTGCCACAACCGAGGTTTCCATCTTTAGGGCCGGCGATTCTGTACACGATAATGGTGGTCTCTGCGGCGGGTTCGCCGCGAGATCACAGTTATCGCCGGCGGGAGAGGTGCCACCCCCCTCCCGCCGCTCTCCCGCGCCCTCCGCCGCTTACCGGAGCCGTCGGTAGCGGCGGAGGCGATCAGGTCCTTTCTGTGCCTGGGTATAGAGACGAGTGAGGCTAAGATGGCGCCCACCCATCTCTATACCATAGGACGGCCAGAGCAACATCATTACGTCGGCTCCGCCCACTTCTCTTAAAAAGGCACATTTTTTTTTGTGTCATTTTTTTAAACGAATTTTTTTTTTTTTTTTTGCATTTTAGTCTAAATATGAGATCTGGGGACTTTTTGACCCCAGATCTCATATTTAAGAGGACCTGTCATGCTTTTTTCTATTACAAGGGATGTTTACATTCCTTGTAATAGGAATAAAAGTAATCCAATTTTTTTTTTTAAAAATAGTGAAAAAATAAATAAAATAAAGTAAAATAAATAATAATAAAAAAATTTTTTAAAGCGCCCTGTCCCGACAAGCTCACGCGCAGAAGCGAACGCATACGTGAGTAGCGGCCGCATATGAAAACGGTGATCAAACCACACATGTGAGGTTTCGCCGCATCCGGTAGAGCGAGAGCAATAATTCTAGCCCTATACCTCCTCTGTAACGCAAAACATGCAAACTGTAGAATTTTTTTAAACGTCGCCTATGGAAATTTTTAAGGGTAAAAGTTTGACGCTATTCCACGAGCGAGCGCAATTTTGAAGCGTGACATGTTGGGTATCAATTTACTTGGCGTAACATTATATTTCACAATATTAAAAAAATTGGGCTAACTTTACTGTTGTCTTATTTTTTTATTCAAAAAGTGAATTTTTTCCAAAAAAAAAGTGTGCTTATAAGACCGCTGCGCAAATACGGTGCAAAAAAAAGTATTGCAATGACCGCCATTTTATTCTTTAGTGTGTTAGAAAAAAAACAATATATAATGTTTGGGGGTTCTAAGTAATTTTCTAGCAAAAAAAAAAAAAACGGTTTTAAACATGTAAACACCTAAAATCCAAAACGAGGCTGGTCCTTAAGTGGTTAAGGTTGTTAATAAAGTCAATACTCAGAACAGACCACAGTTGCCTTCATAAGGTAAATAAGTAGCCAGAGTTAAAAGTGTTACAAGCCTTGCCACTTGCATCTTGTGTTTTCCACCAGCATAAGATGGACATTGAACATGTCGTTTCATGGTGTCATTTGTCACACTATTCAAGTAGTTTGTAGTAAAGCAAGTCTTTACATTCCTTTGTTAGCAATTTCAGTTTGTGTTCAAGCATGAAGCATGCCACTGCACAGGTTATTTCATGATCTCTGTCAGTAGCATAACAACTGACATTTCCTGTGAAGAAACTACATATCCCACAATCCCTGGGTCTCTCAGTCTAGCTCTGCAGGTGCAGCAATTAGATCGGACTGTGATTGCAAATAAACATAGAGCTTACCATGCAGCAGGAAGATTCTAGGTACAGATTTTATTACATGAAGCTACATTTGTGAAGTGACACCAAGCAGGTGGCAACGCATGCACTGGACACTGTGCTCCAGATCAGGAAGGTGCTTTGTCCCTTGTAGTAAACCATGGGAACAAAAGAATCGATCAGCCATGACACTACACTACATGACCAGCCATGATCAGCTATGACACTACACCAGCAACATGTAAGCCCATCATTACAAGTCAAATACAGGGAATATAGCTACAATACTATCTAGTTAAAACAACAACATTTCAAAATGTACAATACCTTTGAGTTAAAAATAGCTCAGGATGGCCTTTAGTGGCTATTCTTACAAATCTAAAATTTAAAGTGGAGTTCCACCCACTTTTACAACTCTTCAGCATCCCTCACTAAACTGTGCACTGTAAACGAATTGGATATTTTTTTTTTTTTTTACTCAGCACCTACTGTATATCTGCTGTATTCATTTTTCACTTCCTCCTCCCTGGCCGTGGCCCATCGCATCATTTCCTGTTTGCAGTGCCTTCTGGGAAGGGGCGGCAACTTCCTCTGACACTGCCGTTGCTATGGAAACCTGACCTGAAACCCATTAGATCTTCAAGGATGCGATCCAGGAAGAAATACAGTCTGGCTTCAGATGCCCACACTTAAGATGGCCACGGCCTGCTGTAAGTTTATAAAATAACAAACTACTGCTATAAACTAACAAAACAGACCTTAGTTTACAGACTAACTTTACTAGAATACATTAAGCTTGGGTATTATAGGGGTATTTTTATTTAAAAAGTATCATTTTGGCCGGAACACCACTTTAATGAATTTGTTACCCCACTATTTCATATTCCTGATATGTGCCTGCTGTACCATTTACTTGTGTTAAAAAAAGTGTCCTGTTCCCTTTGCATTGCTTCCTTTGTGTTGTGTTTGTATTGCTTCTTGCCAGTTCCATTGCTATCCTATTAAAAACTGACCACACTAGGCAAAAGAGCAGGTCAGTTTTCTGGCTATGCCGAGAAATCAGCCTACTCTACCCTAATGATCAGGCTAGAGCAGACATTCTTCTCCCCCCATAGTCAGTGTGCTGCTGCTTTTCCTTCCCTAGCTCTCAGAGTTCCTTATGCAGCTGAGAACAAAGATTTTATGATTACTTTACAGAAAAAAAAATGGGGGGGGGGTAATTTATTATATATATACATATACATATACATACATAGACACACACACACACACACACACCGCAATAAAATCTCAACATATGCACATACTGAAAAAAGCCTACAAAGCTGAAATAAAATGGGGATGGGTCCCCACATCCTCATTTACAATGCAGGACTGCTGGTCCTGCATTGTATCCAATAACATCAGAAAGCCTGAAAGCCTGCAACCAGAAGAGCAGTGCAGGGGGGTTTCCCAAAATCCCCCTGTTGAATCTAGATATAAGGCAAATATTATAGCTCATTTCTCTACCCCTAGACCAGTGATGGCGAACCTTGGCACCCCAGATGTGTTGGAACTACATTTCCTATGATGCTTGTGCACTCTGCAGTGTAGTTGAGCATCATGGGAAATATAGTTCCAAAGCATCTACTACATTTCCCATGATGCTCATGCACTCTGCAGTGTAGTTGAGCATCATGGGAAATGTAGTTCCAAAGCATCTGGGGTGCCAAGGTTCGCCATCACTGCTCTAGGCTAAAATGAGCATTTAACACTTGCTGCTGACCAGATGTACCCCAAAAATACCACTGAGAATTGGCACAAATTCAAAAAGAAAAATTTACACTTCAAAATCACAGTGGACTTCAAACAAGACTCAAAATCTCTGAATAAAGATTCTTCTTCTTTTTTTTTTTTCTTTAAGGGAAGAGAGACAATCACCTTACAGAACAAGAACACACAATTATTAAAATATACTTCAGAGTAAGATAGATATGAGCTTGGCACATAGCAATTTTAATGAACAAATCAGATCTCTAGACATTCTTTAAAGCCAGTGTTAAAAGAAATAAGAACCTACATAGCCTAATCCCTTAATTAATATGGTGCTCTTGTCCAATGCCACGTACACACGAGCGGAATGTCCGTCAGAAAAAGTCCGATGGGAGCTTTTCATCATATTTTCCGACCGTGTGTATGCCCCATTGGACTTTTTTCGTCAAAAATTCTGACAAACTTAGATAGTGAACATGTTCTAAATTTTTCAGACGGAACCAATTCCTATCGGGAAAATCGCTCGTCTGTATGCTGTTCCGACGTACCAAAAACGACGCATGCTCAGAAGCAAGTATGAGATGGAAGCTATTGGCTACTGGCTATTGAACTTCTTTTTTCTAGTCCTGTCGTACATGTTGTACGTCACCGCGTTCTGGACGGTCGGACTTTGGTGTGATCCGTGTGTAGGCAAGACAGCTTGAATGGAATTCTGGAGTTTAGTCGGAGAAACCTTTGGAGTTTATTCCAATGGCAAAACCAGTTGTGTGTATAGGGCATTACACTAGAAAGACGTATCATATGTAAGAACAGACCAAACAGCTCTGCATACAGCTTCACCAACAACTAAGGTAAGATTAAAATGTCGTTTTTAAAATGATCAAAAATTACATTTGGAGAAAATAAAATTACCCAGAAGCCACTGAAAGAAAATACCAAAAGATCTGCTACTAAATGGTGATTGTCAAGAGACCACAAAATTCTGTCCAACCTTTATCTTACTACAGCTATCAAATGCCAAAGAGCTGCAGTTTAGTGGAAGAACATACATGCTAAGGTTTGAGGAACTGTGCAAGTTTTATTGGACATATGCCACTACTCTAATAAGTACAACATGGGGAGGCTTTTCTGATATTAAAGCCCCTCATTGACTACAGTAAACCTCACAAGATAAATCAGCAAATGTTCAATAACCCAACAACCAGGTCATCTATACCGGTGCATGTCAACAGACGGTGGCGTTGTACGTATCTGTCATAGCTTCCTCTCCAGCCATACAACTTGTGCACTCTACCTTGTTGCTGTGGCTGATCTCTTCACCTGGTCTTCTTCTCGATTCAATGTGTTCAGCCATCTTGATTGGCTGGCATGGGATACACATCCAACACATGCCAAGGTTGTAAACTGAGCTGTGCATGTGCAACTTAGTATATAATCCTTAAGAAACTAGCTAGAAGACAGACAAGCAGCTTTTATTGCTGAGAAAGGCACACAGTTACTTCTGCAATAAAATAATACCTTCTAGCATTTTTTTATACGCAAGTTCTGCTTTTAACGCAAAGGAAAAACAGAAGGAAGGAAGAGGACACTGATATCACAAGACTGCACCAAAGACAGCTTTGTATAAAGGCTGCGTGTAGTAGTAGAGTTTTGTTTTTCCTTTACATCAGGTAGTCACGTAGTATTCAGGTATCTCAAGGGAAGAAGGAAGAGATGATGCTCATGGGTCTACCTACACAGTGACTTGTGTTTAGTTTGTCCAGAACGAAGACAGACAATATCATAGACAGACTGACTAATTCTTGCTACAAACCAACAATTCTGCAAAGTGCTACTCTATATAAATACATGAAAAAAATAAAGGCAGCTAGAT
The DNA here is from genome assembly GCA_037952925.1 of Lithobates clamitans. Lineage (NCBI taxonomy): Eukaryota > Metazoa > Chordata > Amphibia > Anura > Ranidae > Lithobates > Lithobates clamitans. Next base: position 6,830,935 of record JBBGZY010000240.1, on the reverse strand, counting down.
ACTTCTGCACAATCATTTATCCATTTTGCTTGCAATTGCTTTTTTATAGAGACTAGTGATTACCAAATACCAATTTGTTTGCAATCGTATTTTAAATAGCATTTTACTGCTGTAGCCCATAGTGACATCCCTTGGTCCTCTGTGTAAATCTAGATAAGCACATTTGACTTCTTGTAATGTGCTAAACTACTCCGTAGGTATTCCCCTGAAAGGCCTACAGAAAAAAACTGTGCAAGGATAAATCAATCACAAAATATGATTCCAATAAAGCAACATCAGTCTATTTCCAGGTGAGTGCTCTCCAAGGCAATGAATTCAAGAACTACAAGGCTTCATGTACACGGGACGTTTTTACAACCCCTCCTGAACGAATTAACTTGACAGATAATAACCCACGTTTAAAACGTCCGTTTTGCCGCGTTTGCGTTTAGAAATAGCCAAATATGAAAAACGCCTGAAAACGAAACGCGGCTAAACGCGAGTTACCACGTTTAGCCTTGTTTAGCGCTTGAAATGCCTCTAAACTCAGCGCCTGAACCAATTTTTTTGGGTTCCAAAAGAAGCCTCTAAACTCAACTACCTAGAAAGGACTGTAAACGACCCTGTGTACATGTACTGATAAGATAACACAGGAGAGTTCAGGAGCAGTTGAAAAAAATGCCCAACTACTCCTAAATGTTCGGTTAGCAGCAGCAGTGTACATGAGGCCTTAACCACTTCCGGACCACGGCACGCCGATATACGTCCTCACTTTGAAGGAGGATATATTGTTGTTATGGAAGCAGCTAGCTGCCATAATGCCGGTATTCTCTTGTTCGGCCGGCGGTCCACTTCAAGATAAAAGTGGTCTCTGCGGCGGATTTGCCACACTTTTAATCGGCGGCGGAAGAGGGCCCCTCCCGTCGCACTCCCGCGCTCTCCGCTTCTTACCAAAGCAGTTGGCATCGGCAGAGGCTAACAGGTCCTTCTGCTGGCTGGGCATGGAGATGAGTGAGGGGGAAGATGGCCCCCACCCGTCTCCAAGACATTGCAGGGCAGAAGTGATGTCAAAACGTCACTACTGCCCATAGCTCTTAAAAGGGCCATTTTTTTATTTTTATTTTTTAAATGAATTTTTTTTTATTATTGCATTATTGTGTAGATATGAGATCTGAGGTCTTTTTGACCCCAGATCTCATATTTAAGAGGTCCTGTCATGCTTTTTTTCTATTACAAGGGATGTTTACATTTTTTTAAACGCGCCCCGTCCCGTCGAGCTCGCGTGCAGAAGCGAATGCATACATGAGCAACGCCCGCATATGAAAACAGCGTTCAAATGTTGGTAGAGCGAGAGCAATAATTCTAGCCCTAGACCTCCTCTGTAACCCAAAACATGCAACCTGTAGAATTTTGTAAATGTCGCCTATGGATATTTTAAGGGTAAAAGTTTGTCGCCATTCCACGAGCGGGCGCAATTTTGAAGCATGACATGTTGGGTATCAATTTACTCAGCGTACCATTATCTTTCACAATATAAAAAAAATGGGCTAACTTTACTGTTTTCCTATTTTTTAATTTAAAAAAAGTGTATTTTTTTCTTTAAAAAGTGCGCTTGTAAGACCGCTGCGCAAATACGGTGTGACAGAAAGTATTGCAACGACCGCCATTTTATTCTCTAGGGTGTTAGAAAAAAAATTTATAATGTTTGGGGATTCTAAGTAATTTTCTAGCAAAAAAAATTGTTTTTAACTTGTAAACACATCTAAAAAAGAGGCTCGTCCTTAAGCGGTTAATAAACGTGTAAGCAGCGAGCAGCTTTATCCAAATGAATTTCACAGAAGAAGACATCACATTCAGCAGCAGGAAAAGCAAAGCCTCTATTTATGGAAGCAACACACGTTCTGTAGGTGGTCACAAAACAGCTAATAGGAAGAGACTAAAAAAGGAGTATGTGAGAGACACTCTATATAAAACAGAAACAAAAAACGTCAGACTGACAAGAAAGCCATGCAAATGGTGGGGAATTTATAATACAAAAACACCTAAAATTCTGGTACATGAATACTAAAAATCACTCCAGGTATAGAATTATTACTGTTTGTGGAATTCAGTCTGTAATTCATTCCACAGATTTTCAATGGGGTTTAGGTCTGGGCTCTGATTAGACCATGCAAGGACATTCACTGTGTGGTCATTTTTGCTGTGTGCTTTTGGTCATTGTCATGATGGAAAGTAAAGCTTCTTCCCATTGACAACTTTCTGGCAGAGGACAGCAGATTTTCCTGAAGAATTTGAGGGCATTTTGCCCAATCCATTCGGTCTTCTAGCTTGACAAGTACTCCAGTCCCTGCTGCAGAGAAACACCCCCATAACAGGATATTACCGCCTCCATGCTTTCCTGTAGGAATGGTGTTATGTGGATGGTGAGCTTTATTGGATTTCTGCCAGACATATCAAAGAATTCCATTTTAGTCTCATCTAACCATAACACCTTTTTCTATGCAGCCTCGGAATCTTCAAGGTGCATTTTGGCAAAGCTCAGTTGTGACTGCATGTGGCCTTTTTTTTGGAGGAGTGGCTTTTTTCTTGCAATCCTCCCAACACAAGCCACATTTGTGGAGAAGTTGTGATATTGTCGTCACATGCACACAATGACCACACTCTGTCAAAAATTCCTGCAACTGCTTCAGAGTTGATGTAGACCTCTTGGTAGCCTCTTTGACCTGTTTTCTCCTGGCTTTTTCATCCAATTTGGGAGCAATGTCCTGATCCAGGGAGGGTCTGTCTTATACCAAATATCTTCCAGTTCATAATAATAGACTTTACTGTGCTTCTAGGGATCGATAAAGCCTTTGACATTTTTCTGTATGCATCTCCTGACTTGTGCCTGTCCACAACTGTATCCCAGAGATCTTTTGACAGTGCCTTATCACCCATAGTTGATTGCTTCAGTTGCACTACCATGGACTGAAATTCTCCAGGAAAGCTCTTTTCATGCTGAACTAATCAAAATGACCACAGCTGAACACAGTTGAAAGTCAAATGGCTTTGTTTGCTAATGAGACGGTGATAAGCTACACCTGATAGAGTTCACAAGTCATTTTCAGGAGGGGATGATCCTTTTTCATTCGGATCCCGTGCCGAGCGGCTGCCCTGCTGCATAGCAAACATTGAGGGGTGGTCACTTGTTTGGCGCCGTCATCCTTCACAGAATGCCTTGCATTTTTCTCAATAACTGCAGGATTTGTTTCATCTCTGGATTCCCTAGGCCTTAGCATATCTATAGTGCCTTGTAAAAGTATTCATACCCTTTGAAATTTTCCACATTTTGTTTTGTTACAACCAAAAATGTAAAATTTATATTATTGAGATTTTATGTGATAGACCAACACAAAGTGGCACATAATTGCTAAGTGGAAGGAAAATGATAAAAGGTTTTCTAAATTTTTAACAAATAAATATGTTCAAAGTGTGGTGACCCAAGTTCAAGTTAGGTCTTGAAGCATTTGTATAAAACAATAGCTTCTATAAAATTATAAATAAAGTACTCCCTTAATTGTACATTCTCATCTCAAGTAAAGAAAAAAAAAATTAATAAAAGTGCAACTGTACTTCACTTAAAAAAAATATAATTATTTTAATCACAGGAAAATGGTTTTATCGATCTGTATATCATAACTTTCAAACTGGTTCATAATAAAGGTTTTATTTAGAGCTTCAATTTACTGATCCTTTTATTTTTTTTATAATTTTTAGCATCAGGACACAATCAAAGGAAAATAATAATGGTAATTATTTTAAGTATGCTCTTTACCAGCAATGCAAGGAAAAACAAACAAAAAAAAAAAACAAAAAAAACCCATCATATTTTAGAATGTTCTCTTGAATACATATAATTCACACAAATATAGGCTTAGTCAGTAAGATACAAAGCAGCGTGCAGGGACTTCTAACGCAAAGCAATCAGTGATCAGAATCATACCTTTCAGGAATTTTGGGTCAGTAAACCAAAGACCTACTGGCTGTTAAAGCAGTATCAAACCCAAAACCACAATATATATTGCAGCTTACCAGTCATTAAATTTTGGTGGCTGTATTAGTCGTTTTGTTTTTTTCTTCCGTTCTCACTTGGCGATTTGGCCAATAACACACCTCCTGTGTTAGTAAGACACAACTCTATAGAAATGAGCACAGGAGGCACAGCAGGCAGCAGCATTGTCAGTCTGGGGGGGGGGGGGGGGGTGTTAAACGTATTATCAGATTTAGAACTGCTAACAAACTGAGGCCAAACTCCAGATCACACTTTAGAATCAGTTACAGCTGGGGGTGCACCAAAGGGAAATTTCGGTGCCGAAACCGAAAATGAAGGATGCACTAGGCCGAAAACCGAAACCTATACCAAAAATGACAGTTTTTTAAAAATATTTAAATTTTTATATATATTTGTATTATATTAAACTTTTTAATTAATATCATCACACAAAATGAATATGAATTTTTGGCCATTATTGCCACCTTTAGTGCAAGAAAGGTCAAGAAAAATGCAGTCTGCAGTCTCTAACCATCTCCTGTATCATGTCTGCAATCTCTTACTTAAACACACTGCTAATAATATTAGCAAAAATTATCATTCGGTGCAACTCTAGTAGACATGATACAAGAGATCAAAGCAGCCTCACCAGTGCCCGTCACATGCAGCCTCACCAGTGCCCATCATATGCAGCCTGCCTGTGCCCAGCAGCCTCACCAGTTCCTGCAATATGAAGTCTCACCAGTGCCCATCATATGCAGCCTGCCAGTGCCCATCATATGCAGCCTGCCAGTGCCCAGAAGCCCCACCAGTGCCCGTCACATGCAGCCTGCCTGTTCCCAGCAGCCTCACCAGTTCTCGTCATATGCAGTCTCAGCAGTGGCCATCATATGCAGCCTGCCAGTGCCCAGCAGCCCCACCAGTGCCCGTCACATGCAGCCTGCCAGTGCCCAGAAGCCCCACCAGTGCCCATCATATGCAGCCTGCCTGTGCCCAGCAGCCTCACCAGTTCCCGTCATATGCAGTCTCACCAGTGCCCATCATATGCAGCCTGCCAGTGCCCAGCAGCCCCACCAGTGCCCATCACATGCAGCCTGCCAGTGCCCAGCAGCCCCACCAGTGCCCATCACATGCAGCCTGCCAGTGCCCAGCAGCCTCACCAGTGCCCATCATATGCAGCCTGCCTGTGCCCAGCAGCCTCACCAGTTCCCGTCATATGCAGTCTCACCAGTGCCCATCATATGCAGCCTGCCAGTGCCCAGCAGCCTCACCAGTGCCCATCATATGCAGCCTGCCTGTGCCCAGCAGCCTCACCAGTTTCCGTCATATGCAGTCTCACCAGTGCCCATCTTATGCAACCTGCCAGTGCCCAGCAGCCCCACCAGTGCCCGTCACATGCAGCCTGCCAGTGCCCAGCAGCCTCACCAGTGCCCATCATATGCAGCCTGCCAGTGCCCATCATATGCAGCCTGCCAGTGCCCAGAAGCCCCACCAGTGCCCATCATATGCAGCCTGCCTGTGCCCAGCAGACTCACCAGTTCCCGTCATATGCAGTCTCACCAGTGCCCATCATATGCAGCCTGCCAGTACCAGTCACATGCAGCCTGCCAGTGCCCAGCAGCCTCACCAGTGCCCATCATTTGCAGCCTGCCTGTGCCAAGCAGCCTCACCAGTTCCCGTCATATGCAGTCTCACTAGTGCCCATCATATGCAGCCTGCCAGTGCCCATCATATGCAGCCTGCCTGTGCCCAGCAGCCTCACCAGTTCCCGTCATATGCAGTCTCACCAGTGCCCATCATATGCAGCCTGCCAGTGCCCAGCAGCCCCACCAATGCCTGTCACATGCAGCCTGCCAGTGCCAAGCCAGCCACACTATTGCCCGTCATATGTAGCCCCACTAGTGCCCGTCATATGCAGCCTGCCAGTGCCCAGCAGCCCCACCAGTGCCCAGCAGCATGCCAGTGCCCAGCAAGCCTCGCTATTGCCCATCATATGCAGCCCACCAGTGCCCGTCATATGCAGCCCACCAGTGCCCGTCATATGCAGCCCACCAGTGCCCGCATCAGTGGCGATCTCCGTGTGTCATGGAGCTGGATTTGAATTGCCCAGGCAGCAGTAACAATGTCCCGCCTTCTGTATTCACGTCACGCTGATTCAAAATCCCACCACTGGATCAGTGTGCAGTCTATCACAGGAGGCGGGACATTGTTACTGCGGCCGGGCAAATCAGCTCCATGAAACACGGACATCGAGGGGAGAAGAGGAGGAGGGAGTGGAGGACTGGGCGCGCCAGGATGACACTCCCGTAATGGGCGGCACCCAGGGTGGACCACGCCCCCTTTCGGTATCGGCTTTTTTTTTTCATTCGGCCGAATGAAAAAACACAGTTTTCGGCCGATAATTTTCGGTGCACCTCTAGTTACAGCAAAACGTTTTTTTTTTCCTTTTAGGATAAGGGATTTGAATGAAATAAATGCTGATCATCCCTCCCAGGATTAACGGGCTTGTCTCATCCATGTAAATGGATAAATTCTCCTGGAGTGTTTGTGCTGTGAACAACAGGCTTGCTAGCTGGATTACCAGGTGAAAATAGAAGGCAAGCCTAAAAAAGGAGACTAATGCAGTCATCACATCTAAGAACCGGTAAGCTGCAATATAAATGTAAAATTAAAAACTAAAACTACTTATCTGTACACTAGAACTAGAACTACTTATCTGTACACTATTCCCCTTTTTCAGAACTTTTACTTTACTGAGCTTCAGGAAAACTGCTAAATACACAGATAAAATACATATACAAGATTTAATTGTATTTGCATACAAGTTTTAATTGTATTTTTGTCCATCCAGGCCCATAGAATTACACAGCTATGTCAAACAGCACAGCCCTGTCTGACAAGGCAGATAACATGATTTTTTTCTGCTGTACTTAAAGTGATTGTAAAGTCTCTGGATTTTTCTATAAAAATAACAAACATCTTATGCTTACCTGCTCTGTTGCAGTGATTTTGCAGAGAGCAGCCCGAATCCTCCTCTTCTCGGGTGCTTCTGTGCTCCTGGCCCCTCCCTCCTGTCGAGTGACCCCACAACAAGCAGCTTGTTATAGGGGCACTGAGTCGAGTCACAACTCCGTGTGTCCATTCAAACACGGAGCCCTGGCCTGGCCCCAGCCCTCTATCCCCTGACTGGGTGACTGATTTCAATTGACAGCAGCGGGAGCCAATGGCATACGAAAAATCTTTCTACATTCGCTGAATGAAAGAATGTTGGATTAACATTCTGTTTTGAAACAAATGTAATTTCTGAACGAAAACCACATACACTGTCTGAAAATTCCTTTGACCAAGAAGTTTTCTATTATTTTTAAATTTTCCGTCACTGTGGTTAAAAACAAACGTGTGGTTGAAAACAAATGTTGTGTGGTTGAAAACAAACGTTTGTTTTCAACCACAGTGACGGGAAAATTTAGAAATAATAGAAAACTTCTTGGTCAAAGGAATCTTCAGCCAGTGTATGTGGTTTTGCTGTGATAGGTCAAAGCTAATCACATGTTACAGATGGGCTGTCATTGGCCCTGTCTGTACCATGTGATCATATTGACCCAATCACAGCCAGCAACACAATTGTACACAATGGATGGCATGAAAGGAAGACATTCATTGTTTACATGAAAAGCAAGATGTTTCTATAAATTGAGCCCTCCTAATAAAACATCGCTCTGCACCCTGGGTGAGGAGGATTCCTGTGGTATAACTGAAACACTTAAAGCAGCTACTTAACCACTTCCCGACCGCCGCACGACGATGTACGTCCTAAGTTTGAACGGGGATATCGTTGTTATGGCAGCAGCTAGCTGCCATAACCCCAGTATCCCCGTTTTCATGCGGCGGCCGGCTTTCAGATAAAAGTGGTCCCTGCGGCGGATTCGCCGCGAGATCACTTTTATCGGTGGCGGGAGAGGGCCCCCCCCCCCTCCCGCCGCGATCCGGTGCCCTCCGCCGCTTACCGGAGCCGTCGGTAGCGGCGGAGGCAAACGCGTCCACTCCCGTGGTGTGTCTGAAGACAAGTGAGCCCAAGATGGCGCTCACTCGTCTCCATGACACTGCTGGGCGGAAGTGACGTCAAAACGTCATTTCCGTCCACGCCTCTTAAAGGCATATTTTTTCAAATGTCATTTTTACAAATGACTTTTTTTTTTTTTTTTTTTATGTCATTTTAGTGTACATATGAGATCTGAGGTCTTTTTGACCCCAGATCTCATATTTAAGAGGTCCTGCCATGCTTTTTTCTATTACAAGGGATGTTTACATTACTTGTAATAGAAATAAAAGTGACACAATTTTTTTTTTTTTTAAAGTGTAAAAATAAATAAAATATTGTAAAATAAATAATAAAAAAAAAAAAAAAAAACCCCCCCTGTCCCGACGAGCTCGCGCGCAGAAGCGAACGCATATGCGAGTAGCGCCCGCATATGAAAACGGTGGTCAAACCACACGTGAGGTATTGCCGCGACCGGTAGAGCAAGAGCAATAATTCTAGCCCTAGACCTCCTCTGTAGCGCAAAATATGCAACCTGTAGAATTTTTTAAACGTCGCCTATGGAGATTTTTGAGGGTAAAAGTTTGACGCTATTCCACGAGCGGGCGCAATTTTCAAGCATGACATGTTGGGTATCAATTTACTCGGCGTAACATTATATTTCACAATATATAATATAATATAAAAAAAAATTGGGATAACTTTACTGTTGTTTTATTTTTTTATTCAAAAAAGTGAATTTTTTCCAAAAAAAGTGCGCTTATAAGACCGCTGCGCAAATACGATGCAAAAAAAAGTATTGCAATGACCGCCATTGTATTCTCTAGGCTGTTAGAAGAAAAACCATATATAATGTTTGGAGGTTCTAAGTAATTTTCTAGCAGAAAAACCTGTTTTAAACATGTAAACACCTAAAATCCAAAACAAGGCTGGTCTTAAAGTGGTTAAAATATAAAATAGTGAATAAGGCAATAAGAAAAAGTCTCAAATTAAAAGTCTCTTTAAATATTGCAGCAGCACTTCTTGTCTCTACTGTTCGCAAAAGACAGTTTTCCATATACAGTCTAAATAAGAGACAAAAAAGATGACGGAGGAGATGAGCTATAACTTTCGTTGTGTTCTGTACAGGGGACTTCCACTTCATTTATTAGAGGACACAATTCTGTTTTAGATCATCACCTACTGGGATGTCCCAAAACAGTGCCATGACAGGGAAGGTGAAATAACCATCCTAGATTAAAAACGACACTGCCCAGTAAAACTGCAGCCTGCAAAACCATATGCCCAAAATTGGCATCATCTGATGCTGGCCACAGTCACCTTGTAAAACTTAGAGAACGAATGTACAGACGACCAAGTGGCTGCCTTACAAACCTGAGGAATTGGTGCTCGACGGTGGAAAGCTCAGGATGTACTTAAGTTTCATAGCACATGCTGTAAAAGCTGGAAAAACACATATGCGAGAGTACCCGGAACGGCACAACCCAAAAGTAGGAAAATTTCCCCAAGGGGTTTTTAAAGCAGCAAAACATGAATTGATAATGTAGGAATAGAGTAGATCAGATATTCAAGATAAATTCAAATATGCAATAAGTTTATTGTAAAATACAAACTCTGGTTCATGGGTCAACAGACAACAGCATAAAACATCACTCATGGCCAAGAGGCCCCCAGGTGAACATATTGTAGCGTAGAACAGTAGCGTACACAAAATTGATATCCACATTAATACCCCAATGCATTTCGACCCATTCTGGTCTTCTTCAGGGAGTATATCAAAAGTGTAGCATTGTAGTGCCAAATTAGACCAATAATTAACCATAATTAATGGTGAATTATACCTATAACACATGTAGTGAAAAAATTATATGACAAGGTAACATAAAGTAAAGTCTCTCTCCAAGTGTCAATCATGTGCGGTGATTAATCACAGTTCATACTGGAGTGGGATGGTCTTGATCCCCGTGTGGAAAACCAATGAGGTAGATGAAAGGTGAAAATACCAATGTGATAGTGCCACCACCAGAGTAAATGCAGGCTTATCGCATAAACTTATCGCATATTTGAATTTATCTTGAATATCTGATCTACTCTATTACTACATTATCAATTAATGTTTTGCTTCTTTAAAAACCCCTTGGGGAAATTTTCAATTTTTTTGTATCCTACTTTTGGGTTGTGCAGCTCCGGGTACTCTCGCATATGTGTTTTTCCAGCTTTTCCTGTCTATTTGGGTGGTTAAACACCCGCTTCCCCTCTCAACACATGAGAGACCCAACATAAGCCAGGGCATGTTCTAATTGTTTGAAAATGTTGCCCGGTATAGATTGCATCTACCATTTAGGCATAAGGAATATGCCCCTGGCTTCTCTAATAAATAAACTACTTAATAAATAAATATATATATATATATATATATATATATATATATATATATATATTTTATTAGATCAATTAACATTTTCAAATATTTAATTTTTATATGTTATTGCAATATTATGTTTTGGCATGCAGCGTTCATTCCCCCTGGGCCATCACGTTCCATTCCGTGTCACTGGGTTAGCATTCCTATTTCCACCTGGCTTCCCGACACGCGAGGGGAGACGCTTTTCATTTTGCGGTTCTCCCCCTGGTGTTTCCCACAGATAGGCCCTTTCATTGGGGGGTGCTGTAGGGGTCTTCCCTCGTACTGGCAGCATCCCATGACCACCGCCGGATTGTCGGCGACGTCACGTGTGTGCGGGTTTCCCCACGCACGCGTGTGACGTCGTGACATCACGCAATTGAGTCGGAGGTGACGGCGATTGCCCGGTCTTGCGCCTTCCGGAACGCCGGGGGGCTACTCAGACGCGGCTAGACAGCGGTGTGGACGTGTGGGGGAGGGTGTGACGGGGAGGAGTTCGGCACCTGGAATTTGTAGGCCAGCCTTTTGAGGCAACATAAATTGGCAGTTCCCAGATGATCTCGAGTTGATCTCGGGAATGCCGCCATTACATACTGAGAAGAAGGTAGCACTAGGTAAGTGCAGTGTTTGGAATAACGAATATATAAGACTGAAGAAGACCAGAATGGGTCGAAATGCATTGGGGTATTCATGTGGATATCAATTTTGTGTACGCTACTGTTCTACACTACAATATGTTCACCTGGGGGCCTCTTGGCCATGAGTGATGTTTTGTGCTGTTGTCTGTTGAACATGAACCAGAGTTTGTATTTTACAATAAACTTATCGCACATTTGAATTTATCTTGAATATCTGATCTACTCTATTCCTACATTATCAATTCATGTTTTGCTGCTTTAAAAACACCTTGGCGAAATTTTCGATTTTTTTGCATAGAACATGCTGTAACCCAGCCTTTTTTAACCAGGGTGCCTAGGCACCCTGTGGTGCCTTAAGGTTTCTTCAGGGGTGCCTAAGCAAAATGCCTAAAACTTGCCAATAAATTGTATACAAGGCAGCCAATGAAGCCCGCCTTTTAATTATACAAAGTCACAGGTTTTCATTGTGCATCATTATGACCTAACGACCAATGACATCAGTTGATAAGGAGGATGTCGGTTGCCTGCATAGCATGCTTGTTTGACCCCTTCTGCCTCTCTCCATCAGTTTTGGGGTCACATTAGCTGAGTGATGGAGAAAAACTAAGGAAGAAGAAAAACATTAGAATATTAGTCAGTGCCAACTTGCATCTCTAACCTTGGGTGTCCTACGTGTGTGGATGTTGCTGCATTATGTAAAACTATTAGAATAGTTTTTAGATTTTGGGATAGGGCGCCTCGAGACTGTTCATAATTTGGGAGGGCGCCTCGAGACTGTTCATAATTTGGGAGGGCGCCTCGAGACTGTTCATAATTTGGGAAGGCGCCTCGAGACTGTCCATAATTTGGGAGGGCGCCTCGAGACTGTCCATAATTTGGGAGGGCGCCTCGAGACTGTCCATAATTTGGGAGGGCGCCTCGAGACTGTCCATAATTTTAAAGGGTGCCTCGACTGAAAAAAGGTTGAAAAACACTGCTGTAACCAATGACAGGGATTATCGGTGCTTGATAACATACGCTTGATACTGCAAAGCCCTTACGTGGCCCTCTACAACAACAAAGTAATTTAAACTAAAAAACACAGATGTGACATTGAAATATACTCCAATCATCTGGTCAACATCCAAAGAACTTAACGTGGTTGTAAAGGTAGAAGGTTTATATTAATGCATTGTATGCATTAAGATAAAAAAACCTTCTGTGCGTAGCAGCCCCCCTAATACTTAGCTGAGCCCCATCTCTATCCAGTCAAAGTCAATTAGCCAAATCAGGAGAGAGGTGGAGCGGGGCAAAACCATGGCTCTGTGTCTGAATGGTCACACAGAGCAGTGGCTTGGCACGGGTGCCCCCATAGCAAGCTGCTTGCTGTGAGGGCACTCGACAGGAGGGAGGGGCCAGGAACGCCAAAGAGGGACCTGAGAGGAGGAGGATCGGGGCTGCTTGTGCAAATCCATTCCACAGTGCAGGTAAGTATAACACAACATGTTTGTTATTTTTAAAGAAAAAAAAAAAAAACAAAGACTAGTCAATTTAGTTCATGGTTGCAGTGCAGCCCCATCCACATAAATGGGTTACATTTGATGGTCCTGCATGTTGCAACAGGGGTAAAATTTTAGCAGCAGCATGGGTAGCTGCTAACCCTGTCCAGCCACTATGCTCGGTAAAGGGGGGGTAGGAAAAACGTGGCTCATATGCCTATTTTTAGCACACCCCAACTGCAAACAATCTTTTACTGTAATCTTTGTTTATAGTCTTTAGGGACATGAAGCAGTCATGTTATTATTGAAGAGCTGCACTCATTTGTGTCTTTTATATCTGCCTGGAGTTCAGTGTTAAAGTAGAACTATAGGCAAAACTTTTTTTTTTCATTTTGGATAGAGCCAGGAAGGGTTATATCCCCTGTCAGATTTTGTTTCGCCATCTGTGTCCCATTGCAGAGATTTCACTGCCTGTCCCATAGCCAAACTGAAAGTGTAAGGGAATCCCTGAAAATTAAGGAAATCTCTTGGGGGGGCCCCCAAGTCACCAAAACGAGTTTCCCCATTGGAAGATCCCCCATCTACTACTCTTCTGGGGATAACTCAAACTGTGGGTTTTTCTTTTACCTTCACTTCCAATGATAATGGTAAACAGAACAACTAGAGAGGGTGAATCTCCTTAATGGGGGCACATACAGTAATAAAACCTGACAAGAATTCTAATCCCTCGCCACTCTATCCAAAATTTAAAAAAATAATAAATTAATTAAAAAAAAAGGTTTTGCCTTTAATTATACTTTAAAGCAATAAAAAAGAAAACAAACAACAACAAACATCTCTATATTTACCTACTCTGTGCAACAAAATTGCACAGAGTGGCCCTGAACCTCCTCTTCTCGGGTCCCCCTGGTTCCTCCTCTCTATCCAGTGATGCCATGGGAAGCCGCTTCCCTTGGGTGCACTTGTGCATGTTCGCTCCTGAGCCTCGCTGCTGCGTCCACTGACACAGACAGCAAGACTGGGCCCCGCCCCCTCATTACTGGAGTTGATTGACAGGAGCCGAAGCCAATGGCCCTGGTGTCATTTATCTGTCCAATAAGGGGGGAGACAGCGGTGAGACCTCGACCATATGTTGGCGATTCTTCCCAAGCCTGGACCAGCTCTGTGATCTCAGCCGACAGCAGGCTTCAGGCCGCTGTCTGCTGAAAAACAGTGCACAGGAGTGCAAAAAGAACCACAGGAGACGTACAGCCAAATGAGCTTTGGCTGTACTTCTCCTTTAATTATTTTGTAGTGTTTTAGGTGGACTAACCCTTTTAACTCCCCAAAATGTTCCGAAAACTGAAAATTCTTTTGGGTGGACTGGCCCTTTAGCTACATAAAGCCTGAAGTGTGTAAGAGCTGTACTGTCAAAATATGATCCTGCATACCAGTTTTCAGCAGACAACATCCATTTGCATTTGTCCACAAGCCAGACGATCACATTAGTATAGGAAGATTACTGGACGCCTAGAATATCACACGTAATGGCATGGCATCAAGTTTCTAATATAGCTACATGTAAAGCATGCAAAGAAACAATGTGGTTTGTTATTTGATTGCTTCTGCAATAGAAAGTCAAAAGAAAGACTAAATATATGCATCTTTTGCAAAACAAACGACTTACCTTGGGGCTTATATTTAATAACCTAATTAGGCCAAATCCCATATACAAAGCATATACATGTTAAATACATTGAGGTTTTTTTTTTTTCAGCCAACTACAAGCAATAGTGGATTAATCTCCTACGCGTTATACAGACAACAGCTTAACTGCTAAACAGGGTTTAAAATATTTCAAGAGCATCTTCTCGCTTACTCTTTGGATTTCCAAATATTTGTGCTCTGCATTTCAATAGCAGTAACTTATCAAATCATTATTCAATAAAAGATAGAAAACATTCAAACTGTGTTTATAAAGTACTTTAAGCTGGATTTAGAGACATTTATATGCTGTCGTTGGTATGAATACAAATGTGCAAAGACTCACAGCAGTCTTTCCTCTAGCTCTAAGATTTAGCACTCTCCTATTTGTGCGGTTTACTGTATCTGCTCAGATTTAAGATTCAGCAGCACAGCCACCAGTAACATTTTTACATAATGTCCCTGAAATTATTTTCATGCCCATCAATGCCATGGATCGCTTACACCATCGTCGCTTTTTTTTGTTTTTTTAACTTCATTACCACATGCAGAAAGCACTCAGCAAACGGCACACAAATCATGTGGTTACCTTTATGCATAGACTTGCAAAAGTCTGTCTAGTTATAAAAAGCAGAAACCGGAGTACATATGAATGCCAAAAAAAATAAAAATCTCCCATACACATTGTACCTACAAATCTGTCTATTGTCACTCAGCAGTGCCCTGCAAATATCACTGTTCACCCATCCTTATCCCAGTACCAGTCTCCAAGGAAAGCCATCGGGGGAGATTTACTAAAACTGGTGCACAAAGAATCTGGTACAGCTCCGCATAGTAACCAATAAGCTTCCAGGTTTTATTGACAAAGCTTAACTGAACTGGCTGAAGTTAGAAGTTGATTGGTCACTATGCACCAGTTTTTGTAAATGTCCCCCACCGTGTTCCTGAATATACACTCTAGCCATCTTTTTCTAACCAGTCCTAAAGCCACTGGAAAAGATCAGAAGAAGGTAAGAAAAGGGGGCTGGGGGAGCTGGCACAGAAGGTTTTTCAACTTAATGCATAGAATGCCTTGTGGATAGCCTTCCCAAAAGAGTTGAAGCTGTTATAGCTGGAAAGGGTGGGCCAACTCAATATTGAACCCTATGGACTAAGACTGGGATGCCATTAAAGTTCATGTGCGTGTAAAGGCAGGCGTGAGGAACAATTTTCCAGGATGAAGCATACTGAGGGCAAAACTAGAACCAAAATATCTGATCAGCACCTTGACAATTCATTAAGAATTGCTACTACATCCATCAAACCAGATACTGATGCGTTAGTTTATCAAAAACATTGTCAAATATCGCACTAGTTTTATGCTGCTCTCTTACTTTTATATATAAGAAAAAAGTTTTATTACTCTATAATAGATAGGCACATTATCTAGACCAGTGATCGTTAACTAGTGATCTGCCCGACTTTTTCTGCTCATTAGCTATCGTTATTGTTAAAGTGGATGTAAACCCACTCTCATCATTTCTAAATTACTTCCATAGTGCTTATCTATAAGGATATAAGTGCCTCCTGCATGTTTCCTTACCTGTCAAAAATCTCCGCTTCAGCTGTTTGGAGCCCTCCAATTCTGTGGGTGGGTCTGTTGTCCAGGGCTCGGTGGGAGGAGTCGTGATGTCAGCAGTCTCCCTGCCCACCTCTACACTCCCCTTGGCCAAGCATTAATATTTCTTACACTGAACTTCTGCTGGTCTTGTGGATTATGCCCCATAACCAACATCCAGTCAAAACCCAGGAAAGTCACCACATGACTTCAGCATGCCCATTCATGCTGGGGTATGGAGTAGCCAATCCTGGGAGAGCTGGAGAAGAAAGGGGGGGGGGGATGTGAAGTACACAGAATGCCTCTCTCACACTAGTGCATGAGATATGTAAATCACCTGTCACTCACAGCAAGGGGGAAGAAAAGGACACCCATTTCTCTGTGTGTCTTTTCATCTTACTGAAGAAAGAAGAGGATTGCTCAGAGCTGGATTAACTGTTTGTGGCAAGACTGGGCACAGATTAATTATATCCTCTGCTGTAACAGATATGAGTCTTAAATAAAAAAAAGGGGGGGGGGGTTACATCTACTTTTATGTATTTAATGTGTGGCCCAAGACAATTCCTCTTCTTCCAATGGTCAAAAGATGAAACGGTTGGACACCACTGGTCTACAGAGAGTGTCATCCTCTAACAAGGGTAGGGACATGGCATCCAGCAATAAATCCTATGTAGGATCTTCGACCTGCCACCACAATAGTAGGTTATCTGTGTCAGATTCCACTGTGGAAGGTGACATTAGAACATTAGAAGTTTGGGTCATTGCGATCAGAGAGAGCAACAAGATGCACTAAACTAAAAGAATAAAGTTCTTGCATAAAAGAACAAAAATCACTCCACTGAGGAGCAGAAAAGGAAATGAGCACCCGCAAAAAAAAAAAAAAAGGGGGGGGGGCTACAGAAACTGCCCCAATGCAAGCAAAGCTAACGAAGATTTCAAAAAGAGGAGCCTTTTGGCAAATTCAACCTTGCACACTGCAAATTAGGTGTAGAGTAGAAGATTTTGCCTGTAGCTGCAAGAGCAAGTGTCCTTTAAACATCTTGGTGTCAGACATTCAGCAAAAAAAAGGCTGTTTAAGAAAAAAAAAAAGGGGGGGGGGGGGGGGACAACCTAAATCATCCAGGAATACTCACAGACCATAGAAGTATCAGAGGGTAAATATCTGCTATTTTAGTATGACCACTTATCACGAAATGCAAAAGTTGTACAACTGTGTCAGACACCAAATGCCGTTTCATAGATGAGCAGGCTGTAAAGACATTCATAGATTTGGCTGCATAAAGAAAGAGGCTGGCTCACACATTCTGGCATGCACACTTGACAAAATGCTAAAGCAGAGAAAATGGCAGGGGATTCAAATTGGCGGTTGGGTCCAACAGTGCTTGGCTGTCCCAGAGAGAACAAGGTTCAAGTACTTAAAGCTAGACCCTACCATCCTTTACAGTCAAGGAAGGTGACATCTCAGCCTCTGTTTTACCTGCAAATGTTAGTTATGCCACCAGCCATGTAACGGCTTGACAGTTTGGTTGAGATATAATTCATGGTATGCCTCAAACTTAATCGTTTTAAAGTGGTTGTAAACTTCAGACATAAAATATGAACAAAGCATATCCTTTTATAGTGTGTACTTGTCTCAATCCAGAGCACCAAGT
This sequence comes from Lithobates clamitans, assembly GCA_037952925.1. Taxonomy (NCBI): domain Eukaryota; kingdom Metazoa; phylum Chordata; class Amphibia; order Anura; family Ranidae; genus Lithobates; species Lithobates clamitans. The sequence continues at coordinate 6,813,435 of JBBGZY010000240.1, read as the reverse complement.
GTCATTTCTGTCTGCTGTTTTGTTCTTTTGCCATTAGCATTAATCACTTCTGACAAGTTTTCCTGACACCAGGAGACAAAATGGTGACAGGGGAGGGCTTTCCAGCTGATTGACAGCCTCAGCTCCTTTCCTGTGAGCTGTGTGAAGGGGGTGTGTCTCTTTCCTCCAATCTGCTCTTAGGCCTCTCCTCACTGAGCTCTGCAGAGTGTGATTCAGCTCTACGCCCCCTTTTTGCTGAACTCTGGCAAGCTTATAAATTCTGGACTTTGAACGGATGTAGAGAAGAGAGGGTTGCAGATAGACAGGTACAACTTATGTAGGAGGATTTGTTTCATCTCTGTATCACCTGAGGCCAGTCATTTCACTGGGTATATGTAAGGGTTTACAACCACTTTAGGAACAGTTAGGACCAGTTCACACACAATTTTTGCGTTCCTGATGCGTTTCTCCATGCGTGTTTTTGATGCATTCCAATGCGTTTTTTCTCCCTCATCTGAACGGGGGACATTGGAGGACATATGCGTTCCAGGGCATGTATGTGTTTTGCCGTGTTCCATACAGAAAAAATGCAAAATGTTCTACTTTTGTTGACTGCACTGAAACGCATTGCACTGGTGTGAACTAGGGCCATCGGAATCCGATGTCAAAAGAGAAGTATATACATTTTTATTTTATAATTATACGTACCTAGGTCCAATGCTGCAAATGTCCCCCGTCAGCTCTAATGCTGAGAACTGAGCGATCAAACATTGATCGCTCGGTTCTCAGGGCTCCCTGAGCAGAGAACTGGTAAGGGTCAGCCTGCAACTCCCTGCTCTGCCCCTCCTCGCTCACTGGAGTGCTGGGCTGTGGAGGGGACAGGAGCGGCCAGCTCAGGCTCTCAGCGGCTCGCTGAGAGGCTGAGCCAGGTGTCAGTCCAGGCATGTGGGCGGATCCTGACTTCCTTGTCGCGATCTTGCCTGAGCCTGGACCGGCTCTGTGACGTCAGCCAACAGCAGGCTTCAGCCCACTATCAGCTGAAAATGGGTCACAGGAGTGCACAATGAACTGCACTCCTGTGATCCACAGGAAAAGTACAGCTAAAGAAGTAGCTGTACCTCTCTTATAAACACCGTCCATGCATTTTTGATGCGGAATAAAAAAAACACACTGGACTGGACTGCATCTGGTGTGAACCAGCCCTTAAGTAGAACTCACAGAAATACAGTCCTCACTACCTCATTCCAGCAATGTGGCGAGTGCATGCCTCGCCAGCCACTGCCATCTTCTCCCCAGCTAATTCCAGATGCTGGGTTATCCGCTACTTGATTGGCCAGTCGAGGAATGACATCCTGCAAATATGCAAGAAGTTGGTCATTCTGGCACAACTGCTGGGAATGCACACCAATCTGCGCATGCATTCAAAAGAAGACTAAGCATGCAGGTAAGTGGTTAGCATGTCTCTTCTGCAATAAAGAACTGTCTGCTTGCAGTTTTTTTATTAAATCAAATTTAGTTCCACTTTAAATTGATCGCTTTAGTTCTACTTTAAAAAGGAGCTGTAAACCCTTGTGTTTATTCACCTTAATGCATACTTGTGTGAAAACTTCTGTCACTGAGCAGCACCCCAGCCCCCCCCCACCCCCATTTTACTCACATGAGCCGTTCGTTCCCATGGCGGAGACGCACTCTACCTCTCTGCTTTGGGGTTCTCGGCTCTTGATTGGATAGATTGATAGCAGTGCAGCCATTGGCTCCCGCTGCTGTCAATCAAATACAATGACGCAGGCGCAGGGGGGCAGGGCAGAGTCCAGCATTCTGTGTCTATGGATACAAATGCTGGACTCGGGAGTGCACCCACACGGTAACCCCCCAGGGAAAGAGCTTCTCCTAGGGGATTTATCGATGCGGGAGAGGAGCCGCAAGAGCCATTGGGGGACCCCAGAAGACGATGATCAGGGCCACTCTGTGCAAAACGAACTGCACAGTGGAAGCAAGTATGATATGGTTTTTTTTTCTTTAATAACAAACACATGAGGGTTTACAAGCAGTGGGTCGAGGGCCTGCTGAAAAAAAATAGGGGGAGATTTAAAATGGTAGTTGAGCCAGCACCTACAGCTGCCGTTTCTATGTGTAAGTGCTAGTTACATTTTTAAAATGAGAATCACAATTTTTTCTTAGAATAAAGATCACGATTCTCGGCGTAACATCATTTTACATTATACATTTATTCATTGCGTTTGAAAGACCGCTATACAAATACTGTGTGACATAAAATATTGCAACAACCATTTTATTCTGTAGGGTCTCTGATCGGCTGTCAGGTGCAGCTGCCACCATTGCCGGTAAGGGAACCCAGCAGTGAGCCAGTTCTGTATTGTGCTGCGCTTTCTAAAAGGCCCGGCAGTGAAGGAAGGAGAAGGGGGCCAAGCTTCGCCACGGCACCATCTCCAGAAGTGGAGAAGGGGACCTGTTTTTCTGACAGCTGTGAGCAGGGAACTGCTTTGCAGTTGTTACATGAATTGTGGAAATGCTGCATTAAGATCGTGTGGGGGGGTTGAATCTAGATCATGATTTTTTAGCAATTAATCGTGCAGCTCTACACTATGGAGAAATACATTTTTATGCTTTTTTTGAGTTGCAAGAGGGGAAGTCTTTACAATTGGCCCGGGGGGTCCTCTTTTACTCTTAACGTGAGAGTAACCTAGGGCTGGGGAAAAAAATCGATTTAAATCTTGAATCGAGTTGAGGGGTCAAATCGATTCAAAATTTAAGCAAATCGATTTTTTAAGATTTTTTTTTTCACTGTGCCGGTCCTGAGGAGCTGCGGGCAGGAGTTTTTAGGTGAGGCCGCGGCTTCTCCTAAGGCAGCGGCCTCTCCTAAAAACTCCTGCCCACAGCTCCTCAGGACCGGCACGGTGTCCAAAAAAAAACTCAATTCAAATCGTGTTTTGGAGGTTTTTTTAAGAAAATCACAGATTTTTTTTTTTTTTACAAAATCGTCCAGCCCTAGAATAACCTAACATCTTTGGACGGTTTTACATCCGATCTTCTATCAAGTTGTGTGTCCAACAGTATGCCAGGGAGCTTCTTTCAAGGGACTCTGGTAAACCTTCATACATACATTTTTGGTGATGGTTTATTACACTAGTTGAGGATGAACTGATTAATTTGATTTTCCACATCAAAATAGGATTTTCTCACTTTCCTAGGTTTTGAATTTTTTAATGTTAAATAGCTTTTTGATATTTCACCAGTCTTTGCACTACATTTACTTGGTTTAGCACAGCACTGTATTTTTAAATTTAGGCCTTATGTTTCAAAGTACAAAAAGTTACAAAAAGCCAGGCCTAATCGGTAACGCAACAGTTTTACATGCAATGTTTAACAGGTAACCTTATTCATTTTGCTTAAAGACATACGTGTGGTGTTGCACATAAAAAAACTTTATTTTATCTATTAGCAGTTGCAATCAAGTAGTTTTCCAGAAACTAAAAAGGTTGATACATGTGTTTATTGGATTTGTCTAGTCCATTAATCTCAAACAATGTTTGCTTTCATTGTCATGGTGCTTAAAAGAGATTAAATATCAAACAGGCTTGTCACAAAGCACAGTACTAATTATATATTTTGTCATAGCTATATACTATGCCCCATGACAGTCTCTAATGACTGCACCAAAAAAACTCCTTTAAACATTATTAAAGCAGTTCATTAAAAAATAAAACACATGAGATCTTATTTATACAAGGGGTCAAAAAGTAAAAACCGCTTGTGTTGTCCTCAGCAACCACAGTCTCCATAATTCTACCAAATAATCCAACTGCTCGACATCCGTAAGGCCTTGGATACTATCTCCTAGGACTACATGTCCTTTGCTCTCTGTCAAAGGGGCTTTGGCATGGCCTCCTTGTCCTGGGTCTCTGCTCTCTACACTCAAATTTCCGCAACTCTGCAGTCTGAGTCCAGGCTTATCATGAATCTGCATTAGGAGCCGCCAGCGGTAACCGATCATGCCAGTAGCTGCAGAGTACCGGTGTGTACTACTTCCTGGTGGCGGTGGAACGTACGATGGGGCGGACGTGATGTCAGCAGCCGGAATAGATGGCCCGAAGAAGGAGCGCACGCTTCGCAAATGCATCGCCTCCCACGGCATGCATAATTTCCGGCTGATGACATCACGTCCGCCCCATCGTGGGTTCCACCGCCACCAGGAAGTAGTACACACCGGTACTCTGCAGCTACTGGCATGATCGGTTTCCGCTCCTAATTCAGATTGATGATAAGCCTGGACTCTTACACAGTGTCTTAATGCCTTTGACCCTACTCCCTTTGTCAGTAATGTTCTTTTAGTGGAATAAAAGTTGTTTTAATGCTACAATTAGTTGGCGCTGTGTATCTCTCTCCTCCCGTCACTGAAATCGACCCACTGAGCCATCGGCCCACCAGGAAACTCCCGGTAGTCCCAATGGCCAGTACATGCCTTACACAGTGTCTTAATGCCTTTCACCCTACTCCCTTTGTCAACATTCTTTGGTGCTGTGTATCTCTCTCCTCCTCTGTGCACAGAGTTGCTTCTTGCCCTGGACACGGCAGCGACTACACTGGGCATCATCTCCATGGCAGGCGACGTGGCAAGTGACAAGCTGCATCTGGTGGCAAGTGACGTGGCAAGTGACACGCTACATCTGGTGGCAAGTAACACGCTGCATCTGCTGACAAGTGAAATGGCAAGTAACGTGCTGCATCTGGTGGCAGGCGACAGTGGCAAGTGACACGCTGCATCTGGTGGCAAGTGATGTGGCAAGTGACACACTGCAGATGCTGACAAGTGACGCGCTGCATCTGGTGGCAGGCGATGGTGGCAAGTGACACGCTGCATCTGGTGGCAGGCAAAGGTGGCAAGTGACACGCTGCATCTGATGGCGGGCAACAGTGGCAAGTGACACGCTCAGGGCTCCCACTAATCCTGCATTATGGCGAGTTGAGCTATTTCATTCTATATTATAATCTAATAAGAGAGATAATGCGCTTCAATCATCCTGACACCATATCAACCATGGTGCCCTGATAATTGAAGCGCCAACATCAGGTGTTTGGAGTAAAGTGGGTCTGGATGTCCAGGGCCAAATTTTTGTCCCAGTCCAGCCCTGATAGGAATAGTAGGCCTAAAGTTGCAAGCATTAAAATAAAAATTCTCAAGTCATTGATATGCTTAGAAAGCATGTAAGTTCAATAAAGACAGCGAGATGGAAAAAGACTCAAACAACATATTGATCAAGAATGAAATATGTAATAACAACCACTTTAGGGTTTCACAGCAGATGTCTAATACATAACAAACATATGTACAATGATAAAGGGGAAACGCCTGAAAAATACAGTGGAAAAAGATTAAAGGGTAACTCCAGTTTAGTGGGAAAAAATAGCAAATTAAGAAAAATAATATAGCATATACAATTGTGACACAAGTCATATTGTAACTGAAGGGTATTAAAAATTACCTTTCCTTTTCAATCTGCAGCACTCTAATTTTATGCAATGCAATATGGAAATCTGGAGGCATTCTGTACACAGATGATGTACAAAACACCACCCAGAAACATTATTTTCTGCTTGTGCGATTGGCTCACTGATTTTCCCACAAGTTTGCACTAACATACAAGTCAGATATTGGGTATCCTCTGGGAGTATCACACTAAAAATGACATTTTTGTTTCAAAGGGAAAATCACTTTAAAAGGGATGCAGGCCCTACCACTTTCCTTATTAGATCCCTGCAAATTAAGCAGCTGGTTGAAAATTATAAAATCACTCCCATACAGACTGCACATAGACACAAACAGCTTTTTTACCAAGACACCAAAAAGATAGGAATCTGCAACAAAAGTTTAGTAAAATCCCTGAAATATACATAGGTCACCCAGAGGGGAATATTTTTTTTCTCAACAAAAGTGGACTTACTCTCAAAGTTGAACTTTAGGCAGGTAAAAATTCATTATTAACCACTTCACATCCCGCATATAGTCATACGACGTACGCAGGAGGGATCTCCCATCATGGGCGGCCGTCTTATGACGTCCCAGCCTTACCGGCCGCCTGGGACGCCCCCGCGTCACTCGGGACACAATGCGTGTGCCTGGCGGCCACGATGTCCGCCGGGAACCCGTGATTGCCTGTTAACCAAGCAGGAACGTGGATCTGTGTGTGTGAACACACAGATCTACGTCCTGTCAGGTGAGAGGAGACCGATCACATGTTCCCAGTACAGAGGAACACTGATCGGTCTCCTCCCCTTGTGAGTTCCCTCCCCCTACAGTTAGAATCACTCCCTAGGACACACAGTTAGCTCTTTGATCGCCCCATAGTGTTAACCCCTTCCCTGCCAGTGACATTTATACAGTAATCAATGCCTTTGTATAGCACTGATCGCAGTATAAATGCCAATGATCCCAAAATGGTGTCAAAGTGTCCGATCTGTCCACCGCAATGTCACAGTCACGACAAAAATCTCAGATCGCCGCCATTACTAGTAAAAAATAATAATAATAATAATAATAATAATAATAATAATACCATAAATCTATCCCCTATTTTGTAGACACTATAACTTTTGCGCAAACCAATAAATATACACTTATTGTGTTTTTATTTACCAAAAATATGTAGAAGAATACATATCAGCCTAAACTGAGGAAAAATGAAAAAAAATCCCCGGAGGTGATCAAATAGCACCAAAAGAAAGCTCTATCTGTGGGGAAAAAATTTATAAAATTTGGGTACAGTGTTGCATGACCGAGTAATTGTCATTCAAAGTGCGACAGAGCTGAAAACTGAATATTGGCTTGGGCAGGAAGGGGGTGAACATGCCCTGTATTGAAGTGGTTAAAAAGGAACTCTACTTATCCCCCATGTCATTTATTTTACCTCACCTTTAACCTGATGCCATTCATAAAACTCATTTTACAACACTCCCATGATGCATCATGTTCTGTGTATGAAGGAAGAGCTGAATAACCGTTTCTCCTCCATTTATTCACAGGTTTTTTTTTATCATGTGTGTATTGGTCCAGCAACGCACCAGCACCTTTGCAGCCATTGTGCTATTTGCTGGGTGTCTGGTGTGCTCCTGTACATTTAAGAAGGGGTGGGCTGCCCTTCAGTCCACCTGCTCTCATTTATCCATCAGAATGCATGTGCCTCCATTCTGGGGACACTCATATTTTAGTGTTAGGACCACAGATATCAGGGTGCCGTGACGAGGCTCTGTGGCTTATGCATGCGTTTGCAAATGCGTGCGGACTAAACCACTGTTTTTAACGCATACTGTTAGACAGGTTAATTTGGTTGTCTGCGAGCTGGTGGTAAGTAGGCTTGGAATTTTTTCCTGGGCATTCCCCAGGCCTTGTTTATATATGTATAGCAAGACTAGTTCTATGAATGGCAGATGAAGCAGGGGGGTATGGGCAAGGGACGCAACTTTCCCGATTAAAAGCCTCTGCTGTTAACCATCAGTGTTGGAAGACAGCATCTACCAAAAAAAAAAAAAAACACACACACACACACACTGCTCTAAACTCTTTGCATTAAAAAAAATTAAGAAGTGACTCTAAAACGGGGTCCTCATTCTCTAAAAATAATCCATACACATCCACTACTTACAGCTCAACCTAGTAAAACAGACAGAACGTGTGCGTGTGCCTACCGTATATATACACACACAAAACTTTTTTTTTTCTTGTAAGTGATCACATGACATGACATGACATGACCTCTGTCCTCAGCTGCTTGACAAGCTGGAGGTGGAGGTGGATATTAAAGGGGCATATCAACAGGAGGCAGAGAAACAGCAGTACACTGACCGTAACAGTAACGAGCTGAGCAGTGGGGCGTGTCAGCACAAGTCTGACTACTGGAGTACAGGCAGGCTGTGCTCCTAAGTAGCATGCAAAGAAGAAAACTGATAAGGCTTGAAAGGATAAGCCTCAATGCCCTGGTGTGGTCCGTTTGAAATAGGAAAGCAGAGAGACTGGCAGGAACACCAGTATTTTATACAAAGACATGAAAGAAGATGTTTTGAGTAAACTTATATTGGATTATCAAATATAACTACTGTCTGTATTGCTATTACAGAGCTGATGCTATAAAAGTACAGTGGGAACATGGAGAACAAACATAGTCACCCTTTAACAGGTAGTCTGATCACAGCAGCATAAAAATTAAAAATTTCAATTTGGGGGAAGATAAGAGAAAGTGCAAAAGAAGGTACTTTTTGAGTTAAGAATACGTATTGGAATAGAATATTCTGTTTTCAAATCAGAGTTTAGTGTAACTTTAAGGTAAAAGACATTCAAGGTGAAAGAAAACTTTGAACACCAAGAATCAATGTGGCTGCATTTAAGAAGCCAGGTTTGGATAATGGCAGCATATAAATGAGGTAAAGTGAAGCATAACATATCCAGCAGTGGAGGTTTCATTTCAGAAAATGTCAGCGTTATAAAAATGGTCATATCGTTTAAATCCTAGATTTCTGCATATGTTTACAATGGACGAAGAACAAGTAGTCACTGGGGCATTTAAATGGCAGTATATCAAAAACAAAAAATGCTCATGCATTCTAAAGTGATACCTTTGTTCCTAGTGCTGGGAATCTGATACTGAGTTTTTGGCACAAGGCTCCCTACACAAAACAAGCAAAAAACCTGCAACTCACCTAAAGGTAAACTCTGCTTTTGAACTTGTACCTATAGGTAAGCCTATAATATAAATTTATATATATCTATTTTATCTATCGATCTATCAAATGTGACCACACAATCTTTGTACAGGTATGGTGACCCTAAGTCTAGGTTCACATTGGAACGGGTTGGAAATAGTGTGTACCCAGCAGCTTAAAGTGGATGTAAACCCGATTCATGAAATTTGAGCTGGGCACATATATCTGCAGTGTTTTGTTATCTCTCTTCAAAGCACTATGTCCCGTAGCCGTCTCCTGCTCTGTTCTTCTGTTATCAGCCTGATAACTCCTGACAAGTTCTCCATCACATATGATAAAAGCAGTCAGTGTTTTGTGTTGGGGAGAATGCTGTAAATAGATTAGCAGAAACCTAAACTATTTAACGATCAGCTCTGAAAGTCTCTACCTATGAGGAGAGGGGGTGTGTGTGCCTTTTCTCCAATCAGCTGTCTTGTCTGTATGCCCAGACTTCACTACAGTGTTAACCAGGAAAAGAAACTCTAACACGATCTGAACTTTCTAAACAGTATATAAAGATGAAGACAGCAGATATACATGTATTATGTAGGGAGATTTGTTTCATCTCGGTGTATCATCTGAGGCTGTTCACTTCACTCAGTTTAACTGAAAATAAGACATACAAAAATGACTGCAAACTTGGCAGGGATGGTGGAAACCCCTCCTATAGGTATTTGGCAGTGGACGGTGTCCACTGCTTAGCAGTGCAGCCTATCAGTGCCCATAAGCTCAGCCTCATCAGTGCCCATAAGTGCAGCCTCAGTGCAGCATAACAGTGATGCCTTATCAGTGCGGTCTCATCAGTGCAGAGCAGGGATAGTTACTAGACATCAGCCAGATGATAGAGTGGAGATCTCAGGCTGTGACAGGTCTTGTATATGATACACCGATCACCGTAACGTCTAGGAGGGAGGACACCACCTCCATGGGTGGTACAGACCAAGGGCTGTGAGACCCCTCCGCCCACTACAGCAAGAGGGGACAGAAGTACAAGTCCCTGCTTGCTTGGGAGAACTACTGGTGGGAAATGATAAGACCGCTGGCTGAGAGTACAGGAGGAATAGCAGCCAGCAGTCCTACAAACAGGATATCACAGAGCAGTAACGTTTTTACAGCAAGATCAGCAGGTTACTACAAAAGGAACTACAGAGCTCAGAAGAAGATGAATGGCATAGTTGGTGATGGTAGGAGATCAGCAACAAGGTTCAGATTTAAGGACCCAGTTACTATCTACAGTGACTTTTTTTTTATAAACAATTGTTTTCTATGTGCCCTGTTCCCACTACAATACTGGCATAATGTGTAGTGCATTGCAGTGCAAAATAATGCTCTGTGATTGGAGGAAATGGATCATATCATTCATCAGCCCTTCCTCCATTCCCAGAACGCATTGCATTTCATGAATGAATACTATGTGTTCTGTGAATGGGCATCCAGGATGCATTCAGGCCCTTGCACCCGCACAGATGTCACATTGGAAAAAGAAGCTGTGACCCTGTGAGAGTAAACACAGCCCTCCAAGAGTGTATGGTTCTGTACACCCCGTGTGAACGAGGCCTAAGGCTACATTCACACCTGAGTGTAGCGTTTTTGAGCATCTTTTCCGGTGTTTTGTCGTGCGTTTTTTCGGGAATATTTGCGCAGCATTGTCTGGCGGTTTTGAGCTTTGGCATTTTTTTTATTAGCCAATAGGAAAAATGATCATCCGTTTCATCATTTGTTGCTATGTTGTTAGATTTTGTCATCCGCTTCCTGCTCCAAAAACGCCCAAATCTGCCCGATTCGCGCAACAAAAAAGGGTCCAGAACTTGTTCGAGCTTCAGGCGACTTGGAGTGGAGATGTGAACCATCTCCATAGAGACTAATGGATTTTTTCCCCTCAAGCATTTTGTAGCTTCAGGCTTCAAGCTACAAAAACGCTCAGGTGTGAATGGGCTCTTACTGTCCCCTGCCAGGGCTGACTGTTCAATACATATCCATAGCCAGCTTTAGCCCAGTAAAGCTTTAGCAGATGCAGCAACACACTGGTAGTTCCAAAAGTTAAACTACAATAAGGCCTCATTTAGACGTGGGTAAATGAGGCCTTATTCAGTAAAAATGTGTGGTTGAGCGGTCAGCGGTGTTTACATTTAGTGGTCGTGGTGCTTTGCTTCTTGTCCGTAGTAAAGTCTACCCGACATATAGTGAACAGCAGGCAACAAGCCCGTCGAACACAACACATTTGGACAAACAGGGAAGAGCTGCAAACGTCCCAATGCAATGCACAACGTTGTGGTGCACTTATCTGCAAAAATGGGATTAAAAAAGGCAGAGGAGGCGGCATCACATTGTTTCCTCACCGCCTGTCAGTAGCCTGTGAAGTGTGATCCAAATGCAGATCATGCCTCAGAGAGGTAGATTTAGATGCATGTCAATCTACCCCAAGACAATCAAAACACAGATTAAAGAAGCAAGGGAACAAAGGAAAGCAAAAATATACATATTACAAGCAGTCATCTCTCAGTGAGTAGTTTAATATGAATAAATCACTGAAAGCCTTTCCACAGCAAAGCGCTTGCAATACAGCCTGTTTGTATTAAAAAAGCCCTTTGTCTTGCTGGTCTCCAGGGTAAAGCATGGTCCTGATATGACCATGTTATGAGGATCTTGGCCTTCATTGGCAGAGATGGGGCAATTGGGCTAGGAGAAATCCTGGCAGCCACCAATATATATGGCTATCATGCTGATCCACTGGCCAATTGGGAGTTGTAGCTTTAATGTGACTCACCCAGCTGCATGCTTGTCCCAGGCCAGCGATTCTGCATAAATATATATATATATATATATATATATATATATATATATATATATATATATATATATATATATATATATATATATATATATATATATATATATATAAAGAAACCGTGAATCCTTTAGTATAGCTGGATGAGGCTGCAGTGTCAGAAAATGCATATACTGTATGTGCTCCAGGCATTATTGCCCTGCTATGGATAGCAAGAGAGCATCGGCCACATGGCTGCTAAGGGGAAAATATTTCATATTCTTACTTTTGTTTTGGAAAGACCAGGCATTTTCTGGCACTTTTTGTTTACAAGTAAAAATCTGTAAAAATCTGCTAGAAAATGACTTAGAACTCCCAAACATTACAAATATATATATTTTTTTGCAGAGACCCTAGAGAATAAAATGACAATCACTGCAATTTATTATGTCACACAGTATTTGCGCAGCGTTTTTTCAAGCGCAAAAAAATAAAAAATAAAAAACTATATAGAACACAATTTTTTGGTAAAATATAAAAGGACGATGTTACAGTGACTAAATAGATACAAGTCATGCTTTAAAATTAACAACATTACTTAAAGCGGGGTTCCACCCAAATTTTGAACAATATCTGTATGTATTCTCTTCCTTGCCTAGATGCTGACATGCCGTTTAAAAAAATTTAAATCGCCGTAATTACCTTTTATTTTTCTATTCTTCTTTGCACTTCCTGGTTCTCCTCCCGTGGGAGTAGGCGTGTTTATAGCCTCTCCCAGATTCCTGGGAGCTAGTCTCAGGCTTCCCAGGATGCCACTGAGCATGTGCGGGAACGAGCGGTGAATGCTGGGAGCACAGCATTCACCACATCCAGGAAATAAATGCTTGTGGGCTTCAAATGCCCACAATGAAGATGGAAAAACTGTCTGCAGTGAATAATATAAGTTATTCTTTCCGACGAAATCGGACACAGGCGGACATATTACACACAATATGCGAGTATGCAATGCTGAGAAGAAAAGTTTGTGAATGAACTAAAAAAAAAAAAAAAAAAAAAAAAAAGATAGATAGGTGGACCCCCGCTTTAAAAATCTCCATAGGTGACACTTTAAAAATGTTTACAGGTTACCAGTTTAGAGTAACAGAGGAGGTGTAGCGCTAGAATTATTGCGGTTTGCGGCGATACCTCACATGTGGTGCAAACACTGTTTACATATACATGCGCGACTTGCATATGTTTTCGCTTCTTCCATATGTTTTCACTTCTGCGGGTGAGCACGGAGGGATGGGGGCGCAAACAATTTATTTATTTTTTTAACACGGTCCCTTTATTTTTTTTTTTAATCATTACAATGTAAACAATCCTTGTGATAGAAATAAGGAATGACAGGTACTCTTTATGGAGAGATCTGGGGTCTATCTCATCTCTCATCTACCTTTTGAAAGCATCAGATCAAAAAAACAAAAAAAACTGATCTTAAAAAAAATAGTTTACTTCCGCCCTAGACTGGATGCAACATCACTCTGGTCCTCCTAGATCAGGGGTCCCAAACTGGCGGCACTCCAGCTGTTGTAGAACTTACAAGTCCCATGAGACATTGCGAGGTTGACAGTTCAAGCGTGACTCCTACAGGCAGAGAAATGATGGGACTAGTCCTGAAACAGCTGGAGGGCCGCCAGTTTGGGACCCCTGTACTAGATCACAGAGGTGGAGAGAGATGATATGGTCTCTCCTCAACTTTATGGCCAGCCGTACAAACAGTAGGATCGGGGGGAGGGGGGCAAAGAGTGGTGTGGGTGACAACCCCTCCTGCTGCTTCTAAAAGCAATCCAGCGGCTAATTAGCCACTCGGATCACTTTTATGAGAAAGAGAATCGCCAGCTGAAAAAAAAATCCCAGGGTTATAGCTGATAGCTTCAGCAATAACCCTGGGAAACCACTTCAAAGCCACAACGTATATATACGTATTGCGGTCCTGAAGTGTTTAACAAGTGTTAAGGAGCATATTAGAGTAATGCAAGCTATAAACACAACTAATTAGTAACAGGCAGAGCACATTACATTTTGAACACCTATATTTATTTGCTTACGAAAGAAGCTTGCCATATTATTGTCACTTGTAAACACAGGAGTTTCCCCTCCCATCATGTTCACCCACTTGGGAGAGTCCTGGGAATTCCACAAATATGAAAAGGTTTTTCCAAATACGGTAAGATAAAATAACACAGTAGTAAAAAAAAGACTGCAGCTTTAACATTTAGGCCTGAAAGATAGGGTTTAATGAACATGCTACTGACATTTTAAACACAACCTTTCCATTTTATTGTATACTTGATTGTGGATCCAGTCACATAATCAGTGGACCTCAGTGATTCTCTATGTAAAGCTGTGGCCAACAACAAAAAAGCAAGCAGACTTACTACAAAGAGCAGCCACTTCTAACTGGCTGCCATCCAATTTTCACCCCTATACTGCTTCTGGGTACCCCCAAAAAAATGCATTTTGTAGTCAGCTGCTGGGTTGCTGACCCCACAGCATCCATCTTTAAGTAAACCCCAAAAATAAAACGACTCCTTTGCTCCGTTTTGGTCTATTGAATATACCACTGAAGGAACGTAGTCAGGCCACTGTTACCCATGATACACTGGCCAGAAAATGCTACATATCTCAACCATAATGCCTCGGAAGTGGCAACCCTCACAACTTGTTTTTGGAACTGCCACTTTTCAGGATGAAAAGTGAAACACGTGGCACTTTTGAGTGTCTAATGCATGTTTCTCCCACAGTTGTCACTACAAGACTCATTAGTTTGTGCATACCTACAAAAAAAAAAAAAAAAATCACAAATAAACCGTACAGCCCTCGTAAAAAGCTACAATATTCATTTTTACACTGAATACAAGGCAATTATTTATATCTAACTATCTATATATAGATATATATATGCCTTGCAAAAGTATTCACCCCCTTGGCTTTTTACCTATTTTGTTACATTACACCCTTTAGTTCAATGTTTTTTGTAATCTGAATTATATGTGATGGATCAGAACACAATAGTCTAAGTTGGTGAAGTAAAATTAGAAAAATATATACATAAAACTATTTTTCAGAAATAAAAAAATGATAATTGGCATGTGTGTATGTATTTACCTCCTTTGTTATAAAGCCTATAAAAAGCTCTGGTGCAACCAATTACCTTCAGAAGTCACATAATTAGTTAAATGATGTCCACCTGTGTGCAATCTAAGTGTCACAGGATCTGTCATTACATATACACACCTTTCTGAAAGGCCCCAGAGGCTGCAACACCTAAGCAAGAGGCACCACTAACCAAACACTGCCATGAAGACCAAGGAACTCTCCAAACAAGTAAGGGACAATGTTGTTGAAAAGTACAAGTCAGGGTTAGGTTATAAAAAAAATATTCAAATCTTTGATGATTCCTAGGAGCACAATCAAATCTATCATAACCAAATGGAAAGAACATGCCACAACAGCAAACCTGCCAAGAGAGGGCCGCACACCACAACTCAGGGACTGGGCAAGGAGGGCATTAATCAGAGAGTGCTGCCCACCACCTGGTGATAAAGTAATGGAGGCTTACCAGAAAGCCTGCGACCACCCTTATTCAGGGGGGTCAAAACAGGCTTAGTAGAGATATACGGACCTCAGGGAATGTCCCACAGGGAGCTCTGTTTGATGTCCTACCAACCTCCTTCCTGGACGGCTAATCAGCAACAAACAGGGAGCCGATTCGAAGGATGTAGTCCCAGGGGCATTTCCTATATAGCAATCAGTGTTTACTTCCAGAGTAGTCCAGAGAGGGTGAACCATAAATGCCAAAAAGAAAAAAAAGAGGCAGAGTGGCTAGAAGAAAGCCATTACTTTCAGCAAAAAACAAAATGGCACGTTTTGAGTTTGCGAAAAGGCCTATGGGAGAGTCCCAAAATGTATGGAGGAAGGTGCTCTGGTCTGAGACTAAAATTTAACTTTTTGTCCATCAAAGAAAACGCTATGTCTGGCGCAAAACCAACACATCACCCAAAGAACACCATCCCCACAGTGGAACATGGTGGTGGCAGCATCATGCTGTGGGGATGTTTTTCAGCAAGAGAGATTGGGAAACTGGTCAGAGTTGAGGGAAAGATGGATGGTGCTAAATATAGGGATATTCTTGAGAAAAACCTGTACCACCCTGTGTGATTTGAGGCTAGGACGGAGGTTCACCTTCCAGCAGGACAATGACCTCAAACACACTGCTAAAGCAACACTTGAGTGGTTTAAGGGGAAACATTTAAAATGTGTTGAAATGGCCTAGTCAAAGCCCAGACCTCAATCCAATAGAAAATCTGTGGTCAGATTTAAAGATTGCTGTTCACAAGCGCCAACCATCCAACTTGAAGGAGCTGGAGCACTTTTACAAGAAGGAATGGGCAAAAATCCCAGTGGTAAGATGTGGCAAGCTCATAGAGACTTATCCAAAGTGACTTGGAGCTGAGATAGCTGCAAAAGGTGGCTCTACAAAGTATTGACTTTAGGGGGGGGGGTGAATAGTTATGCACATTGACTTTTTCTGTTATTTTGTACTATTTGTTTCGCAATAGAATAAAAAAAATTAAAAAAAACACCTTCAAAGTTGTGGGCATGTTCTGTAAATTAAATGATGCAAATCCTCAAACAATCCATGTTAATTTCAGGTTGTGAGACAACAAAACACGAAAAATGCCAAGGGGTTGAATACTTTTGCAAGGCACTATATATTTATGCAGCAACCACAAAGATACCAATACATACCGTACAGCACTACCAACATGTATAAAAAAAAAATAAAAAATTTGCAAAACAGTGATCTAAATATGACAAGTCACATAAATGATAATAGTTATCCAAATAAAATGACAAAATATAAAAGTCTACAAATCCAAGTGCTATTGTGCTCAAAAAAAGTCCAAGAAGTGTAAAAAGTGATTCTTTTCTCCAGAAAAAAACCCCCCAGAGATTTCGAGTAGGGAGAGAGATAACTGAATGCCTACCAGACCACCATGGTCATCATACTTCTGAGTGGCCAGAAGCGCTTGAGGGACTAATCCCAAGAAACGCTCACAAGGGGTGGTGTACTCCAGCTTTTAATCCCGCTCCGCTCATACAGCAATAGGTTATGAAAAAGACCAGACCTCATAGTGCAGTATATTGATTAAGTTATTTGATGTTACAGCTTTTCAACATAAGGAGAAGCCTGAAAGCTTAAAGTGTGCAGGGAATAAAAAAAAAAATCCATGATGCGTGGAATCATTGACCAATAGGTAGGCTCAAAGGGTGCAAGGTCAAAACAACCTTTATATATTCATGTATCACCATTCACCTGTGTATATATCTCTGCCGATCATATTGACAAACAGTATTCCCTGTTAAATTTTTTCATTATATGCTCAGTTTGACTTGCCCAGGTTTTTCATAGGTTCACTTTAAACAAGTCTCACACAATAAAATTCTTTAATCACCATCAACAAAAGTCACAACAGTGGATAGAGCTAGTTAATTGGCTGTAAATATAACACTAACAATACTGACTAAACTGCTTTCTACACGGGGCAAAAACACTGGAGGTTTGAGGAAGGCAGAATTGATCATAGTGTTCCGAGACACTTCAAATTATCCAAGACACTTCAAATTAAAACATGGCTGCTCCACCGAGGGTTACTGAACTCTGCGTCAGGGAGGCGTCACAGACTTTGTAGTAAAGAAACCTTTTGGATTTTTAAACGTAACACACAGACCCCTGGTCGGCCCAATGAGGAGCTAGAGGTTCAATCTATTTTTTGATTACATTTGTTCATCATACTTGCACAAATTTTTTTTGGCCGTTTACACGCATGTCATTCATATGCGTTGTTCTTAGGTGCTGTGCATTTTTATTTTAAAAATTGGTGCCAGAATGACCTACAGGTACTGTAGACCCCTTGCATTTTTAACATAGCACTTTTTCTTCATAGTTTTATGATTTTGGATGTTATTAGTATGTAATTTCATAGTATGATTGTCTCTTTCACATCCATCTTCATTTCATAATTTTATTATTGATATAAGAAAAGGTTATATAGATTTATTCCATAGCCCACCATGTGGATTTTTACTTATTCATGTACTGTTATAAATAGACGCTGGAGGTCCGCCTGCTCCTCTGAGCTTCCTATCATCACCACTACATTATGTTTACATGCTCAGTTTTATCCACTTATGCTTGTGCTGATCTGTTCCTCTGCACCCATGCTGTGTGATGATCCATCCCAGGCTGGACTAAGGGCCAGTTCACACCACAAAAATGCACTCCGGATACGTTTCGGATCAGTTTTTGCTTACAGTTCACACCACACGTAGTTCCAGTGCGTTTTTGATACAATTTGCCATGTTCCAGTACAGTTCTGTGCAGAAAAAAATGCAGCGCGCTCAACTTTTTTTTCTGCACCCGAATTGGACCGGAAACTGACTGCACTGGATTAACTAGAGCCATTGGAATACATGGAAAACACTGTGCATGCATTTATAGTGCAGAAAAAAAGCGCATGGAACTGCACCTGGTGTGAACTAGCACTAATTGTTTTTCACATGTACAGTGCTGTGCAAAAGTTTTAGAGAGGTGTAAGAAAATGCAGTGTAAGACCCCATTACACACTATACAACTTTTGTTGTCCGATTTTCTTTAGATTTACCAAAACTATGTAGTGCAAGGGCCTGCCTGATTGCATACAAATTGAAACTCTTAAGGTTTGAGCTCATATTATATGGTTTAGGTAAACCTGAAGGAAAAAAAAAATCTACAGAAAATTGTATAGTGTGTATCCAGCTTAAAGACAAGGAGTCCTGGGAGTGATGGTTTGGTCCCCGCAGAGCCCTGATCTCATCATCATTGAGTCTGCCTCGGATTACAAGAAAAGACAGACGAACTTGAGGCAGCCTACATCCACAGAAGATCTGTGGTTGGTTCTCCAAGATGTTTGGAACAACCTACCTGCTGAGTCCCTTCAAAAACTGTGTGCAAGTGTACTTAGAAGAATTGATGCTAAGCGCCGGTTCACACAGGGGCAACACGACTTGCTGGCCGACTCTGTGAGGCAACCTGCACACGATTTCAGTGGGGACTTGCAAAACGCCTTCTGTATAGAAGTCAATGCAGCTCGCCTGAAGTCGCCCCAAAAGTAGTACAGAAACTTTTTCTAAGTTGGAGCGACTTGAGTCGCTCCTGTTAGAACGGTTCCATAGTACAGAACGGGACACAACTTGGCAGGCGGCTAGGTCGCTTGACAAGTCGCCCCTGTGTGAACCGGGGCTAAAGGGTGGTCACACCAAACATTGATTCAATTTTGCTTCTGTTCATTTACTTTACATTTGTTAATTGATAGAAATAAACTATTAACACTTCTATTTCTGAAAGCATTCTTAATTTACAGCATTTTTTTTCACACCTCCCTAAAACTTTTGCACAGCACTGTACTTTAGGTGAGCTAGGTTTTAGTAAATGGCGATACTTTGATTCTACCAACTCAAGCGCCCCATTTGTGTTTTTTCTACATGTGAGCAGATCCTTCCTAGATCTTTTTAGGAGCTGCAAGAGCTGCAGTACCCTCAGCTTCTTCCATTGGAAGAATTCCACATATGGACTTTAATGTTATTTATGACACTGAGGAGTGCTGCATTTATGGTGCACATTGTGTAGGTGTGCACCTTGTGCTTTGACTGCTCAATGATTACAAAACTGACTGTCTCTTCTGCAATAAAGAGCCGTCTTTGCAATTTTTTGCTATGGTTCCACTTTGAACCAGCTTAAAAGTATTTGTCTCATCTGTGTAATAATCAATTAGCTAGCAATCTTAGTGGCACTACTGAGATAAACCTAAGCCAAACCTTTTCTACACTTTTCAGCTTTATAGAAACTGTTCTAAACTCTATGACATACTAGAAAGCTAAAAACTGCTTTAGAAATGCTACACAAAAAAAAAACGCAAACATTTTAGCGTTTTTTGCCTGCGTTTAGCCTAGTGTGAAAGCTATGCTGGGTCTGGTATGGATTTGGGGGGGACCCCAAGCGCAGTTTCTTTCACATTTTTGTATTGTCAGCATCCGTTGCGAAGGCCAGCTTCCGGGTCCGCTCTTTAACAACCAATGAACACATAGGATAACACGAAGGGGAGTTTAGAGGTAGTTAAAAAAAAAAAAAGTCTGACGCCCAAAACAGCAGCTGTAAAAACACCCAGTGTGCATGAGGCCTTAGGCTTCCTGTACACTAGCCTTCACTGGTGTGACGGAACCATCCAGCACCACGCTTAGGTGCTTCCGTCAGTATACAGCTTCCTCCAGTCTGGACATAGGACCCAGATATTATAGCTGAGTATTGTTTAGCATACAAGTCTAACCGACAATAATGTGTATGAGACATGAAGCCTTTTATTGAAAACTCACACAGCAATTATAGTACACCAGATCAGATGAGCCTAATCACATTATCGTATGCAAAGGAAACGGTATTTTCAGGCATTCCCATTGAAGTTTATGGGGCCCAATCTGCCAAAAAAGAAGCTCATGTACTTTAAGCGTCAGGCATTTTGCTTCAGGTGACAGAACGTCAGATGTGGAAGGGGCCATTGAAATTAATGGGATTTGGCTTGTTAAATATTATAGACTTACTAGCTTCAAGCAGAAAATCGTTCAGGTGTGAACAGGGCCTACAGGTCTTGTACCGTCTCTAGCCTGTGAAACCAGAAGCAACAGACTGATAAGCTCATATCTCTAACACTCTGCTCTCTCCTCCTATAGGCATGTTCCTTATTCACAGGAGAACAATACCAACTGACTGGCACCTTATGCTGCTTCCCCTTCTCCCTCCCCGAGCTCTGCAGTAGAGTGGATTGCAATGAGGCTGACACCAGTTTTTACTTACACTGCATGCATTTAAAGTGGTTCTAAAGCCTTAAGGTTTTGTGCAGGTTCCCCCCCCTGCCCCCCCCTGCCCCCCCCTTTCTTACCGGAGCCTGATCCAAACCAGCGATGTGCATGAGTGCATCGGCTCCCGCCGCTGTCTCGCTGCTCATTGGGCAGTGAGATTGACAGCAGTGGGAGCCAATAAAAATGCTGTGACACGGTAGCGGGGGGGGGGGGCAGGGCCTGAGCCCTGCCGTTTGCGTCAATGGACGCAGCAGCAGAGCTGAAGTGAAAATGGAACCCACCAAACAGGAGAGCGCCTGGGACCCTAGAAGAAGAGGATCAGGGCTGCTCTGTGCAAAAGCATTCCACAGAGAAGTGAAGTATGACATGCTTGTTATTTGGGGGGGGGGGGGGGGTGACGGTTTAATACAATTTTAAAAATACATTAATGATGCATTAATGAAAAAACATTTTTTAATTTGTGATTTTCTTCTTGCCTGAACTTAACAGTAGTGTCAAGTCCTGATTACAAAATTGCATGCTAAGTGGGAGGAATAGCTACACAGTCACACTGGACCAACATTTAAAAGCCAAAGCTTCTTCTAGGCCTCATGTACACTGCTGCTTGAGTAGTTGGCACACTGCGGACTTTAGGAGTAGTTGGCACACTGCGGACTTTAGGAGTAGTTGGCACACTGCGGACTTTAGGAGTAGTTGGCACACTGCGGACTTTAGGAGTAGTTGGCACACTGCGGACTTTAGGAGTAGTTGGCACACTGCGGACTTTAGGAGTAGTTGGCACACTGCGGACTTTAGGAGTAGTTGGCACACTGCGGACTTTAGGAGTAGTTGGCACACTGCGGACTTTAGAAGTAGTTGGCACACTGCGGACTTTAGGAGTAGTTGGGCTTTTTTTTTCAACTGCCCCTGAACTCTCCTCTACGTTATCTTATCAGTACATGTACACAGGGTTGTTTATAGTCGTTTCTAGGCAGTTGAGTTTAGAAGTATTTTTTGGAGCGCAAAAAAATGCGTACCGGACAGCTGCTCAGAGGAATTGGAAATGCCAAATGCCTGTAACAGCTTGTAAACGTGTGTAAAAGAGGTAACTCGCATTTAGCCGCATTTCATTTACAGGCGTTTTTAATGGAGATACATTTTTGACCATTTAAAAAAAAAAAAAAAAAACCTTCTAAACGCAAATGTGGATAAACGTGACATATAAGCACGGAAAAACTGATGTTTTTAGGCGTTGGCTACTATCTGTCAAGTTAAATCGTTCAGGAGAGGTTTCAAAACATGCCGTGTACATTAAGCCTTAGAACTTCGGTCCGATTTTTAGGGCTATGCACACAGGTGGCCTGGCCAGTACAATGTAGAAATCCTAGTCGTTTTGGCCACAAGGAAAGCAAGGGTGTAGTGTATAGGCCACTGACAGCAGCCTGTAAAAAAATCAATGACAGGCTGAAAAACCCAGCTGTTCTGAGCAGTGCTCACATTTAGGAACTGCACATGTTCAGGGACTTACCTGACTGCAAGTTCTGCTCAGAACAGCATCCAGCAAATGCATATTTCAGCCTGTCACTGTACCCAAAAATGCTGGGTTTCCAATGATGTAGAGGCCAAACCACCCCTATGCATGAGCCCTTAATGTCTGTGTGTCCACTGGGATGATTCTCCTTCGCTTTCTGTTTCCGACAGGATGCAGTGTTTGGGGCTGGAATCCAAGACACAACCAGCAATAAAAACCCAACAGAGGCTCTAACCGTTCCCTGAACGAACGCTTGGTTTTCGCCATCTGTGTTCCTGTGACAGGTGGCAACAGTAACCAAAAAAAACAAAGCAATCTGAATGAAGACAAAGACAGCAATAAAAACCAAACCCCAACCTTTCCCGACTCTATCCAAAAATTAGACTTGGGTTAGACTTCATGGGTTAGACTTCCACTTTGAATGTAGTAAATACTTGTATACCCGCACAAAAAAAAAAAAAATTATTTAAAAATTTTTTTTTTTTTAACCTGTAAAGCAGGGCTATGCAATTAGCGGACCTCCAGCTGTTGCAGAACTACAAGTCCCATGAGGCATAGCAAGACTGACAGCCACAAGCATGATACCCAGAGGCAGAGGCATGATGGGACTTGTAGTTTTGCAACAGCTGGAGGTCCGCTAATTGCATAGCCCTGCTGTAAAAGCAAAGGCATAAATGAGCTAGTACGCACCACATACTAGCTCATTACGAAATACTTACCCAAGAACGAGGCGTCGGCATCTGATCCCTGTCACCGCCGAGGGAGCCGATATGTTACCCTTGGCGTGTCTTCTAGGTTCGCGCCTCCAGCACTGAGTAGCTGCAAAGACGTCACTCCTGCGCATGCACACAGGAGTCTTCATTCCAGCAAGGTCTGGCAGCGTCTGCGGAACCTTCACAGCGTATGCACAGCCGACCTCAGCGGCTGCGTGCAAAGTGAATATCTCCTAAGCCGTACAGGTTTAGGAGATATTCATTTTACCTACAGGTAAGCCTTATTATGTCAACAAGTGAACGTGGGCCTTATTATAGGCTTACCTGTAGGTAAAAAAAATAAAAATAAAAAAAGGGCGCATACAACCGATTTAAACTCACAATTGAAGAGGAAAAGAAAAGCTAGCCTAGTGCCTACAATGCAGGCATCTGACTGTTATACACATATACAGAAACAAAACACTGCTCCATACTTTCTAAGTAGGATTAAACATAAATAAGATTATACAATGGTTTGAAAATAGATGCTGTTTAAGTAGGTCATTAATCTTGCAGGAAGCAGAAGCCGAGCTGCTGTCCAACTAAGAGGCAACTCGTATATCCTGTACAGTTTGCTCCTTATATGCTGTTCTCTCGAATGGTGGCCACCTACAGCTAGGAATGGCTTTCAACTGAATAGCTAGCAATGCACGTAAAACATACGGGGGATACCAAAACAACCTAATCTTTGTTCAATTTACTCAACCTAGTATAAGCAGCCAAAATTAAACCTGCAGGGAAAAAAAAGTGAAATAAGCCTGCAATTACACAGCAGTTACCACGTATGCTTGAACTTCTCGGTGGTCTCCTGATATTTTGGTGGCTTGTGGACACACATGTACAGCCCTTTGCACGTTTCAGTTTTAAAGCGGTATTAAACACAAGATCAAAAATGTATTATATTGCAGCTCACCAATCAGTTGTAGTGACTGCATCAGTTTTATTTTCTGTGGCTTTTTCCCTTGTGTTTTCACCTGGTCATCTGGCCAGTAACACATCTCCTGTGTTATTGAGACACAACTCTGGAGGATTGAGAATAGGAGGCACAGCAGCCGGGGGGGGGGGGTAGTGTTAATTTTATTACCAGATATATACAAGACTAACAAATTGAAACCAAACTCCAGCTCACATTTTTCTTTCCTTTTGGGATAAAGGATTTGCATGAATAAATAAAAGATGATCATTTTAATCACCCCTGTCAGTGTTGAGTGGTTTGTCTCGCCCATATAAACTTATACATTCGGCTGGAAAATCATAAATGCTGTTTGGATCACCAGATGAAAATAGAAGAAAGAAAGCCTAAAAAAAGGAAACTAATATTGCTATCACATCTAAGAATCGGTAAGCTGCAATATAATAAATGTTTGCTTTTGGGTTTAATACTGCTTTAAATATGTTAAAACATGTACAGTCATTTTAGTTTATATAGAACTACATTTCTATATACAGTGCAACCATAGAGAACAAACATGGTCACCCTTCTAACAGTAAATCAGATCACAGCAGCAAAATAAAGCAATCTGGGGGGCTGAGAGCAATAGAAGGTAAAAAAAAAACCTTTTGTGCGCATCTCCCCCTACCCCCCTTAGACTTACCTAAGCTGCATCTCAATCCTGCCCTTTGCCCGAGGACAGCGGCTTTCTCTGCTCTCTCCCTCCTAACTGACCCAGAGACAGCTGTTGTCAATCACAGCCAGTGGGCAGAGTGGAGGGTGTGGCCAAGCAGCACTCTGTGTGTCACGGACACACAGAGCGTTGGCTCAGGATCGAGCCTGCATGAGTGCCCCTATAGCAAGCAGTTTGCTATGGGATCACCTGGCAGGGGGAGGAGCCAAGAGCGCCAGTAAGGGACCAGAAAAGAGGTAGATCGGTGCTGCTTTGTGCAAAATCATTGCACAAAGCAGATAAGTATACCATGTTTGTTATTTAAAGGGGAGCTCCAGCCTCCTTCAGAAAGAATTAAAAAAGTCAGCAGCTACAAATACTGTAGCTGCTGACTTTTATTATTAGGACACTTACCTGTCCATGAATCCCGTGGTGTCTTCATCCAAGCCAATTTTTCAATCGGTTCTCGGGTGCTGCCGCTGCCATCTCGGGTAAGGGAAACTGACAGTGAAGCCTTGTGGCTTAACAGGCGGTTCCCTATTGCACATGTGTGAAGCGCACTGAGCTTTGTAAATTGCCTGGCGGCGGGGGAAGGAGGAGGGGGGGCATTTTCTGGATGAGTTTGCTACGGCGAAGTCAGTCGGAAGTGGGAGTGGGTACCTGTCAAAACTAGGGGGGAGGCAAAAAAAAAAAAAAAAAAAAAGCTCCACATTTTGGGTGGAGCTCCGCTTTACAAAATAAATAAAATCCAAATCTTTACAAATCACTTTAACTAGAATTTAGTTTCACTTTAAAAGGAACCTGATAAAAAAAAAAAAAAAAAAAAAAAAAAAAAGGGATATTCAGCAGAATACAAAAAAAAATCTGAAAGTTCATACTAAGAAACTTACTACTGCAAAGTCTGTAAAGGCAATGCAGGGCAATGTCAGGTATCTAATGCAAAAAATGATAACAGTCGACTAATTTTTAGCCTTTATAGTGAGCATATGCACCCTACCTGCTGGCACCTACACCGATTTAATTAATTCCTGGATTCTATATTAATTTGTCTGCCATGTTTCATCTAAATGTAATAGGAGCTTCTCCTTTTCAGGGACAGATCCAAAGCTCCTGTGTCTGTGCAGCTTTCTTTCAGGTCACTGATGGAAATACAAAAGTCAAAGACTCTAGTCCACGGTTTAATCTAAAAAGTAGAAAGGGGTACATCTACATTGTGCCAAAAAGCTTTTTTTAACTCTTGTATTAGTTTAAAGAGCCCTTTTCATCTCGATCAGGCCCCATCCACAGTTATTCTCACCCTACGGGCACTTGCTCACTGCTTCTGTAGCCAGTGATAAAACCTAGTACTTCTGCGTATAGGTCAGCAAATGACTTTGCCCAGATGTGATCTTGCAGCCAATTCCTAGGCCCAACCGCATTCACATTACTAGTGGAGATGTTGCCATTGGCGTCCAACACCAGCCAGCGCCTTGCCCTGTACAGTCAACTGCTGTTCTCCGCTAAATTGGGGTACACGCTATAGAAAAATCGAGCAAACGATCAGCCAATTTTTCTCGTTTCACACCAAATCGGAACTGATGAATGAAAATTCGGAATCGGTTGTTGAAAGTTGTATACACACTATGTGAAAATCGTACAAAAATTCTTTGGGATGAAAATGTTTGCCCAATTTTCTTATAGTGTGTACAAGCCTTTAGTCTGCGAGAGCGAGGAGAGAGGAACTGAAGCTAGGGAAAGCGCTGGATTGATACAGGATTCAGGTAAGGGTTTAAGGGGGACTGCACCTATAAGGTTTTTTACTTTATTGCAGTAAATGCATTAAGGTAATGAAAAAAAACAACTTTCCTTTACAACCACTTTAAAACCATCATTAAAATAACAAAAGCAAATAGAGAAAATTTATTTCTCACATTAAAAACCTAGATTAAAAAAAAAGAAGATAATCCTAATACATAAATTAAAGATTAAGATGACATTAGGAATAATGTAATGTAAAATAACCAGCCATGCAACATCAATCTTGTTCATCTGGTCCTCCCAAAGGCTTGAACAGACAAGTTTTATGCTGCTATTCCCTATCAAAGTCCTCAAGTCATCTGAGAGTAGAATGGGACCTGCTCACGCCAAGTGATTACATTGAGGCTGGGTTCACACGGGTGCAATCACAGACAATGCATGTGATTCGCACTGCATTGCAAATCACATGCGATGTCTGTGGGATGCAAATTCAGCCATACAATTTGTCCGCACTTTTTTTTGGTCCGCACTGATATCAGATCGCATGGGTGTTTATCTGATTCCTGACTGATTTCACAGTTCGCACTGCAATCTACAAATCGATTTGGGGGTGTCATTAACTTCACATTGGCACCTGCAGCGGTTCGCAGAGGGGAGTGTGAACTGCCTGTGCGTGAGATGCGATGTGGGCCACTGCACTGGAATTGCATTTGTTCCCGCATCGCACAAATGTGAACTGAGCCTTAGGCAGGAGACATGAGAACATTTGCATTTGCATTTTCCTACAATTTGTTAGCTGCAGCAAATAGCATGCTAAAAGGGGCAAACGTTTTCTCATCAGGTGTCGACTTTTACCTTAAAGTCGTTGTAAACCTCAGATGAAATATGAACAAAGCATATCCCTCTATAGTGTGTACTTATAGTGTGTACTTGTTTCAATTAAGAGCACCAATTGTCATTTCTGTCTGCTGTTTCGTTCCTCTGCTATCAGCATGAATCACTTCTGGATGAGTTTTCCTGACACCAAGAGAAAAAAGGTGACAGGGAAGGGCTCTCCAGCTGATTAACAGCCTCAGCTCTGCTCCCGTTTGCTGTGTGAATGGGGGGGTGTCCCTTCCCTCCAATCAGCTCTCAGAATTCTCCTCACTGAGCTCTAAAAGAGTGTATTTTAGTTCTCTGCCCCCTTTTTTCTGAACTCTGACAAGCTTATAAATGCTGGACGTTGATTGAATGTAGAAAATAGACGGTTGCAGATAAACAGGTACAACTTATGTAGGAGGATTTGTTTCATCTCTGTGCATCACCTGAGGCCAATCACTTCTCTGGGTATATGAAAGGGTTTACAACCACTTTAAGGAATGAGAAAAGGCTGCTGGATGGATCTCCATTTTATTTAATGGCCCATGGGTTTGCCTAAACATTCATAAATAAGATGTTGTCTGAGATAATTTATGGCTTAAGTCCAATTTCTTGTTTAGGATCCATTAGTCAGGTCCTGCTAGGCTTGTGATAAACCGGGAGTACCCAAAAGAGAAAAAAAAAAAAAAAAAACTTTGGCATTCAGGAAATACATTATGAGCACGGCCACATGCAGACTTTCGCTTGCATGGCAGGCTTTTCAACCTCCCACCGTCTATGTCCATGAGGCCCATCAATGTGAAGACCAACAGCAGGACATGCAAGTCTTTTCTTTACAGGGCCTAGTTTTTATTTTAGTGTTTTAACAATTTTAACCCTTTTGCTGCCAAAAACGCGCTTTATTTTTTCATACACATGCAAAGATTACATTTTTTTTTTTTTTTTTACAAAAAAAATGCACTTAAAACTCCCAAACGATATTTATTTTCACAGATGAGCCCCCAATGGTATAGAATATATGGAATGATAGGTCCTCTTTATACCTCCTGTTCTCAGTTGACTGTCAGTTAAGCTCAAAGCTGAACATTTCTGGGTTCATTGATACTAGGGGAGAAATAGATGCTCTCCCATCCTGACTTGCATCCCTCCTTCTGAAATCGCTTATTTCTTGGCCACCAAAAAACATTAAAATACATGATTATTCGCCATCAGCTTCTTACTACTGTTTGGGGCTTTGCTGGAGATTTCCCATGACTTACTGTCAGCAGTTTTACCAGACAGGAAATGAGAGAAAATCTGCAAAAGGGACACAGACAGCCATAAAAAGTTGACCTGAGCCCCCCAAAAAAAAAATATAAATAAAATAAATAAAAAGTGGGTGGAATAAACCCCCCAAAAACAGGTGGACGAGCCATGGTTTTGCCGCCCCTGGGATGTTTTGCTTCTTTTTAACTTTATACGCGAGCTGAACTGGGGGTGTCGTTAACATTGTATGACACTCCCCAGCAGTTCGCATTTGGCAGTGTGAACTGCCGTGCGAGTCGGTGCGATGCGGAAACCCGCAGTAAATTCGCTGCGTTCCCGCACCGCAGCAGTGTGAACCTAGCCTAAGTGTGAAAGCTTAATTAAAACAAGCTGAAGTTGTAAGCTGATTGGCTACCATGCAGAGCTGAACCAGATTTTGCACTCTCCAGTTTTAGTAAATCAACCCCAAGGACTATATAGAATAAAGTAGTACTGTATGTCAAAAAAACAGTACATGGTATACAAATGTAAGAGCAGTTCTAGGCCTCCATTCTATGATTATCACTTACAAAACACACAGACTCTCATCCCCCCCCAACAAATGGGTGACAGTAGAAGCTCCTAATGTTTATTTCATTTTGACAACCCAACAGAAAGCAGGCTGCATGTGTTGATGTTTCTTCCTGCCTCCTGAATTATTCACACTATCCTCTACTGTGGCTTTAAACCTACAGGACTGATTTAGTAAGAAGCAGTGGGGGGGGATTTTATAGCTCTGCATTATCTAATCAAGAGTCTTAAATGGAAGGTCATAAATAGTGATCAATTCCACGAAATGAGTCAACTTTAAAAATGTATTCAGAACTTTATAAACATGTCAACTCCTCAAATTGCACGGCTCTACTTGAATGATTTTCCTAATGGCGTCTACATTAGGATTTGTGAAAGTGAACGCAGGTGTGCAAATGTTTAAAAAGATCATGTTCTGCATGTTATCGTCCCATGTTATGTATTCCTGTAGGAACCCGTTCACACGTAACTGGCATTGCAGAAAACAATTATTTTCAATGTGCTCCATTTACACTGGTGTAATGTGCGGCGTGGTGTGAACAGATACAGACATGTTGCATTTTTCTGCATCAGATGGCATCGCAGGTCACAGCGCCGTAGTGCTGCCATGCAGAGGCTGTGAATGAGGTGTAAATTTCTCACACATCAATCAAGCTTTAAAAAAAATGGTGTGACACTACTGTCACAACAGACACTAGCCCACATATCTAAAATGTAACGTTTTAGCGGTCAGCTAGTGTGAATGAGCCCCTAGATTGGAATCTCAGTAATATTTTCAAGTATCTTCCTTGAAAATAATTCAATGCAGGGGGGGGGGGGGGGGAAACACAATGGAAAATAACATAGGTTGCTAATTCAAAGAACAATAGTCAAAGAGCTGTTACCCCTAGCAACCAATCAGAAATCATATTTCAATGTTCTAATTATGCTAAACAGACAAAGGCTGGAGACTGGACGGTAGCTACACATTATGACTGCTCACACTTATTTGTTAAAGGACAGTAATATACTAGGGGCTGGTTTACATAGCTGGCAGGAACTGCGATTTTATTACCTCCAACTGACCAGGTGTGTAAAATATGTTTATAAAATGTATTATATAGGAAGTAATCAGTGGAAAGTATGAGTTATTTAAATGTAAATAGACATAATAATTAGGGTTGCACTAGAGCTGCACGATTCTGGCCAAAACGAGAATTACGATTTCTGTCACGATTCCCGTGACGTAAAATCTTTCACATTATACAAAAAAAAATGGGCCAACTTTACTGGTTATTTTTTTTTTTTTAAATTCATTAAAGCAATTTTTTCCAAAAAAATTGCATTTGAAAGACCGCTGCGCAAATACAGTGTGACATAAAAATATTGCAACAACCACCATTTTATTCTCTAGGGTGTCTACTAAAAAAATATATATACATAATGTTTGGGGATTCTAAGTAATTTTATTGCAAAAAAAAGTTTTTTAAACTTGAAACCAACATATGTCAGAAAAAGGTTTAGTGTTTAAACTTTTTTCACTTACACATAAAGTCTATTCCATTGACAAATTGTTACAATGTTTATACCCCAAATATAAGCGGCCAACACCACAATAAGACGAATTGTAAACAGATATGTAAATAATAAGTATAGCGCTAGAAATAGCATATATTAAAAACGAAGCTATCAATATCAAATGACCCGTCTCTTATAGTACCATTGCTGACAACTGAGGTTAAAACAAAACAGTTGCGGTAGGTATCGGTAATTGGTATCGGCGAATGCTAAAAAAATTAAAAAAATAAATAAAAGTATTGGTACTTGTACTCATTGTAAAAAAAAAAATGGTATTGGTGCATCCCTAATAATAATAATAATAATAATAATAATAATAATAATAAGTAGAATAGTGGGTAGTCTACCAATTACTGGCGCCAATCGAATAGTTGTCCCCCCTGGAGGAATAGCCCACTAGAATATAGGGCCTGCACATTGTCCTCAGCCAAACCTTAGATGTTTTTTTATGACTGCTGACCTAGAGATGGTTTATAATGGTAATGTACAGCTTGATTGTATGTGGGTGTGTGTTTGAGATAACAGTTTACACCATACCTGCAGCACAGCCACTTCCCGCACTACAAGTCATTCACCCACTCCTTTTGTCCACTCTAGTAACTATGGGCCAGCTAACCAATCAGCACAGATCATCAACAACACTGGCCAATCAGATGCAAAATTAGGGCTCTGCTCACAGTGTGCATCCAGCTAGACCAGGGGTGCTCAACTTTTTGAAGTGCGAGGGCTACCCAAGTGATTTGGTAACCGGTTGCAGGCCGCCCCACAAACTGCAAATGTAAATGAGCCCTTACTGACCTGAGCCCCTTATGAGGCTGCTTTCCCCCAGCATGGGTGCAGGCACAGTTCACCTACAGCTTTCCTGCGGGTTAGCTGTGCTTTGCCATAGACTTCTATCACATCCTGTGGGTGCGGTGCACTTTCTGAAAAGTGCATGTAAACTCCTGCATTCAGGATTTTTGGTGCGCTTTCAGAAAGTGCACCAAACACACAGGACTTGGTGTAGCTAACCCGCAGGAAAGGCACACAGATCAGCGTGAAAGCAGACTAATAAACCTTTTTTATAAGTGCTAATATGTGATAGTTAATGCACTGAGCTTTTCCTCTTCCAGTTTCTGCTGACATCGCTCTCCAGGCTGCTAGAGAGGTCCCAGGTGAAGTGCACTCTGTGGCTCCTGCTTCTTCGGCTTCCGGCTCCATGATGTTCTGGGATGGCAGGTCGGCAACTCGTTGATCGTGATCTGGGCTTGCAGACTGGCCATCCCAAAGCATGAGGACGTGGGTCAACTCAGAGGGCTCATGTGGGTTGAGCACCCCTGAGATAGATTCTCCAGCCCAATCCATCCATCAGCCACATGTGCCATCCTTTCCTTAGTGCCCTTGTGAGTTCTAACACAACAGCTCTCCATCTCCCACACCAAATGCCCATAGTCGACATGAACTACACTGCACAGCTAGCAGCAAGAAAGTAAGCAAATAGTCTGCATGCTTAGTGCAATTGTCATGTCACCCATTAGCGCATGGAGGTCCTAGATCAGCTCTCAAAATTTCAACACGCTTGCTGGCATTAGGCTAGTGGAAAAAAGCTGAGGGCAAGTGTGGAGCAGGAGCAGACTGACCCTGGGGCCAGTAGGGGGCCCCCATGAGTGGCTCCTGTCCTGGACACCCACTCCTACTAGTTTGTACAGAAAGGAACGAGGTGAGCAGGCTGACACGAGATATGGGGGTGAGGGTACATGGAGGCACCGTAATGATGATCTCACTGAAGAGCTCCCCTGAGTCACAGGAGCAGGGGAGCTGCAAGTGCTGGCACACTGGAAAGATGCTAGACTGGAGCCCCGGGAGCTGCCGGCCGGCCAGGTTGCTTTGCACATTGCAGCTGTGTGAGAGAGGCAAAAGTAGACAATGTGCTGTGTGCTGAGCCCATGCTGGATGCTGCCCAATAGATCAGTGTTGACTGCTAAAAACAGAGAACAGGTGGTCAGCCCTAGAAGGGAATTTTGGAGTGTGCACCAAAAGAGCTGTGCACGGGAGAGGGACGGGGGGCGCAGAGGGCAGCTAATTTACGAGGACGTGTTTAGAGGCGGAATTGGGGGCAGAGCAGAGTAAGGGTAGGGTATGGCAACTGGTGGCGAGTAACTCTTTAGGCCTGGCTAGTAGCTCAGGACTTGAAATGTTGAGCCCTGTCCTAGATCATGTAGTTGGGAATCACTGCACTAAGGCCTCTTGTACACGGTACTGAAGTTTGAGCTTCTGTTTATTTTGGATGTCATTTCAGGTGTTTGTTTTGCATGAATTTGCACGTATATGTGCATTTGTGTGCACAACGCCTTCCTAGGGAAAATGTAATCATATCTGCGCGCATATTTGTGCTCACTGACGGAAAACACTGACCAAAAGTGCATTTTCCCTTTTTTTCCTTAAGGAATATTGATTGTTTAAACACCTGTGTGCACAGGCACATTGAAAAATAATGGGGTATATTTTAGCTCAGTAAAAAAAAAAAAAAAAAAAAAATGCTGTATTGAGCTTTTTCAAGCTGCAGTGTACAAGAGGCCTAAATAACTTGGGCAGATGTAGTATTAAATACCATGCTACTCCTACACCAAACACATTGTTTAGATCCTGCAGCGTCCTACAAATAGTTTCAACTGTAGCCATACATTACAGGCCAGTGGGTGGGTTGTGACCTCAGCCTGACTCATGCAGAGCAAGGATTAGCTTGAGGCATCCCCTGCCCACTTGTCTATAGTTTCTACACACAGGCAGGACTACTCATGGCAGCAGAATATCAGGAAGCTCGAAATACAATGTGAAATGCTGCATAGTGTAGACATGTCATTTTCTGTTGAAACTATTAAATTTAACTTATTACAGCCCGATTCATGCTTAACCTTCTCCTAAATGGAAAGTACAACTATCCTTTAAAAAAAAATAATAATAACAACTTTTAAAAATGCCGGTTAGGGCTCATTCACACAGGCAGAAAACACTGCCTTTAGATGTGTATTTTCTGCATGAAAGAAAGATCATGTGTAAAATAGGCATTTATAGGTTGTGCATACATGAGAAAAATCCGCAGATCCACATGCCTAAAATCGGAAGCGGTTTCCTACGTTTTTGTGCGCAACTTAACATATCGCATATTTTCCTAGGTAGACACAGCTGTGTGTATGGGCTCATTGATTACTATAGTGCTGCGTTTAGATGCGTACAAAAACTGTGCACATCTAAATGCAGCGTTTTTTTTCTGGCCATGTGAATGAGCCCAGTCAGAATGTTAAGGTGCTTATATATAGTTAACATCCAGCCAGTCAGTCAAAAGATAGAGGTTTTCACAAATTTAGCCAACTGGATGTTTTGCACATCAGCACTCAGAATACAGAATTCAGTATTCACTCTCAGCACATCCATAGGTTAATTCTAGACATTAGATAAAAAAAAGTTATAAAATACATTTGATCATTCTATAGCCAGCTAATGTACTGTAACTGCATGTAAAAAATAAATCCTGCTGAACCGGCCGAATTTCGATCCATCTAGGGCCGGCTTTAGGCTGCTCTGGGCAACCTTGCTCAGAGCAGTCCCAAAGCAATTTGCCTGCATTCCTTTAAAGTCAGTTTACACCATTGTGTTGTTGTGGTATGCACACAAAAAAAAAAAGGGGGGGGGGGGAGTTTTCAGTACAGCGGGTTTTAATGCAAATCACCACAACCGATTGGAATGTCACTTGTGAAGTTGGAAGAAAACCCGCACACAGCAGCCATATGTTTAGTGCAGGAGCTGGTGTGAACGATTCCTAAAAAACACTCTGAAAGTGTTGACGTCGAACTAAAAAGGAAAAACTTTTTATTTTTTCCCCTTTTTCTTTCAGTGGTAACAGTAGGGATCCACTTATACTTGTATGACTCCAAAGTCCAGCCACTTTGGGGTGCACCTTTTGATGCTGGGTGTGACTTTTTCTCCCTCTGCAAAAGTCCGACCCACTGTTGCATGTAAAACATTAGGATATGACTTTCATGTAACTTTTGAGGATTGACATTGAAACTAAAATTTTATAAACAGAAACTAAGAACTTTTTTTTTTCTTCAAAATTTTAGGTTTTTTTCATTTGTTTAGCAAGAAATTTTAAAAAAACCCAGTGGTGATTAAATACCATCAAAAAAAATAAATAAATAAATAAAAGCTCCATCGGTCTCAAAAAAATTTCAGTGTTTAAGGTGTTAAATAACAGTGAAGGCCCATCTCTATTTTAATGCAGGATTCTTGACAGATGCATACGAATGAAGACACAAAGGTGTGAATCCAGCCTATGGGCTTGTTCACACCATCAGCGTTGGGCTGCATTAATAAATAGCCTTATGTCCTACATGGCTTCAGTTGACATCAATACCAAAAAAAAAAAAAATAGAAAATGCATGCTATCACATTATGTACATATGAGATATGGTGAAAATGATCCCTACAAGTCCTAAAGCTTTAGTCTTTCCATAAAAATGATTAATAACTGATTCTAGCTGCAATCAATTTATTACCTTTGCTGATCTGATTTTGCCCTGTGTGTTATGAAACTAACCATGGATTTTTTTTCCTCTCAGGCACATTTTGTATGGAATTATTTGTGGACAATAGACATTTATGTCTATGGGTACATTCAAACTTATTATGTTTTTCATGTTTTGGAACAGGAAGTCCAATATACCCTGTGGATCTGTGTTTGCTTCAACTATCCAAACACATGCAGGGGGATGAACATGATTGAATGAGTGAATTTACTTCTTTAATAAATCACACCAGACAAGTACAACTTTGCTACAGGTATTAGAGACTGGTCTGTATGGTCACCTGGCAATTATTTCATAGTCATAAACGCCGTAGGATTCTCAAATCCTTTTCCCAAAATTAAATTCTTCATTTTGAATAGAGTAGAGAGGTGTTAGAACTCCTTTCAGATCTTTTTCTTCGCTGTGTCCCATTGCAGAGATTTACCTTCACTTCCTGTCCTATAGCCAAACAGGAAGTGAGAGGAAATCCCTGCATAGTGAAGGAATTCCTTGGGGACCCCCAGGTCACCAGAACTAGCGACCCCATTGGAAGATTTCCACTCTATTACTTTTCTGAGGACAACCCAAAGTTTAGGATTTTTTTTTTTTTATGCTCACTACTAGGACAAATAGAGGGTGAATCTCCTTAACAGAGGCACAGTCAGCAATATAAACTGGCAAGTGTTCTAATCCATCTGCATTCTATCGGAAAAAAAAAAAGTTATGTTTTAAAGCGATACTAAATTCTCGTTTTTTGTTTTTTTTTGTTTTTTATTGTTTAAGATAACAAACATGTTATACTTACCTGCTCTGTGCAGTGGTTTTGCACAGAGCAACCCAGATCCTCCTCTTCTTGGGTGCCTCCTCAACACTCCTGGCCCCTCCCTCCTGTTGAGTGCCCCCACAGCAAGCAGCTTGCTATGGGGGCACCTGAGCCAAGCCACAGCTCCTTGTGTCCATTCAGACACAGAGCTGTGACCTGGACCCACCCCCTTCTCTCCTCATTGGCTGACTGACTTTGATTGACAGCAGCGAGAGCCAATAGCACCACACTGCTGTCTCAGCCAATGAAGAGGGGAGTCCCGGACAGCCGAGACACTCCTAAAACATCGCTAGATCTAGATGGGACTCAGGTAAGTATTAGGGGGGC
Source organism: Lithobates clamitans (assembly GCA_037952925.1). NCBI lineage: Eukaryota > Metazoa > Chordata > Amphibia > Anura > Ranidae > Lithobates > Lithobates clamitans. The sequence goes on along the minus strand of JBBGZY010000240.1, from coordinate 6,777,468 downwards.
TGATGCACACAGAAGGCTTTTTTATCCTAATGCATAGAATGTATTAAGATAAAGAAAAACCTTCTGCTGTTACAATCACCTAATACACATTCTTCTATTTTCCTTCAAATAGCAGTTTTTTGTCTTCAATTATGTATATTCAAAAGTCTGTGCCAAAATCATTAGCAGCTGTACCAATATCACAAAGCGATGCAAAAGAAAGAAAAAAAAAAAAAAAAAAAAAAGTATATAACTCAACAAAAATTTGCACACATGGTATTCACTTTACTCAGGATTAATCTAATTTATAGCTTTTAATATAAAGCGACTACATATTTATTATATTTAAAAAAAAAAATGTTGCTTTATATTAAAAACTATAAATTAGATTAATCCTGAATAAAGTGAATACCATGTGTGCAAATGTTTGTTGAAATCTCAACTGCTTCATGTAATATTAATGCAAAACAGTGCAATGCAATTTCAAAAGTCTTGGTCTCTCCTAGCAGAAAAATCAGCAAGTTTCCCCAAGGGTCCGTTCACACCAGAAACTGCGTGTTTTTGCATGTGCAGTGATGACGCGTATTTGCAAGCATCTAACAAGTTTGCAAACGCTGTACGGACGAACATGCAAAAAAATAAATAAATAAATAAATAAAAATAAATAAAATAAAATGCACAGCATGCTGCATTTTCTCACACAGGAATGTACTGCAGAAGAATTCAAAAATAAATGTTAAACGGCAAAAAAAAGATAATCTTTAATTCTCTAAATCTCTATAAAATAGAGGTAACTTTACCAAACATTGTGGATCTACACATCTAACTGTTCCTATGATATCTAACATGCTATTATGCCATATTTCAAATCTTCTTTATTGCTTAAAGGGAAAACTTCACTCTCCCAATCAACACTGATTATTTTTATTCCTTATGCTTATAGTATTAGTAAATAGATTGGAAAGTATATCATGATTACTTCTTTTAAACTTGTTTTTTTGTTTACATTTTTTCAGTTACTTCATGGTTTCTTGCCTAGGCAAATTATGTTATACATCCCAGGAGTCTTCAGAAGAGGGGATTTCTCAGCTAAGCACACCCTCCTGCACGCATGCCTGAGCTAAGGGCAGATGGATTCCAGTAATAAATGCTACATGAATCATCTGCCCTTACTCAAGATAACCACAGCCAGAAATGCTAGGGGAGGTTTTTCAGGGGGGCGTTTTTCAAGGCATTTTTTTCAGCAAAATAAAGCATGGAGACATGGATGGGTGAGGGAGTTTGCTTTGGATATTAAAAATGAATTCAATAGTGTTTTTGGTGCTCAGATGCATTGAAGATCCACTTTAAGAATAGGTAAATACTTCAATATCCAAAGTCTGGGCACAGGTGCATTTTAAACAGGAGCTTATAAACACAGCTGTGCAAGTGCTAAGAAGTTGGAAAAGATAGTCTATTGGTCTTAAAAATAAAAATGCGGTGAGGCTATAAAACCCTAAACATAAGCAAATTCTTAAAGCGGTTGCATACCCGCAAAAAACAAAAAAAACAAAAAAAAAAACCCTATAAAGCAAAATGCATAATGAGCTAGTATGCACCTTAGAACTAGGGCTGGGGAAAAAAATTGATTTAAATCTTGAAATCGAGTTGAGAGGTCAAATAGATTAAAAATTTAAGCAAATCGATTTTTTTAGATTTTTTTTTTCATTGCGCCGGTCCTGAGGAGCTGCGGGCAGGAGCTTTTAGGCGAGGCCACAGCTTTGGCCTAGTCCCTGAGGCTGGACGCTGCAGACTCGCCTAAAAATTCCTGCCCGCAGCTCCTCAGAACTGGCGAGGTGTTCAAAAAAAAAAAAAAAAACTTGATTCGAATCGTAAATAGACACAGAAAGCATGATTTAGGATTGAGCCAGCAACAGTGCCACCATAGGAAGTGGCTTCCTATGGGGGCACTAGCTGGAGAAGTGGAGCCAGGAACACTGGGGACTCCAGGTGAGAAGCATCGGGGATGCTGTGTGCAAAATTTAAAAAAAAAAGGCTTGTAGATGAACTCATTCACCTAGGAACTAATTCATTGCTTTAGAAAACCTTAACAAAGCTGTAGTTGTGAAAAAGGTCAATGTTATGGATTTCAGCACAAATTGCTTCTAAACATGCAATCCTCGAAATCCCAACAACAAATACAATAAAATAAAAAGGCATATAGAAGGTCACTGATAAAAAAAATAAATAAATAAATAAAAATGTGAACCTCCTTCCTTGGCAATAATCTCAGCCACGTGCTTTCTTGTAGCTACAGATTAGAACAATGCAGAGGTTAGAAGGAAGTTTTCACTTATATTTTCAGGATGTCTTGTTCACGCTTATGCAAATTCTATGCAGGTCAGATGAGATCATAAAAGCATAGACTCGTATATCATCTAAAAATGCATTATAGACTCGTATATCATCTAAAAAAGATGATCTGGTTCAAAGAAAGGGTCCTGTGCGAGTTTAGTGCGGTGCGAATTTCAGCTCCATAGACTTCTATGGGTCCCAATTGAAATCTCCAGCGTTCACATCACAAATTTTTTTTTTTGCCTAGTTTTTAGCCCTCATGCACACAGGCTGTTAAAATAACGTTATGAAAACGCCAGTATCTTTGCAGTGATTTTTTAAAACTTTTTTCAGCTTTTTTCAGCGTGTTTGCAATAGCGTTTTTTAGCGTTTTTGAGCGTTTTTCCGCATTAGCGTTTTGTTTTTTTTTCAATTTTTTTTTTTCTTTTCAATGGATCAAAAACGTTAAAAAAACGTTGGTGAATGACGTTTTTCAGCGTTAGAGCGTTTTTACAGCTGAAAAACGTCTCTCAGAACCCACTGGTCCTGGGTTTTTTTTACAGCTTAAAAACGCCTATGCCACTTGCAGCTCAAAAACACCTAGGTGGGCATGAAGCCATAGACTAACATAGACAGGCCTTTTTAAGCTACAAAAAAAGCTCAAAAAAGCAGCTGTAAAAACGTCCATGTGTATGAGGACTTATAGAAAATAAAATTGCAGATGTGACCATTTACCAAACTCACAAATTTGCAGTGAAATTGCAATGCAAATTCAGACTTTTTTTCAAAACAAAGAATACTGTCTGGTTCAACCATTCTTTTGCTGATTTACTCAATATATTTTTCATCCGTACCAAGATGTATACCCCAGCAATGAATGAGAAGTAGCAGACTGACAAGATCAACCCTCTGCTCCCTGCTCCTGTCAGCAGCCATCTTTTTATCACATGTGCATGCCGCATACCCATATGGTTTCTACTGCTGCCCAACCCTCTCCCAGTCAGTGCTGTTTTGCAAGGAATCATAGAACACCAAGTCACATTTGGGTACTTGCACTAATAGCATTTAAAAGCAGAAGTATGGTCAAAGCTCATTTGGATGTACTACCCCTATAGATCACAGGAGTGCACTTTGTTCTGCACTCCTGTGACCCGTTTTCAGTTGACAGTGGGCTAAATCCCACCTTTGGCTGACATCACAGAGCCGGTCCAGGCTCTGGAAAGATCCCAACTTTACAATAGGGATCCACCCAGATGCCTGGACCTGCAGCTGGTTCAGCCTCTCAGCAAGCCACTGAGAGCCTGAGCCAGTCACTCCCACTCCCCTCCCCCTCCCCCTCCCCAGGCCAGCTCTCCAGTGAACGTAGCAGGGAGTCAGTTACTGACAGTCACCTAAACAGCCAGATGATTCATGTAGCATTTACTTCATGGAATCCATCTGCCCTTAGCTCAGGCATACAGACAGGAGGGTGTGCCTAGCTAAGAAAACCCCCCCTGAAGACTCCTGGTATGTATGACATCATTTTCCTGGGCCTGGAAATCAGGAAGTAACTGAAGAAATGTAATAAAAAAAGTTTCAAAACAAGTAAATATGATATACTATTCTCTCTATTTACTAATGATAGCAGCACGAGGCTTAAATATAGTCAATGCTGATTGAGAGAGTAAAGTTCCACTTTAATCACTGGCTGACCAGTGACGTATCCGTACATCCCTGGACTTCAAGTGGTTATACCGTGACTATGCCTGGAGATCTTGGCGATTTGAATACTTTTAGGGGCAGAGGAGGGATCTAGATCCCAGATATCTCTAAAAAGATTACCTGTCACATGCCTACTGCTGTCACAAGGATGTTTACATTCCTTGGTACAGCAATAAAACTGATCCAAAAAAAAAAAAAAAAAAATGAAAGCGATAGTGTTAAAAAAAATTAAATTAATTAATTTGAAAAAAAAATTTTGAGTGCAACTCACCCCCCGTGCTCACGCACAAAGGGGAACGCACGCGCTGGTCTCGCACATGCACAAACTAAGATCGTCCCACACACACGGTATCACAGTGAATGTCAGATCGAGGGCAGTAATTTAAGCACCAGACCTCCTCTGTAAATCTAAAGTGGTAACCTGTAAAGGCTTTTAAAATGTCACCTATGGACAGTAAAATTGATGTTTGTTGAATGTTGTACGGGCAGGCGCAATTTTAAAAGCATGACATGTTTGGTATCTATGTTCTCGATGTAACATCTTTTATATTTTTACCAAACCTGAAAATTATATTGTGTGTATTTTTTTTGCATTAAAATTAAAAAAAAAAAAGTGCGTTTGAAAAACCGCTGCACAAATACGTGTAACAAAACAAAAAAAAAAAACTGCAACACCCACCAATTTATTCTCTAGGGCCTCTGCTTAAAAAAAATGTTTGGTGATTCTAAGATATTTTCTAGCAAAAAATACTGATTGTTACATGAAAAGTGCCAGAAAAGGTCTGGGGGTCAAGTGGTTAAGCAGTTCCTGAGGCATTAAAACTAGCAACAACTGCAAATACAACACAAAACTATTTAATGTCAGCGAGGCCTAAAGCTAGAGAAAAAAAAAAAAAAAAAAAAGCAAGAGGAAATCTCCATTTTCCAAAGAAATGAAACAAAAACACCAGTGAACTACCAAAAATTACAGCATTTGTTTCACTTTTAGGCTGGGTTCACACCATCGCCGCATCAGTCACACAGCAGGGGTCCAGTGCATGCTTGTTCACCATTTCAGGTCTGATTTCAGCCCAAATTTTAAACCAGCATCCAATTCGCATAGGGGTGAACCCAGCCTTAGGCTCCATTCACACTAGCGCGTTTTTTGATGCATTTTGCATTAATGCATGGGAATTTTTTAACATGGGTTCCTATGGAACATGTTCACATCAAGGCCTTTTTGTACCTCTGCATTTTTGGAAAGGGTCAGGGACTTTTTTTCAAGCAAAATGCAGCGTTTTGCATGTAATTGAATTCAATGGACCAGCATCAAAAACGCAAGTGCAGTGTTTTTGCAGCGTTTTTTTTTAGACTGTGTACAGTAAAGTTTGGCCCCCTTCCACAGCCTGCCCAATGAGAGAATGAGATAGCGCAGCACGCTTCGCGCAAGCGAAGTAAAGAACCGGCTGTGAAGCCGATTTCTCCTAGTGGAAACGGTGGCGGCAGCACAAGTGAAGACACCACGGGATTCATGGACAGGTATGTGTCCTATCATTGAAAAAGTCAGCAGCTACAGTATTTGTAGCTGCTGACTTAATTTTTTTCTGCAGGAGCCTGGAGCCCCTCTTTAAATCTTCATATTTGCCTAGGGTACCAGTAAAAAGCAATATCACCTAAAGCAGAACTTTAAACATAACAACTTGATAATAAATAACGTTCTTTTAGCAAGGAATATACATTTCACGTTAATAATTCTGCTACCAAAATCAGTGTGTGCTGTAAATTAGCTCCAGCATTGCTCCTGTTTCTTCTTCCTGAAGGCTGCCATTTTGCTGAAGTCCGGAGCCCCTGAACAGCAGTAAATCATAAAACATAACTAAACCCATTGATTTAAAATAGTTACATTCCTGGAATGCCGGGATTGAAAACAGTCACATTTGATTGTGTCCTCAACCAAACTGTCAAACCATCAAATGGTTGCTGTCATAATTGATCACATCTGCAGCACCATGGCAGTTGCGGATCTAACAGAAGCAGCTTCCTTGGTTGTAAAGGATAGGATGGCTTAATTAAAAGGCTGTCAGCAGATCGGCCTCTACAAACTTGGCAAAGCCTAAAAATGTCTAAAAATAGAGAGCGACTGAGCACGTGCAGAGCAGGGTGACACAGTGTATTACTGGATTTTAAACAGTATAGACACTTATTTTTAATGTTGTACATAGCTATACCTGCAAAAGGGGCCAGCCTGAAGTGATCTAACAGAAATTCATTTTCTGACTAAAGTTCCACTTTAAGCGCTCATTTCTTCTCGATGGTCTTAGTTGTGAGGGCCCTCAGCGTTCTCACTAACAATGTAATACTACCGGTCCTGTATTGTATAGAATAATGTCAATGCTGCAACCACAGGCCGGAGTGCTGCAGGGGACCAAGTGCATGGAAGGAGAAGCCTGCAGGAGCAAAGGACAAGGGAGGCAAATGCACTATTTACTGGTATCCTAGGCACTTAACCCTGGCAGTGTGGAGGAGGCCTCAATGCAAGGTTCAGTTTTTCACATTCCTGGAATTCAGCTTAATGGGGTACTGATCTGAAACAAGTATGATGATCAAGAGTTCTAACTTTCTAATCTACATGCTGGTTCCAGGTCAATGATGTAAAGTTCATGTAAATCTTGATTGAATTACATGTTATGTGCTAACTGTTGCAACAGTTATACAAACAATTGTCACAAGTTACATAGACAACTTTTTTCAACCTTCTTTATCCATTGTTGCATCTCCGTGTGGGTAATCTCTTGCATCCTCTTTGCAACCACTTCCTGTCTACATGCAGTTCATGCTCTAAAGCAGGGCTATGCAATTAGCGGACCTCCAGCTGTTGCAAAACTACAAGTCCCATCATGCCTCTGCCTCTGGGTATCATGCTTGTGGCTGTCAGAGTCTTGCTATGGCTCATGGGACTTGTAGTTCTGCAAAAGCTGGAGGTTCGCTAATTGCATGTCCCTGCTCTAAAGAGATGGCTGCATGGCATTTCTCAGGGCAGGTCTCCTGTAGAGAAGAGCTCAGGCATGTTCGGGAACCTAGTCCCAACCCACCTGCATGATCCCACCAGGAAGCCGACAATGCACACGGCCAATCACAGGCAGTAAAACATTTCCCAGTCTGTACAGCTGCGGACCAGGAAATGTCTCACTGTCTGTGATTAGCCGTGTGCAGCGTCAGCTTTTTGCGGGATCGGCAGTTGGGTTGGGACCAAGATCCCGAACATGCCTGAGCCCATCTCTAGTCTCCTGTTGCTAACAACAGTGGACCATTTGTGCACAATGTGCTTTGAAAGTGTTGTAAGCAGTCTCCATCAGAAGCCCATGTTACAGGGTGACAAAGCAGGGAACTGGGATAGAGTGTTTAGGGTTACAACCACTTTAAGAGCTGTCAGATAGCGGAGACCTTCATCAGGACTGGAGGGTTTTTTTTTGTTTGTTTTTTTTCAGGTCAGAGGTGGCGGAAGGTGGCATGATTGACGATGGATCTATACCAGGGTTGTGGGGAAAAGGTCCTTGTCCCCAACAACATGGGGACAAGGTGCTTTGGGCATGTGGCCTGGTATGGTTCAGAAGGGGGGGGGGTGCTCACCCATTGCTGGCTGTGGTTGATCACCAGTACCTGTGACCCTCCCCCACCACACTGATTGTCAGGGTTATATGGCCGAAATAGGCTGTGTGAATAGGGCTTCAAAGTTGAACTGGAGTCTATGGCAGAGACTGGCAGTACAGACTGTCATTAATGAAGTAGGGCAATCATGGGGTGATTAGGTGCCTGCTTTGTGCAGAGCTGTGAATTACCGGCACAGGGATGCAAAGGTGTTCAATGCATGCCCGTGCCAGCAGGTCCATAGGCGAGTATTGGGACACACAGCTCATGGAATGGATACAAGTGCTGTGTCCCAATGTGATATCCGTGCTGGGGAGAGTACACAGCCCTGAACGCACCCAGGGTGAGTTTGAGGGCATGCACCCATATGGATATCACACATTGGGACACAGAGGCCACGTCAGTGCAGCCCATCACACACCTATTGGACTGCCAGCACAGGGATGCATGGAACAACTGTTCATCCCTGTGCTGGAAAAGACCCACCCCCCCCCCCAGTCTCAAGTCCCACTTTAGCAGTTTTCATTGAAAGTAACCTAAACATCCTGAATTTGTCATATACTCAATGAACAAATACGTACTAACACTATATATATATATATATATATATATATATATATATATATATATATATATATATATATATATATATATATATATATATATATATATATATATATATATATATATATATATATATACATACATATACACATATACACATACACACACATATATACATATATATACACACACACTATAGTAAGTATCTCATACATATTAAAGTTAGTATCTCACAAAAGTGAGTACAACCCTCACATTTTTGTATTTATGTGGCAACTAAAGTGAGTACACCCCTAAGTGAAAATGTCCAAATTGGGCCCAATTAGCCATTTTTCCTCCCCGGCATCATGTGACTCGTTAGTGTTACAAGGTCTCAGGTGTGAATGGGGAGCAGGTGTGTTAAATTTAGTGTTATCACTCTCACTCTCTCATACTGATCACTGGAAGTTCAACATGGCACCTCATGGCAAAGAACTCTCTGAGGATCTTACAAAAAGAATTGTTGCTCTACATAAAGATGGCCTAGGCAATAAGAAGATTGCTACGACCCTGAAACTGAGCTGCAGCACCGTTGCCAAGACCATACAGTGGTTTAACAGGACAGGTTTCACTCAGAAAAGGCCTCACCATGGTCAACCAAAGAAGTTGAGTGCACGTGTCCAGAGGTTGTCTTTGGGAAATAGACATATGAATGCTGCCAGCATTGCTGCAGAGGTTGAAGGGGTGGTGGGGGGTGAGCCTATCAGTGCTCAGGCCATATGCCGCACACTGCATCAAACTGGTCTGCATGGCTGTCGTCCCAGATGGAAGCCTCTTCTAAAGATGATGCACAAGAAAGCCTGCAAACAGTTTGCTGAAGACAAGCAGACTAAGGACATGGATTATTGGAACCATGTCCTGTGGTCTGATGAGACCAAGATAAACTTATTTGGTTCAAATGGTGTCAAGCATGTGTGGCGGCAACCAGGTGAGGAGTACAAAGACAAGTTTGTCTTGCCTACAGTCAAGCATGGTGGTGGGAGTGTCATGGTCTGGGGCTACATGAGTACTGAAGGCACTGGGGAGCTACAGTTCATTAAGGGAACCATGAATGCCAACATGTACTGTGACATACTGAAGCAGAGCATGATCCCCCCCCTTCGGAGACTGGGCCGCAGGGCAGTATTACAACATGATAATGACCCCAAATACACCTCCAAGACGACCACTGCCTTGCTAAAGAAGCTGAGGGTAAAGGTAATGGACTGGCCAAGCATGTCTCCAGACCTAAACCCTATTGAGCATCTGTGGGGCATCCTCAAATGGAAGGTGGAGGAGCTCAAGGTCTCTAACATTCATCAGCTCCCTGTTGTCATCATGGAGGGGTGGAAGAGGACTCCAGTGGCAACCTGTGAAGCTCTGGTGAACTCCATGCCCAAGAGGGTTAAGGCAGTGGTGGCCACACAAAATATTGACACTTTGGGCCCAATTTGGACATTTTCACTTAGGGGTGTACTCACTTTTGTTGCCAGCAGTTTAGACATTAATGGCTGTGTGTTGAGTTATTTTGAGGGGACAGCAAATTTACACTGTTATACAAGCTGTACAATCACTAATTTACATTGTAGCAAAGTGTAATTTCTTCAGTGTTGTCACATGAAAAGGTAGAATAAAATATTTACAAAAATGTGAGGGGTGTACTCACTCTTGTGAGATACTGTATATATACACACACACACACACACACACACACGCATACATACATAGGTTTACAAGAGCACTCGATCACTTTTTGTAACATATCACATAGCAGCAAAAACATACCACGATTGAAAAGCCTGAGGGCTGTCCGATTCACATGTGTGTTCTGCGCTTTAGGCGCATAACCATTGAATGCTATAAAACAGGGGTAGGCAACCTGGGGCCCTCCAGCTGTTGTGGAACTACATTTCCCATGAGGCATTGCGAGGCTGCCAGTTACAATTACTCCCAGAGGCATGATGGGACTTGTAGTTCTGCACCAGCTGGAGGGCCCCAGGTTGCCTAACCCTGCTATATAATAGATCATGCGTTTTCATAAAAGCACATCAAAGGTGCAGCAAGCAGAATTTTTTTAACACACCGCACCTAACATCTTAGGACCCATTTACACCAGCAGGCCTATGCTGTGCTCTACATAAAGTGCACCTGCTGACATACATTGTAGCAATGTGTTAAAATCCATTGCACTGTTTACTTTTTTTTTTCTACTTTATTGAAATGTCACAAAATGCCATTTCATTCAACTTTCTGCACTGTGCTACACTGCCAAGTAGTGTAGTGCATCGCAATGTGTAAAAATTCATCATGTCCTATTTTTTTTTTAGTGCACACCATGGCAGCGCAGTGCTGTGAACTGAAACAATAGGATAAAAGGCAATGTGGTGTTGAGCAATGTGTGAACATATGAATGGGTCCTTACTCTAAACAAAAAAAAAAAAAGGAAGAAGGGAGGTGTGCCCTTGTCCCTATCATAAATCAAATAGTTTCTGAAGATAAAAGAAAAAGCACCTGTCAGTGTAAGGCTACAGCAAGACCACTTATTTTAAGGAATCAACAAAGAAGACTATGTGAGGAATGCAAGGGGTAAATATTGGAAGCAAAAACAACGCTTCAACCTTAGATACACACACAGACTGGATGCCTGGTATAAGGGGGAGGGGGTATAGTACACAGTCATCAGATATGTGGTGAGTGTATATATACACACACACACACAGGATTGATGGTGGGGGGTATACTACACAGTGATCAGACAAACAGTGTGTTTACATACAGACTTAACTGCTGATTGGGGGAGGGGTTGTAATGGTGTGTGTGTGTATACACACACACACACACACACACACACACACACACACACACAGAGTGGACTGATGGTGGGGGGTACACAGTGATCAGATATACAGTTGTACTTAGGGATGCATCGATACCATTTTTTAAGTACTCGCCGAGACCAATTACCGATACCTACCGCAACTGTTTTGTTTTAACTTCAGCTGTCAGCAATGGTACAAAGCATTAAAAAGTTATTTGCAAATTAAATAAATTGATTTTTTTTTTAATTTAGCGCTTTTTCAAAGTGAAATATATATATATATATATATATATATATATATATATATATATTTATATTTATTCACTAACAAAGCAAACAAAAAAAAGTTTTAAATGTTTATCGTTTAAAAAATAGACTTGAACAAAAGAAAAAAAAAAAAGCAGGAAAATAATAATTAAATGGAGGAGAATAGGGAGATAATTAAGGCTGATTAGAGTAAATTAAGGGTTATTAAGGGGTTAAACAGAGGAGCATTTACTCATCCCTTTGATATGCAGATGAAGAAACAGTAATATACAAAAAGAAACAATGTTTCTTTTTATTTTAATGTTTCAGGGCTGAGCAATGTTGTTAATAAACATTGCTGGATGCTTTTTTTTTTTTTTGACAGCTCCAATTACTGGACTTCTTTGAACACTGGGGAGACCCACTGACGGCTCAAAAAGCCAAGCCTGAAAGTATTGGTTTCAGGTATCAGTGCAGTACCGATACTTGTGCAAATAATCGGTATCGGTGCAACCCAACTTGTGCTCATAAATTTACATACCCTGGCAGAATGATTTATTCGCCATTTTTCAGAGAATATGAATGATAACACAAAAACTTTTCTTTTACTCATGGTTAGTGTTTGGTTGAAGCCACTTTTTATCAACTAACTGTGTTTAATCTTTTTAAATCATAATGACAACAGAAACTACCCAAATGACCCTGATCAAAAGTTTACATACCCTGGTGATTTGGCCTGATTACATGCACACAAGTTGACACAAAGGGGTTTAAATGGCTAAAAAGGTCAATGAGTTTCTGGACTCCTGACAGACTCTTGCATCTTTCATCCAGTGCTGCATTGACAATTCTGGATTCTGAGTCATGGGGACAGCAAAAGAATTGTCAAAGAATCTGCAGGAAAAGGTAGTTGAACTTTATAAAACAAGAAAAGGATATAAAAAGATACCCGAGGAATTGGGACTTACTTGGACATTCCAACATGAGAATGATCCAAAACACAAGGCCAAATCGACCTGTCCTTGGTTACAGCAGAACAAAGTGAAGGTTCTGGAGTGGCCATCTCAGTCTCCTGACCTCAATATCATTGAGCCACTCTGGGGAGATCTCAAACGTGCAGTTCATGCAAGACAGCCCAAGAATTTACAGGAACTGGAGGCTTTTTGCCAAGAGGAATGGGTAGCTTTACCATCTGAGTACAGAGAGAGCCTCATCCACAAATACCACAAAAGACTTCAGGCTGTCATTGACGTTAAAGGGGGCAATACACGGTATTAAGAACTGGGGTATGTAAACTTTTGATCAGGGTCATTTGGGTAGTTTCTGTTGCCATTATGATTTAAAAAGAGTAAACACAGTTGCTTGATAATAAATTTCATCCAAACACTAACCATGAGTGAAAGAAAAGTTTTTGTGTTATCATTCATATTTTATGAAAAATGGCCAAGAAATCATAAATTCTGCCAGGGTATGTAAACGTATGAGGACAACTGTACATGGTGTGTATACATACAGAGTGGACTGATGGTGGGGGGGGGTACACAGTGATCAGACATACATGTGTGAATACGGTGGGGGGTACACAGTGATCAGACATATATGATGTGTGTATACGGTGGGGGGGGGGGGGTACACAGTGATCAGACATACATGATGTGTGTATGGGGGGGTACACAGTGATCAGACATACATGATGTGTGTATACGGTGGAGGGGGGTGTACACAGTGATCAGACATACATGATGTGTGTATGGGGGGGTACACAGTGATCAGACATACATGATGTGTGTATGGGGGGGTACACAGTGATCAGACATACATGATGTGTGTATGGGGGGGTACACAGTGATCAGATATACATGATGTGTGTGTATATATTGTGGGGGGTACACAGTGATCAGACATACATGATGTGTGTATACGGTGGAGGGGGGGTACACAGTGATCAGACATACATGATGTGTGTATATTGTGGGGGAGTACACAGTGATCAGACATACATGATGTGTGTATACGGTGGAGGGGGGGTACACAGTGATCAGACATACATGATGTGTGTATATTGTGGGGGGAGTACACAGTGATCAGACATACATGATGTGTGTGTATATATTGTGGGGGGTACACAGTGATCAGACATACATGATGTGTGTATATTGTGGGGGGAGTACACAGTGATCAGACATACATGATGTGTGTGTATATATTGTGGGGGGTACACAGTGATCAGACATACATGATGTGTGTATATTGTGGGGGGAGTACACAGTGATCAGACATACATGATGTGTGTATATTGTGGGGGGTACACAGTGATCAGACATACATGATGTGTGTGTATATATTGTGGGGGGTACACAGTGATCAGAAATACATGATGTGTGTATATTGTGGGGGGAGTACACAGTGATCAGACATACATGATGTGTGTGTATATATTGTGGGGGGTACACAGTGATCAGACATACATGATGTGTGTGTATATATTGTGGGGGGTACACAGTGATCAGACATACATGATGTGTGTGTATATATTGTGGGGGGTACACAGTGATCAGACATACATGATGTGTGTATATTGTGGGGGGAGTACACAGTGATCAGACATACATGATGTGTGTGTATATATTGTGGGGGGTACACAGTGATCAGACATACATGATGTGTGTGTATATATTGTGGGGGGTACACAGTGATCAGACATACATGATGTGTGTGTATATATTGTGGGGGGTACACAGTGATCAGACATACATGATGTGTGTGTATATATTGTGGGGGGTACACAGTGATCAGACATACATGATGTGTGTATATTGTGGGGGGTACACAGTGATCAGACATACATGATGTGTGTATATTGTGGGGGGTACACAGTGATCAGACATACATGATGTGTGTATATTGTGGGGGGTACACAGTGATCAGACATACATGATGTGTGTATATTGTGGGGGGTACACAGTGATCAGACATACAAGGACAAGCGCCCCCCGCTCCAGATGCCCCCCTGTCATACCAACACACACACAGTCATTGACCTTTCCCTTGTGCAGGCCCCTGGCCAGCTGATCCCCCTGTCAGCTGTCAGCCCAGCCCGCGCTCACCTCGTTTAACGGCTTCATCATAGGTGAGGAACCCGATCCGGGACTCCTTGGCCCCCATGACGCCCCTCCGTGTCAGGAATAAGCTGGGCCCCCTCACTCCATAGCCGGTCCCGTAGGGTGCGAGTTTCCCAGCCCACTTCCTCCGAGGTTCTATCGGTCTACTCCGCTCCACAGATCATCACCTGCTTCGCATACAGCAACATCGGCAGCCCCGCCCTCTCCTCTTCCAGCCGTCGCTTCCTCTAACGGAAGCCCCGCCTACTCACGGAGCAGGTCACATGACACCCACACCACTGCATCGTTCGGCTCCGCCCGTATGGCTCGGTGCTCGTGTTGGCTACTGGTTAGCGGCGGCTGCTTACTGTTGAGGAGCGGCTATTGCACGGGGGACGGGAGCGCAGCAAGAGGGGCTCCTCAGTTTAGCTCTATGACAGCAGAGTGTGGACGTAGTGAGGGGATTTGTTCACATGACTTGCTGCGTCCAAGCATGAGGCGGACATCTTTGTAAAGGGCAATGCTAATTGTTTGTTGGGGAGACGAGTGTTTACGGTGTCCTTTCTGAACCAAACTTTATGGGGCGCAGCAACATAGGCCACGAGAAGCTGGGTAGGGCTCAGAATGGTTTACACCTGAAGTTTAGGATTGAGTGTGTGTACATAGTAATAAGTATGTATGTGTCATTGTGGAAGCTGCCAATCACAGTCCGGGTCGGCCCCTTGGCATGAGCACAGTTCAAGGAAAACATTGAGTTTTGTTGCTGAATGCAAAGTGTTCTCTGAATGGGCGAGGCGGAGAGGTGACGTAACAATCTGCACCTCATCCATTCACAGAGCGCTTTGCATTCATTGTGTAAAATTAAAAGTGTTCCCTGAAGGGTGCCTGTGCTAAGCGACCGACCTCCTGTGTTCAGTAAGCAGCAGGGCAGCCACTCAACACGGGCCAGAAGTAAGTGGTATCATTGTAGTAATGGTGCCTAATACACTGATTTCCATGGGGATCCCACAGATATGACCCATGCATACTTACATTGGTCCAAGCTAGTCCAATGTAACTATGGAAAACCTGCAATTCTGCTTTAACATACTGTACAGGCATTGGAGGCACCCATGTCAAAGAAAACTCCCAGCTCGACTTACCGACTATTCTGCAACCAACCCAATTCTCCGTACAGTATGTGTTAAAAACAGGGGTTTAGTTTGCAAATACATGCGTAAGCTACAAAGCCACTTCATGAATCCAGCATTTTCTGTAGTCCTACTCTAAATTTTGAGAGTCTCCACAATGGAAGCACATGGTGGATGATGCTATGATGGATAGGTAGAGGGCAGGTGAGCCTGGAGGGATCCCACCCCTCATTTAACCACTTCCCACCTGGCCTATAGCAGAATGATGGCCAGGAAGTGGTTCAGTTATACTGACTGGGCGTCATATGACGTGCAGCAGGATAAGCCATGGGCACGCGGCAATCAGTGGTGTGTCAGTCTGACACACCACATCTCCGAGCTAGGTAAAGAGCCTCTGATGGATCGGCTTTTCCTCTACTCGCGCTGATCGACGCGAATAGAGGATAGGGGGGGGTCTGCACTGATTGATTGTCAGTGCAGCCCCCCCGAGGATGACCACCAGGGATGGCCAGCAAGGATGCCTACCCATGGCCACCAGGTGAGCCCACCAGGGATGGCAATCATTGCTCATTAGGGATTGCACTCTGCCCATCAGTGTCAGCGCCTCTGATCAGTGCTGCATATAAGTGCCATCTCATCAATGCCCATCAGTGAAGGAGAAAATGTACTTGTTTACAAAGTTTTGTAACAGAAAAGAAGAAAAACATATTTTTTTCAAACGTTTCATTCTTTTTTTATTTGTAGAGCAAAAAATAAAAACCCCAGAGGTGATCAAATACCACCAAAAGAAAGCTCTATTTGTAGGAAAAAAATTATAAAAATGTTGTTTGGGTACAGCGTTGCATGACATTGTCATTCAAAGTGTGAGAGCGCTGAAAGCTGAAAATTGGTCTGGGCAAGAAAGTGTATAAGTGCCCTGTATTGAAGTCGTTAAAGGCACAGGGGTGCACCGAATTGGAGGTACCCACACTTTTTGTTTTATGCTGTTAGACTATTTTTTTTACATGTTGCTTTTCTATGTGGTCATACAAGAATAAAGAGCTATGCACTTTGAAACATGTTTGTTGGTGAGCTGGTGAAATCTTATTGATGATGTACATCGTGACCAGGTGGAAGTCATTGCAGCACCCATTTAACCACTTAAATGATTCTAGTATGGTGAGCGAAGAAATATACTGCATGAAAAATATTGAGTGCCATTACAGATCACCTTGGAAATCTTCCATGTGTGGACAAGGGTCTGGTATGGATTTTGGGGGGGACCCCCATGCCATTTTTTTTTTTAATTTTGGTGCAGGTTTCCCCCTAAAACCAAACCTGAAGGGCCTGGTATGGATTTTTGGATTTTGGGGGGGACCCCCCACCCCATTTAGTTTTTTAACTTTTGGCGCAGGGTTCTCTTTAACCACTTCAATATACTGTGTTATATAAACTATAATACCTGCATTGACTGAATGCAGTGTGTGTGTACATATGTATGTGTGTGTGTGTATATATATATATATATATATATACATATATATATATATATATTTATCTCTCTCAAATACACGGCCTTGAATATAGAGTATATATATATATATATAATACACTATAAATACACTGCCACTAACTATCCTGCCTGCCTAATCTAGCTCAAACTATCTCCATCCACATACTATACATGGCCGCTATGTAAGCAGCCTTACATAGTATGGGGCACCCTGCCTTTGGCCAATTATGGCTTTCTCAGCAGAGCGTGCTGTGATTGGCCAAAGCATGCATAATACAGCAATGCACTGCGATCTCGCAGTGCACTATGGGGTGTTTCGTGACGCTCAAATTTACTGCAAATGCCCGATGTGTTCGGTTAGTTTTAGAACAAAAAAACACCTGATGTTCACGTCGAACTTACGTTCCACTCGAACCATGGGCTCATCCCTAATTAATACATCAGCATTGGGGTCCCCATTTTGTTTACTGGTCAGGATACCTGCATGGAGTCTGCATCTCCTCCCTGTGCTTGCATGGGTTTCCTCCTACACTCCAAAAACATGCTGGTAGGTTAATTGGCTGCTGTCTAAATCGGCCGTAGTATGTGTACAATGGATATAGAAAAGAATCGGCCCTCTTTAAAATAATCACATTTTGTGGCTTTGCAGACTGAAATGAAGACAGACACCGTTTTTGTTTTAGCCAGCTGTATTTACTCAGTACAATTTCTAACTTTCAAGTGAAAGATATAACACCAACGTTGTGGCAAAGGTCAGTCGTGACTGCATGTGGCCCTTTTTGAGGTGTGGCTTTTTTTTGCAATCCTCCCATACAAGCCATATTTGTGGAGAATTTGTGATTTTTTTGTCACATGCAAACAATGACTACTCTGTCATAAATTCCTGCAACTGGTTCAGAGTTTCTGTAGGCCTCTTTGTAGCCTCTCTGACCAGTTTCTTCCTTGCTCTTTCATCTTGTTTGGAGAGATGTCCTAATCTAGGAAGGATCTGTGTTGTACCAAATACCTTCCACTTCTTAATAATAGACTTCACTGTGCTTCCAGGCATTGATAAGGCCTTTGAAGTTTTTTTGTATCCATCTCCTGACTTGTGCCTGTCCACAACTTTATTCCGGAGATCTTTTGACAGTGCCTTGCCATCCATAGTTGATTGTTTGCTTCAGTTGCACTCCCAGGGACTGAAATGCTTTAGGAAAGCCGGCAGATCCAGGACAGTTGGAAAGTATGATGTAATGCAACATTATCATGGGGCCCCCCATGCACCTGGGGCCCCTGGGCAGTGCCCGTGCATTAAGACAGCCCTGCTGTAAGCTTCTTGAGAGCAGAAACTGATGTTAATGTACAATATATGTAAAGTGCTAAGTAAATTGTAAGCACTATATACTGTAACTACCTGTCATAAATAAATGCCATTCAAAGAGATGGTCTCTGTGTTTGAGCCAAATCCCTTTATTTCTCCAGCAAATCACTCTGTGCCTCTTTATGGTCTGCTGCATATACCTTTATCAAAAATGTAATATTTAACCACTTCCCTCACACCATATAACAAAATGACGGCCGCAAAGTGGTTAAGTTATCCTGACTGGATGTCATATGACGTCCAACAGGATAAGCTACTAACGCGCAACCGTGGGGGCTCGCAGTGCGGCGATCGGTTGTGTGGTGTGTCGGTCTGACACACGCATCTCCAATCTAGGTAAAGAGCCTATGATGTAGGCTCTTTACCATGTGATCAGCTGTGTCCAATCACAACTGATCACATGGTAACCAGGAAGAGCGGTTTATCAGCTTTTCCTCTACTCACACTGAGAGGCGCAAGTAGAGGAGAGTCGATTGGCTGCTCTCCTGACAGGGGGGGTCTGCGCTGATAATCAACACATTGATTATCAGTGCAGACCCATTGAGGATGCCCACTGGAGACCACCATGTGAGCCCACCAGGGATGCCAATCAGTGCCCATTAGGATGGCACTCTGTGCCCATCAGTGATGCCTGTCAGTGCCACCTATCAGTGCAGTGCTGCATCAACAGTGCCCGTCACTGCAGCCTCATCAGTGAAGGAGAAAACTTACTTATTTACAAAGTTTTGTGATAGAAAAAAAAACAACAAAACTTTTTTTTCCATATTTTTGGTCTGTTTTTATTTGGAGCACAAAAAATAAAAACCCCAGAGGTGATCAAATACCACCAAAAGAAAGCTCTATTTGTGGGGAAAAAAATGATAAAAATTTTGTCTGGGTACAGTGTTGCATGACCACGCAATTGTCATTCAAAATGCGACAGCGCTGAAAGCAGAAAATTGGCCTGGGCCAGAAGGGGGTAAAGGGTCACTTCGTCATTTCATAAAAAAATGAAAAGATTACCTATCACCCTACATCTCTCTCCCCCCTAGCAATGCTCTGTGCCAACACTGAACAATCAGAATCCAGATTTGTTTATATACAGTATGTGTGTATATGTGTGTGTGTATATATATATATGTGTGTGTGTGTGTGTATATGTGTATATATATATATATATATATATATATATATATATATATATATAATTTTTATTGTTTTTATTTGGTTTATATATTAGTTATACTTTAGTAAGCAGGATTGATTATTAAAGTGGTTCTAAAGTTATACATTTTTTTTACCTTAAAGCGGAACTATTCTCACCTTGGTTCCAGCAATGCAGCGTTCCACAGCTCCCCACCCAGCCGCTGACATCTTTGGGTGACCAGCTTCCGGGTCTCGATCACCGGCTGGCGGCCGCTCTCATTGGCCAGGCAGGAATAATGTAACTCCGGAGCATTCACAGGAGTTCAGTCAGATTTGGCATTGCCGAATATGTACAGTACGCACCGCTCACTGTACAGGGGCAGACAGGCAGGTAAGTAACTTTACTGCAGAAGAGCATGTCTCTTCTGCATTAACCTTCCTGCCGGTTCACCCATTTTTATTTTTGGCCTAAAATCCCACTTTAATGCATTCCCTGCATTAGAACAGAACTAAACCCATTCCAGAAACAGTTTCATTCCCAGCAGGTGCCATGTAATTGTCGCATTGTTTGTGCTCGCAGCCAGACTGTCACACCATCAAATGGCTGATGTTATAACTGATCACATGTGCAGCATCATGGTAGTTGATGACTAAACAAAGGCCGAGATGGCAGATTCTTTGTCTGAAAATGATAGGAGGGTTTAGTTCCACTTTAAGATAAAAAAAAATCATGTCTCACTAGCAGTATCACCCATTGGCTCCTGCTGCTGTTAATCAAATCATGTGAGCAGAGAGCAGGGGATGGGGCCGAGCCACACTGTGTGTCTATGGAAGCGCACAGCCTGGCTCGGGAGCAAGCCTGCCCCCATAGCAAGCAACTTACTATGGTGACGGACACAGAAGAGGAAGAGCCAGGATTGTCGTCAGGGGACGTCCAGGGCCACTCTGTGCAATACCACTGCACAGAGCAGGTAAGTATTACATGTTTGTTATTTTAATTAAACAAATAATCCTTAAAACCTCTTTAAAGATGCTCATGCCACCAAGGGAACAGCTGTAAATAACCTTTACAACACTATGCTGACACTACATAAAGGCAATGTGAGTTTGGCTATTTATCATCACAATAAGCATTCAGAAGTAGCACAGTATGAAATCATATAAACCTGCTTGTCAAACCCACCTCCAGCACTGTGGTGCCTTCTACAAAGCCTGTTTAATGGATATTTGACTTTCAGTGTTTACTTTCAGCGGCTTTTAGTGATATCAGTGCACAAAAAAATGCAAACAAAATAGCTAACCAATGTAAGATAGCTCTAATGCCCCGTACACACGGTCGGACATTGATCGGACATTCCGACAACAAAATCCATGGATTTTTTCCAACGGATGTTGGCTCAAACTTGTCTTGCATACACACGGTCACACAAAGTTGTCGGAAAATCCGATCGTTCTGAACACGGTGACATAAAACACATACGTCGGAACTATAAACGGGGCAGTAGCCAATAGCTTTCGTCCCTTAATTTATTCTGAGCATGTGTGGCACTTTGTGCGTCGGATTTGTGTACACACGATCGGAATTTCCGACAACGGATTTTGTTGTCGGAAAATTTTATAGCAAGCTCTCAAACTTTGTGTGTCGGAAATTCCTATGGAAAATGTGCGATGCAGCCCACACACGGTCAGAATTTCCGACAACAGTGTCCTATCACACATTTTCCATCGGAAAATCCTGTCGTGTGTACAGGGCATTACTGTATTAGAAAACAATCTAATTTTTACTTAATTCAATGAGGGACACAGGAATTCAGAAACAGTTGGGTTATACTGCTGTGTACAGGAGATTGGGACACTGGCAAATAAGTTGTAAGTCTGCTCTCATAGAACACCTACTTTATCCAGCATGCTTCAGTTTTTGCTAGTGTCGTTGGAGGTTGAATGACGTTTTTTCAGCTCACCTGAAACAAAGGTCCAACAGTTTTTTTTGCCTTCTTCCAACAGCCTTCTTAGCTTTGTGGCAGTTTTTTCCTTCTTCTTGTCTTCAGGATTCCTTACTATACTACTGTCTGAGCTGGTCTCTATATAGCATCTATCTGGATAAGCGTTTTCTCAGCATTAGCTTTTGGGGCCATACCTAGACTCTGCTGAACTGGACATGCGGGGACAGCCTCAAGGCTGGATTAACATAGGGGCCTGGTGCTGCAGCTCCAATAGCCCCTATCATAATATAGGCCCTGGCTGGCCAGATTGGCTGTCACGCTATTTTCTGTTACTTAAAGCCCAGCTTCTGTGTTACAAGTGACAGTGCGCTGCTCCCTCAGAACCTCCCTGCACTACACTCAGAGCGGACACAGACATAACTGCCAGGACACGGATATGTTATGGGCATCAGAGGGCTTGCTGGCTGAGAAACAGCCTGGTGCTCGAATGCTGAAGCCCCCTGCTGGACGATCTCACTGCTGCCGCTGCTCAGTGAAGGAGAGGCAGAGCAACAAATGGACTGTGTGGGAGGCTGAGACTGACTGCTTCCGAGGTGAGGGGGGGTCCATTTGTGCAAAGGCGAGGGCAGTGGGAAAGAAGCAGAATGCAGAGCTTAGCTGTTAAGGGAAGGTTAGGAAGTGGCTGCAGACTGCAGAGATCTGTGAGAGAAGTGTGCAGAGTGAGCTTTAGATGTGGGGGCAGAAGTGCGCTCTCTGCATAGCAAACCCCTGAACCCAGCAATCTGTGCCTAACACCCTCCTGTGTATTATGCTCTGCTGAACCCAGCACTCTGTGTATTACGCTGTCCTGAACCCAGCGCTCTGTGTATTATGCCGTCCTGAACCCATCGTTCTGTGTATTATGCTCTCCTGAACTCAGCGCTCTGTGTATTACGCTCTCCTGAACCCAGCGCTCTGTGTATTACACTTTCCTGAATCCAGCGCACTGTGTATTACGCTCTCTCAATCCAGCGCTCTGTGTATTACACTCTCCTCAACCCAGCACTCTGTGCATTATGCCCTCCTCAACCCAGCACACTCACCTCCATCCTGCGCGCACACGGTCATCTCCATCCTGCACACACACAGTCACCTGTATGCTGTCATCTCGGTCCTGCACACACACAAGTCATCTCACATGCTATTTGACCACACTCCCTTTAAGCCATGCCCAATATTTAACATATTTTAAATCATGCCCACTTTTCGCCACAACGCACACCGCATTTTTACTTATCTTCTTGTTCAGCCAGATGTGCAAACAATAGCTCCAGGCAAAATATCCAACGTCACATGACCCAGACACAAACAAATGCGTTTCAAGGGTAATTCTTCTTCCTCAGAGCTACCTATCTGCAATGTAAGCAGTGGCGGCTGGTGGGTTCTTCTTTTGCGGGGGGTGGCAAACAAAGAACAACTCCTCCCGGCGGCCTGGCACGGTACTGAAACAGCACCCGCGGGGCTGTAGTGTTCTCTCCTCCTCTCCTGGAGTGCGGGCAGTGGCTCTGGCGTTCGCTACTCCAGCTGCCTCTGCCATGTGTCTCCTCTTCTGCCAAATTGCTAGGCATCCAATAAGATCGACTGAAGTTTTGGCCAGTCAGGAAATAGGTCTCACAGACCTGCCTCCTGATTGGTAGGCAGGAACTTTAGTTTAAAAATAGCGAAAATTCATTCGCTATGGTCACACAACTGGGTGGCAATGCTCTGTGCTACCCTTTTTTGAAGCCTATTAGAGCCTCTGGCTCTAATCAGGTGCTTCAAAAAAACACCCACCCCGCATTGGAATCCATGGTCCGGCGCCACTGATATGTAGATCAAGGGGCCGAACACATTGCATAAGGGAGGCGGCACCCATGCGCCCTCTATGGATGGGCCGCCACTAAATCTAAGGACCTTGTTCTAATAAGGGATTAGTAAACTAGGATGTATGGTCAGGGGTCAGGCTCAGACCAGTGGCTATAGCAGTAGAGAGACTCCCACCAACCAGCTGGATAAGTGCAGCAGCAGGTCATCCTAGTGGATGACACAAGCTCATCCGAGGCTTGGCGTCTAAGCACTAGCTGGTATTTACCAGAGCTCCTGATCTTGGAAATTGGTTTTGCTGTGTGTTAGTACCAGGTCACGGTCCGCATGATCACTCCACCAGGTGGTGAGCACGCCGGGTCCAGTAGCAGATAGAGCAGGTGTCAGGAGCGTGTTCCATGACAGCTACTGATCTCATTCCAGCATCCTGGTTTTGACTGTGATGCATTCTCCCTGTCTGCCCATCCACCTGCAAGGTGATTGGTGTAACCAGTCTCTGGGTGGGGACCAAACCTGAACCTTGCCTGTCGTGTACCTGGACTGTCAATGAACCACTCTGCCTGTCTGCCAATCACAAATACCTGTTTGTGCTTAGTTTGTGCCTGCCCGGACATGGTGGCCAGGCACTATTGCATTGTGTATAAGACCTGGGGGTAAAAAGTACTGGTGGGCCTGCTTGTTATATGGTAAAGGAGCTGCTATAGGTGAAGAACACAGAACCCAGCTACAGTGCCTGATCACCTGCTCTAGGGGTAAGCATGACAGCGGGTAGGGTTTAAGCAGAAGTGTAGTCAGTAAGCAAGCCAAATTTTGGTAACAGGTGGTAGCAGGCAAAGATCAAGCAGAAGAGTAGTCAAAGAACAAGCCAAGGTCAGTAACGAGTAGTAGTGGAAATCACGACAGCTGCAGGTATTCAAACAAGCAAGATATCGACAGAAGAGCACAATAATCTGGCAAACAGGAAGTGCAAAGGCATGGCTTTAATAGGAAGTTCTTTGGAGGAGCAAAGGGTTCAAAATGATCTAGACACAAGGCAAGGTTGTCCAAATAATCAAGCATGGAACTGTCCAGAATCCCAAGTGGCACAGCAAGAAGAAACATTGTCAGATACAGCAGAGGTTACAGGTTCAGACACAGGCACTGATAGTACCATCCCTCTTTATAGGACTTAGGGTCAGATTTGTGAGGGTACCTCTGGCATAATTCTCTTGTTAATCTAGGGAGATGAACAGTCTCAAGAATTTTCATCTAGCCAAGGTATATGCAATTAGTGGACCTCCAGCTGTTGGAAAATGACAAGTCCCATCATGCCTCTGCCTCTGGGTGTCATGCTTGTGGCCGTCAGAGTCTTGCTATGCCTCATGGGACTTATAGTTCTGCAACAGCTGGAGGTCCACTAATTGCATATCCCAGATCTAGCCCATATCCTTCCCATTACATCAGATATTGTAATTTGTTTCTAAAAAAATTCTGGAATCATGATGTAACGGAACACACTCCGCTTGAGTGCATCCATCAGTATATCGCTTCCTAAGTCCTGGAACACAAGACCAAATCTGGCTATAGTAACCCCCAAGAACCAGACAACACCAGTCTTGGAGTACACCAAAAATAGCCTGCTTTATTTGAGATCTCACACAAGTATATACACCAGGATGGCAATACAAACTGTAACCAGAAACATAATTAACATGAGCTAATTAACTAATCATTTAACCAGACTAGGTGACTCAGAGATATGACCTTTCAGAGAAGCCTTGTCATCTTCTAGCTCACTAACTACAATACACATAAATATAAACACAGATCTCCTTCACACAATAGCAGAGTTAATTAGCACAAATGACAATGGCTGAAAGACTTTTAGAAGCCACACTAGACTTATTTACAATAAACACATTATAGCAGACAACAGACAGACAGGTGGCTGGAGTTCAGGGCTGGACTGGGACAAAAATTTGGCCCTGGACTTCCTCATGACCGGCCCACTTTAATTTTGAGTGTCCCCAACAGCATCCCCCTTACATCAGAGTGTCCCCAACAGTGCCCCCCTTACATCAGAGTGTCCTCAATAGCGCCCCCCTTACATCAGAGTGTCCCCAACAGCGCCCCCCTTACATCAGAGTGTCCCCAACAGCGTCCCCCTTACATCAGAGTGTCCCCAACAGCGTCCCCCTTACATCAGAGTGTCCCCAACAGCGTCCCCCTTACATCAGTGTCCCCAACAGCGTCCCCCTTACATCAGAGTGTCCCCAACAGCGTCCCCCTTACATCAGAGTGTCCCCAACAGCGTCCCCCTTACATCAGAGTGTCCACAACAGCGTCCCCCTTACATCAGAGTGTCCACCAGCAACCCCCTTCACATCAGAGTCCCCATCAGAGAGTCCCCACTAGCAGCTCACTTCACATCAGAGTCCCCACCAGCAGCCCCCTTCACATCAGAGTCCCCACCAGCAGCCCCCTTCACTTCAGAGTCCCCACCAGCAGCCCCCTTCACATCAGAGTCCCCATCAGCAGCCCCCTTCACATCAGAGTCCCCACCAGCAGCCCCCTTCACATCAGAGTCCCCACCAGCAGCCCCCTTCACTTCAGAGTCCCCACCAGCAGCCCCCTTCACATCAGAGTCCCCACCAGCAGCCCCCTTCACATCAGAGTCCCCATCAGCAGCCCCCTTCACATCAGAGTCCCCACCAGCAGCCCCTTTCACATCAGAGTCCCCACAGCAGCCCACTTCACATCAGAGTCCCCACCAGCAGCCCCCTTCACATCAGAGTCCCCATCAGCAGCCCCCTTCACATCAGAGTCCCCACCAGCAGCCCCTTTCACATCAGAGTCCCCACAGCAGCCCACTTCACATCAGAGTCCCCACCAGCAGCCCACTTCACATCAGAGTCCCCACCAGCAGCCCACTTCACATCAGAGCAAGGATGTATGAAACATTGGTTGAATCTTCATACTGTCTGGAAGGAAGTGCAAAGGTATGGCTTTAATAGGAAGTTCAATGGAGGAGCAAAGGGTTCAAGAGGAACAAGACACGGGGCAAGGTTTCCAAATGATCAGGCAAGGAAATGTCCAGCATCCCAGGTAGCTCACCAAGAAGAGACATTGCCAAACACAGCAAAGGTTGCAGGTTTAGACCCAGGTCCTGACACCAGGGGTCTGTGCCAACTGTGGATACACCATGGAAACAGAAACATCACTAAAATAATTTAATGCTGATGAGACATTCAAGGAACCCCTGATTTGCTTATCCTTTGAGGGATGTTGTCTCTTGGGATCAGCTCTTGACAATGTTATTAGCAACACCACAGATAGCTGGAATGTGCCTGTGAAAGGATCACAGTAATTGCACCCTCTTTTGCTTCAACAATAAAAACGTGTAAGCCTTCAGAGCACAACATGCTAGTGATATGGCTTGTGGACCTGTTTTTTGTTCACAGTTCCCACTGGGGACCTGTTTTCCTGGGGATGTGCCCCGGTGTCATTTTTGTTGACCATATTACATTGTTGGTCCATTTGTTCCTTATCAAATAGTTGCTCCATTCCACCTGTTTTTTGGTCATGTTTTGGTTCACAGCACTTTGCTGGTGCAGACTCAGTGTTCCTTCAGGTGTAGTCATTCACCCTGGTAGTGATCTCTTCTGTCCTTATCTGAACATCAGTTTGATCCTCTATGACCTCCAGTCGTCATTGGCAAACTCCCCTGCCTCAGAGGGGATTCACCTCATCTGGATCAGCTTTGGGTGCTGGTCCTTTTAATAGTCACGTATTACAGATGGTTCCTGGTCCCTCCCTTTCTGGTTCTGTCTAGTTGGCTGTTGCAGCTATAGAACATCTTCAGGTATCAGTCAGAAACAGTTGTTCACATTTTATTCATCAAATTAAAACTGTTTTTAGATTGTTTTTACAAGTACTTTATAGGTTGTGATTGTAGTAGTGTTATATACTGTATGCATTTATTTACACATAGATTTGGTACTTTACTCTTTACTCAGAGTTTATTCATCTTATGTATCTTAGCGCTGCACCATTATAAATACAGTGCCTTGCAAAAGTATTCACCCCCTTGGCTTTTTACCTATTTTGTTACATTACAGCCTTTAGTTCAATTTTTTTTAATCTGAAATATATGTGATGGATCAGAACACAATAGTCTAAGTTGGTGAAGTAAAATTAGAAAAATATATACATAAAACTATTTTTCAGAAATGGAAAACTGATAATTGACATGTGCATATGTATTCACCCCCTTTGTTATGAAGCCCATAAAAAGCTCTGGTGCAACCAATTACCTTCAGAAGTCACATAATTAGTGAAATGATGTCCACCTGTGTGCAATCTAAGTTTTACATGATCTGTCATTACATATGCACACCTTTTTGATAGGCCGCAGAGGCTGCAACACCTAAGAAAGAGACACCACTAACCAAACACTGCCACGAAGACCAAGGAACTCTCAAAACAAGTAAGGGACAATGTTGTTGAGAAGTACAAGTCAGGGTTAGGTTATAAAAAAATATCCAAATCTGTGATGATCCCTAGGAGCACCATCAACTCTATCATAACCAAATGGAAAGAACATGGCACAACAGCAAACCTGCCAAGAGATGGCCGCACACCAAAACTCACGGACCGTACAAGGAGGGCATTAATCAGAGAGGCAGCACAGAGACCTAAGGTAACCCTGGAGGAGCTGCAGAGTTCCACAGCAGAGACTTGAGTATCTGTACATAGGACAACAATAAGCCGTATGCTCCATAGAATTGGGCTTTATGGCAGAGGGGTCAGAAGAAAGCCATTACTTTCAGCAAAACAAAAAGGCACGTTTTGAGTTTGCGAAAAGGCATGTGGAAGACTCCCAAAATGTATGGAGGAAGGTGCTCTGGTCTGAGGAGACTAAAACTTAACTTTTTATCCATCAAAGAAAACGCTATGTCTGGTGCAAACCCAACACATCACCCAAAGAACATCATCCCCACAGTGAAACCTGGTGGTGACAGCATCATGCTGTGGAGATGTTTTTCAGCAGTCGGGACTGGGAAACTGGTCAGGGTTGAGGGAAAGATGGATGGTGTTAAATACAGGGATTTTCTTGAGCAAAACTTGTACCACTCTGTGTGTGATTTGAGGCTAGGACAGAGGTTCACCATCCAGCAGGACAATGACCCCAAACACATTGCTAAAGCAACACTTGAGTGGTTTAAGGGGAAATATGTAAATGTGTTGGAATGGCCTAGTCAAAGCCCAGACCTCAATCCAATAGAAAATCTGTGGTCAGACTTAAAGATTGTTGTTCACAAGCGCAAAACATCCAACTTTAAGGAGCTGGAGCAGTTTTGCAAGGAGGAATGGGCAAAAATTCCAGTGGTAAGATGTGGCAAGCTCATAGAGACTTATCCAAAGTGACTTGGAGCTGTGATAGCCACAAAAGGTGGCTCTACAAAGTATTGACTTTAGGGAGGTGAAAAGTTCTGCACATTGACTTTCTGTTATCTTGTCCTATTTGTTGTTTGCTTCACAATAAAAAAAACATCTTCAAAGTTGTGGCCATGTTCTGTAAAATAAATTATGCAAATCCCAAACAATCCATGTTAATTCCAGGTTGTGAAGAAACGAAACATGAAAAATGCCAAGGGGGTGAATACTTTTGCAAGGTACTGTACATATCACATCACATGGGTTTCATATACAGCATATATCGTATATGAGGCCTTATTGTGAAACTACTGAAATCCATATTCTGTGGCAGAATTGATGTTGTTAATGTCAATAAAAGAAAAAAGGAAGAAAAAAAATCATGACTTACTGTGTTGCAACATGCATTACCTAAGCAATTCCTATGCAGAACAAAATTGCATGTGTAGACCACACACTGCATGTTTAGCATGATAGAAAAAAAATTATTTCCTAATGGAATTTTTTTTTAACACACGGTTATTCTTAAACTCTAACAATCGGCAAAGCGTGGTAATGATTTCTCTAATTTTATTTAGACTTGCTCCTTTTGAAATGAGAGCATTTGTATTGTAACATGGGCTTTTTTAAGGCTTACAATGTAACTATTTTTATTACAAGAAAAAACTGTGCAAAAAACTGTTTTTTTTCTCTTTTTTTATTACAATTGAAAAAAAAAGCCTGAAATTTTAAAGTAAACCCATCAATAAAATGGCCCACTCAAACTGAACATATAATGAAAGGATAAGTTCAACTTTTGGGGCAGAATTTCACTGATCATAATAAATAGAAGCCTTTTCTCATGTCTTTTCTGCCCAAGCCATCCCAATGTGCTTATCTCTCACAGTATCTAGTCCATGACCGTTTAGAATTTTCTCCTTCAAAGAACAATAGGGTGGCCCCCTAAAAGTCGCAAATTTAGGTGTATTAAATATGAATATACAGATGTGTAAATATACAGACGTTTCAGCTTATATGTAGTTAGCAAAAGTAAAGCAGCATGTCGGTCTATTAATGATTTTGGTGCTGTGGGTAATAGTGAGTAATACATTTTCTCCTCTCTTTTTGAAATGTAAATGCCTTTTGCCTTCATCCCTTCCTGTAGATCACATCCCATCATGGACTGCCTTATGCATCACAGATTAGGGCGTGTATTACCACTCTGAACCACACCTCCCTTATTACTATGCCACCCCTTGTTTAAGTTCCACCCACTTTCAACTTCTTCACTTAAGATGGCCGTACCCCATACAATCTGATTGTATAATCTCCTTTAGATTCACCATCAGCCATGTAGTGCAAGGGCCTGTCTGATTTGATACAAATTAAATGGATTGTTTAAGTGGGTCCTCCTATTCCATAGTAAAGAGTACAATCAGATTGCATAGTAGTAGTAGCTTAAGGGCCCTTTCACACGGACGTGTCCGTGTACGGGCTCCCCTTTCTCAGCAGGGATCGCTCCGTCGATCCCCTGCTGAGCAGGCAGATGACAGGTCTGTCTCTGCACACTGTGCAGGGAGGGACCTGTCAGAGCGCCGCTCTCCTCTATGGGGGATTGGATGAAGATGGACCATAGAGTCTGTTTTCTTCCGATCCGCCAGTTGGATGGAAAAATAGGATCGAAGCAGGTCGGAGCGGGTCGGATGTCAGTGGACATGTCACCGCTGACATCTGTCGCTCCATAGACCTGTATGAAGCGTCCGTTCAGGTCCACCTCAAAAACTGACAGGCGGACATGAATGGGGCCTTGTGAAAGGGGCCTTATACAAGTACATGGGAGGGAGTGGATGGAAACACTCAGCTGTCTCCTCATAGCAGAAACTCATGTTTCCACACACAGTTTTTTTGGAGGGGCAAAGAGCAGCAGCTGGACTCAGGGACCCCCATTGCAAGCTGCTTGCTGTGGTGACACTTGGCAGGAGGGAGGGGCCAGGAGTGTCGGGGAGGGACCAGAGAAGAGGAGGATCTGGGCTGCTCTGTGCAAAACCATTGCACATAGCAGGTAAGTATAACATGTTTGTTATTTTTAACCAAAAAACAAGACTTTAACCACTTGCCCACCGCGCTATAGCTGAATGACAGCTACAACGCGACCGGCTAGTTCTGGCGTGCCATGATCGTGCCCGCCGCGATCTAGAGAACACTGCCAATCACATATTGAGGTAAAGAGCCAATCAGTGGCTCTTTACCATGTGATCAGCTGTGTCCAATCAGTCAACAGAAGCCAGTTATTGGCACTCTTTTCTCATGCTGACAGCATGAGCATCAGAGAAGAGAGCCAATAACTGGTTTCTCTAAAAGGGACATCTACACTGATAATCAGGGCACTGATTATTAATGTCCTGATTATCAATGCAGTCCCAACAGTGCCTACCAGTGCTGCCAATCTGTGCCCACAAATGCTGCCAATCAGTGGCCATCAGTGTCACCTATCAGTGCCATCTATCAGTGCCCATCAGTGACACCAATCAGTGCCGCCTATCAGTGCAGCCTCATCAGTGCCTCCTCATCAGTGCCCACCAGTGCCGCCTCATCAGTGCCCATCAGTGCAACCTGTCAATGCCCATAAGTGCCACCTCATCAGTGCAGCCTATTAGTGCCTATCAGTGCAGCCTCATCAGTGCACATCAGTGAAGGAGAAAAATGCCCTGTTTGCAAAATTATATAACAAACTATGAAAACGTTTTTTTAATTTTTTAAACTTTTTTTTTGGTCTTTTTTCATTTACTTAGCAAACAATAAAAAAACCCAGTAGTGACTAAATACCACCAAAAGAAAGCTCTATTTGTCTGAAAAAAAAATACAAATTTTGTTTGGGTACAGTGTTGCATGACCGTGCAATTGTCATTCAAAGTGTGACAGCGCTAAAAGCTAACATTTGGCCTGGGCAGGAAGGGGGTAAAAGTGCCCAGTAGGCAAGTGGTTAATATCCCTTTAAAGGCAACTTATCCTCTGCAGAACTAAAAGCAAAACTTCTTTTTTTTGCCATCTGTGTCTCATTAAAGAGATTTTTCCTTTCACTGCCTGACCCATAGCCAAAACAAGAAATTCTGAGAAAATTCAATCAAACGTGAGGGAACTCCCTGTTTGCCACCAGTGTTCCCATTGGAAAATTTCCCCTCTATTCCTATTCTGGTGACATTAGTGAGTCTAGTGGTATTTTCTTTCACTTTCACTCTCAGTGATATAGGTCACCAGGACAAATGGAGAGGGGCACAGACAGCAATAAACACCTGACAGTTGTTCTAATACCTCTCCACTCCACCCAAAACTAAAAAAGCTTTGCCCTTATTTATACTTTAAGTCAAATTTATCAGTAGATTAGAGATATAGGCAGCTGAAATTCTCAAATTCCTGAGCCTTTCTATTTGTCGATGAGACTGCCCATCAGATCAAAGGATCAATAAGCAAGCTTGGGAGGGGCAGGGTTAGGGTCCACTTTTAGCCTAGGTTCACTCTGACAGCGGGTTAAAAATCATGCGAGTTCCGCTGAACTCGCACGATTTCATAACCACATGTCAGTCTGACTTTGGGAGCAATTTCAGAGACATCTGTGCAGGTTCCTGGACATGTCAAATCGCATGCTAAATCGCACCAATGTGAATCTAGGCTTACAGGAAAAATTGAGAGATGGCATATAACTGCACCAACATATATTTTTAGATCTACCTGCTTTGACTTGCAGTTTCAGTGACATCTGTTTTTGTGCTTTTTTTTCAAATGTTTATTTTTTTATTTCCCAGATTTGTGACAGAAGACACTGAAATGATTAACTTGGTAAATAATAGTAGTATGTATAACTTGCCTTTCTCTTTTCTTTTCATGTAAATGTGTTTGAAGTATCCACAGTGCATAGATAAATTACATACAGTGCCTTGAAAAAGTATTCATACACCTTGAAATTTTCCACATTTTGTCATATTACAACCCAAAAATGTAAATGTATTTTATTGGGATTTTGTGTGATAGACAAACACAAAGTGGCACACAAATATGAAGTGGAAGGAATATGATGAATGGTTTTCAATTTTTTTTACAAATAAATATAAAAAAAAAGTGTGGCGTGCATTTGTATTCAACCCCCTTTACTCTGATACCCCTAACTAAAATCTAGTGGAACCAATTGCATTCAGAAGTCACTTAATTAGTAAATAGAGTTCACCTGTGTGCAATTTAATCTCAGTATACATGCAGCTGTTATGTGAAGCCCTCAGAGGTTTGTTAGTGAACCTTGGTGAACAAACAGCATCATGAAGGCCAAGGAACACACCAGACAGGTCAGGGATAACGTTGTGGAGAAGTTTTAACCAGGGTTAGGTTATAAAAAATTATCCCAAGCTTTGGACATCTCACGGAGCACTGTTCAATCCATCATCTGAAAATGGAGAGTCTGGAACAACTGCAAACCTACCAAGACATGGCCGTCCACCTAAACTGACAGGCCGGGCAAAGAGAGCATTAATCAGAGAAGCAGCCAAGAGTCCTATGGCATCTCTGGAGGAGCTGCAGAGATCCACAGCTCAGGTGGGAGAATCTGTCCACAGGACAACTATTAGTTGTGCACTCCACAAATCTGGCCTTTATGGAAGAGTGGCAAGAAGAAAGCCATTGTTGAAAGAAAGCCATAAGAAGTCCTGTTTGCAGTTTGCGAGAAGCCTTGTGGGCGACACAGCAAACATGTGGAAGAAGGTTCCGCAGAGTCCGTCCTTGCATCAGGTGCCCCCAGCAGAGTCTGTCCTTGCATCAGAGAAGCAGCCAAGAGTCCTATGGCATCTCTGGAGGAGCTGCAGAGATCCACAGCTCAGGTGGGAGAATCTGTCCACAGGACAACTTTTAGTCGTGCACTCCACAAATCTGGCCTTTATGGAAGTGTGGCAAGAAGAAAGCCATTGTTGAAAGAAAGCCATAAGAAGTCCTGTTTGCAGTTTGCGAGAAGCCTTGTGGGTGACACAGCAAACATGTGGAGGAAGGTTCCGCAGAGTCCGTCCTTGCAGCAGGTGCCCCAATCAGAGTCTGTCCTTGCATCAGGTGCCCCCAGCAGAGTCCGTCCTTGCATCAGGTGCCCCCAGCAGAGTCCCTCCTTACATCAGGTGCCCCCAGCAGAGTCCCTCCTTACATCAGGCATTCCTAGCGGAGTCCCTCCTTACATCAGGTGTCCCCAGTGGAGTCCCTCCTTACATCAGGCTACCCCAGCGGAGTCCCTCCTTACATCAGGAGTCCCCAGTGGAGTCCCTCCTTACATAAGGCATCCCCAGAGAAGCCCCTCCTTACATCAGATATCCCCCCATTGGAGCCTCCCTTACATCAGGGGTCCCCCCATTGGAGCCCCCCTTAATCAGGCATCCCCCTATTGGAGCCCCCCTTACATCAGGTGTCCTACCATTGGAGCCCCCCTAATCAGGCATCCCCCTATTGGAGCCCCCCTTACATCAGTCGTCTCCCCATTGGAGCCCCCCTCACATCAGTTGTCCCCACATCGGAGCCCCCTTACATCAGGTATAGCGGCATCTCCATCGCCATTACGGTTTCTCTGTTCCCAGAGGGGGAACAAAATAGAGGTGGAGCCGGCTGCGTGGCTACAATAGAAATTAAGCTGCGGCGCCGCCCACCCCCGCCACTTTTCATAACAGGTCAGAGACGGACCGGCAGTGGGGCGGGGTGGGGGTGGGTGGCGCCGCAGCTTAATTTTTATTGTAGCCACCCGTATTCTTTTTCTGGTCTTCTTAAAAATGGAGGCCGGCAGAGACATTGTCACCGCCGGCCGCAGACCTCTAGCGGCGGCGGCGAAAAATCAGGAAAAAACAGATTTCCCAGGAACATTTACCGGGACACAACAAAATCGGGAAAAGGGTCTAAATCCCGGGAATGCCCCGGGAAATTTGGGACAGTTGGCAAGTATTCATACCATCTCCACCGTGAAACATGATGGTGGCAGCATCATGTTGTAGGGATGCTTTTCTTCAGCAGGGACAGGGAAGCTGGTCAGAGTTTGATGGATGGAGCAAAATACAGGTCAATCTAATGCCACATACACACGAGTGGAATTTCGTTGGAAAAACCATCCAAGATTTTTCCGATGGAATTCCGCTCAAGCTTGGCTTGCATACACACGGTCACACAAAAGTTTGCTGAACTTTCCACCGTCAAGAACGCGGAGACGTACAACACTACAACGAGCCGAGAAAATTAAGTTCAATGCTTCCCAGCATGCGTCAAATTGTTTCTGAGCATGCGTAGGAAATTTGCGCGTCGGAATTGATACAGATGATCGGAATTTCAGATCGGAACTTTTTCTGACTGAAAAATTGAGAACATGCTCTCAATCTTTTTCTGGCTAGAATTCCGCCAGCAAAAGTCCGATGGAGCATACACACGGTCGTATTTTCGGACCAAAAGCTCTCATCGGACTGTGTGTACGGGGCATTAGAAGAAAACCTGTTAGAGTCTGCAAAAGACTTGAGACTGGGGTGGAGGTTCACCTTTCAGCAGGACAACACCCTAAACATACAGCCAGAGCTACAATGGAATGGTTTACATCAAAGCATATTCATGGGTTAGAATGGCCCAGTCAAAGTTCAGACCTAAATCCAATTGAGAATCTGTGTCAAGACTTGAAAATTGCTGTTCACAGACACTCTCCATCCATTCTGACAGACAGGGCTGGACTGGGATAAAAATTTGGCCCTGGACTTCATCCAGACCGGCCCACTTTATTTGTGCAAACAAGCACAAAAACAGTATATAAACTTTACGCAATTGTGCAAAAAAACATAAGTAGCATAACATAAGTAGTCCTCACTAACCTCTTTTACTATTTCACTTATTCTCCTCTGTATTTTTCTCATCTTTCTCACATCACTGTGTGAAGTTGAGGGCGAACCAAGAAAGCCATTACTTTGACAGGCTGTCACTGAAACCAGCCCACTGAGCCATCGGCCCACCGGGAAACTCCCTGTAGTCCCGATGGCCAGTACAGGCTTGCTGACAGAGCTTGAGATATTTTGCAAAGAAGAATGAGCAAAAATATCACTCCCTAGATATGCAAAGCTGGTAGAGACATCCCCAAAAAGACTTGCAGCTGTAATTGCAGCTAAAGGTGGTTCTACAAAGTATTGACACAGGGGGGCTGAATACAAATGCACCCCACACTTTTCACATATTTATTTGTAAGAAAATTTGAAAATCATTTATCATTTTCCTTCGACTTCACAATTATGTGCCACTTTGTGTTGGTGTTTCACATAAAATCCCAATAAAATATATTTAAGTTTTTTGGTTGTAACATGACAAAATATGGAAAATTTCAAGGGGTATGAATACTTTTTCAAGGCACTGTAATCCACTGGTAGTCACATTGTCTGTCTACAGGAGTTCACAGTTGAATTTAGTTGACAATGATTAGCTGTAGTGTATGCAGGGCCAGGCTGAGGGTCAGCCAGATAAGGCATCTGCCATAAAGTGATGGTAAACGATCACCTTGTAAAACAACCCATTCAGTTTTAAAACAAAATTAAATGCAATATATATATATATAAAAAAATATTATAAATACCTTTTCCCCCTTTTTTATAAGTGATCACATTCCCTCAGCTGCATAAAACCTGGGGGAGGAGAAGCAGGAGTACACTGAGCTTCCCAGTGAATGGCTGTGCAGCAGGGGCGTGTCAGGACAAGTCTGATAAATGGAGGAGAGCACACTGAGTTCTTAGCATAGCTAGAGAACTGACCACGGTGTGCTCTCCTGCTTTGTGTGGTCAGTTTTTAATAGGAAAGCAGAGGGACTGATAGGAACACCAGGGATTCCACACAAAGGAAG
Organism: Lithobates clamitans; assembly: GCA_037952925.1. Taxonomy (NCBI): domain Eukaryota; kingdom Metazoa; phylum Chordata; class Amphibia; order Anura; family Ranidae; genus Lithobates; species Lithobates clamitans. The sequence continues at coordinate 6,740,939 of JBBGZY010000240.1, read as the reverse complement.
CAATACAAAGAGAACAGGAGACTTTTTCAAGCAAGTACATGGTAAAGCAGGTACATCTCAGGAATATGAAGTGTTGGTATAACAAACGCTTTAAGCCCTATACACAAGGGCTGAATAACGACAACAGAAACTAGATGACATTTGGTCCGTGTGTATAACAGCCTGTCCAACAGAAGCCAGCCGAACTTACGGCTTCTGCCGAAGAGGGATGCCTGAAAACCAGTTGCCAATCGGCATCTGGTCGATGCTCTCAGCCAATGGCTGCAAGCACTGACCAGAGTGCTCTGGTGTGGGGGCAGTCCCCCTGTCAGAACACAATAGCTCAGCTAGGAGATTGCTGTACTAACATCGAATAGTTAGTACAGAGAGCTTCTCTCCGTTTTTTTTTTTTCCTTCAGCTCGCTGGATTAAACAGGAAAAAGAACTGATAGTGTGTACCTAGCATTAGGCAACTTCAGCAGGAAGGAAAGAAGGGGTCAAAATAGGACTTGCAACCTATAATGTTGTGGTACTTCACAGCCCATGGATGGGGGCACATTTTGGTCCTATGTTAGAAAGATCTTCTCAGAGCACAGAGCTGCTGTAAAAATAAGGTCAGTTGGAAGCTTTTAGCTGGGCGTCTGACAACTATAGTGGAGCTCCAGTCACATATCTAAATTTGAAATATACTGTGTAACCAGTCTAGTGACAATACTGTTTCCTGTTTCGTTGTCTGTTAATTGGGCAATAAACAAGATAAAATGAATACATACTAAGATAGTATCTTTTAAAGAACTTGTCTAGACAGCTTTTGCTGATTTAAAGTCTTAAAATATCACCAAGACACAGATAGAACAAAACTTTGTGATGTTTAATCATAAGAAAACACCAGGCTGCCACTGCCCTTAAAGAATATGAACACACATATACCTGTTTAAAGTGGTTCTAAAGACTAGACATTTTTTACCTTAATGCATTCCCTGCTTTAAAGTGATTGTACCCCCCCATGTTGAGGGCATGTGGCCTGGTATGGTTCAGGAGGAAGGAGCCACTCTCTTGACTTTCCCCCCATCCTGACCTTCAGACTGCATGCACGGATAAAGGTCTGGTATGGACTTTAGGGGGAACCCCACGCCAATTTTTTTTAAAAGTTTTGGAGTGGAGTTCCCCTTAATATCCATACCAGACCCAAAGGGGCTGGTATGGACTGGGGGAGGGACCCTATGCTGTTTTTTTCCTTGATTTTTCATCTATATCGCAGGGGGTCGGCAATGCATTACAGCCACGAGCAAGTTTAAATGACATTTTTTCCTTTAGAAATGTCATTATTGCTGCGACTCTGTTCTACACATCGCACAGATGAACCACTTTTCAGGCAGACTAAGGGGACCTCCCAGGCACGATATTTAAAGGAATATTTCATTTTTATTGTTTCACTTTCAGCATTATTAAAATCATTGCTCCTGAAAAAACTATCATTTTAAAAACTTTTTTTTACATTGATACATGTCCCCCAGGGCAGGGCCCGGGTCCCCATACACTTTTTATAGCAATAACTTGCATATAAGCCTTTAAAATTAGGACTTTTTATATTTTTCATGTTTGTGTCCCATAGACTTTAAAGCGGGATTCTGGCCTAAAAAAAAAATAATTAAAAGTCAGCAGCTACAAACACTGTAGCTGCTGACTTTAAATAAGTACTTACCTGTCCTGGGTGCCCGCGATGTCGGCCGCCCAAGGCCGACCTGTCCCTCGGCTCTCGGGTCCCGGCACCGCCATCCTAGGTAAGGGAAACAGGCAGTGGAGCCTTGCAGCTTCACTGCCAGTTTCCTACTGCGCACGCGCGAGCTGCGCGGCACTCTGTGAATGGCCCCGTTGTGTTCTGGGAACACACGCAGTTCCCAGAAGACAACGTAGCCGCTCACCGAGGAGCAGAAGACGCCGCGGAAAAGGAAGAGGCAGATTAGGAAGACTGCCTAGCAACAAGGGTTTTGGTAAGTTTAAATGTTTTTTTTTTTTCAAATTTTTTTTTTTAATTTTCTTTAGGATTTTTGGTGTAATTTTTTTTTTCAGGGTGGCCCTCCACTTTAATAGGGTTTGCATGTTCGCTTGAACTTTTTGCCTGTTCGAGGTGAACCAAACCGGGAGGGTGTTCGGTCCATCCCTACTTAATGTTATACTTAACAGACGGAAATGGGAGGATATAGGACAAGGGTCTCCAAACTTTGTAAACAAACGGCCAATTTACTGTCCTTCAGACTTTATGGGGGGCCGGAGTGGCCAGTGGAAGTGGAAAATGCCCCATCGCCAGTGGGAGTAAAACATTACATAATGCCTGTAGTCAGTAAAAGGAGGAATAGGCATTAGTGGGAGAAATAGCGCCCCATCATTAGTGTTGGTGGAAGTTACAGTGCTCTGTCATTGATATCAATGTAAGGATTAGTGCCTCATCATTGGTGTCAGTGGAAGAAACAGTGTCCCGTCATTGGTATCAGTGGGGGGAATAGCGCCCCATCGTTGTTGTCAGTGGAAGGAAAAATGCCCCATTGTTGGTTTTAGTGGGAGGAATAGTGCCCGAGGGCCGGATAAGGGCAAGCAAAGGGCTGCATTGGGCCCATGGGCCGCAGTTTGGAGACTACTGATATAGAAGGTTGTTGTTGGGGGATCTCTTGAGTGAGTATAGATACATGAGGCTGCTCATGAAGAACCTCTATGATGGACTTTTGGCACATACAAAAATATGTAAACACCACTTCTGTAACCCTCATCTATGACCTATGACACCATTGTTGGATTATCATGTATCTGTAAATGCCCTTGATATAACTAATTTTTGCATACGGATATTCTGTTGATGTAGGTTGATAGTTGTGGGTAACTGCTGGTGCCACATGCATATACCCAGGGCCGGACTTACCATTGGGCTTGACTGGGCTCAAGCCCATGGGCCCCGCCCAATAGGGGACCCCGCAGGCCCCACCCGAGTGTACTTGGCTATTCTCAGCTAGTTTCGCTCACAGTCATGTCTAGTCCCGCCCTATGATGGACATAACACAGGGACTGGGTGTGACTGTGAGCGGAGCTAGCCGAGTACACTCGGCTATGTATGTATATCTGCGGAGCTCGGCTCCGCTCACAGTCATGCCCAGTCCCACCATTGGACCTGTGTTATGTCCATCATAGGGCAGGACTGCGAGAGGAGCCGAGAAAAGCCGACAGGAGCCGAGATACACAGTACCGGCTCTGTGTATCTAGGCGGCGCCAAATTTAAACTGCAGTGACACTGACAAGTCACTGCAGTTTAACTGCAGCCTGGGCAAGGCTGCAAATGACACGCACAAGGCTGCAGATGGAGGCTGCAAGGCTGCAAATGACACTGACAAGGCTGCAAGGCTGCAAATGACACTGGACAAGCATGCAGATGGACGCTGTGCAAGGCTGCATTGAAGAGCATTTAAATGTAAGTTTTTTTCCTTAAATAATTTTTTTCCTTAAAATTCCTTAAACTCTTATCTTGAGGTTTGCTGATTGGTTATTGGCAATTACGTAGTGCCTCGTTTACTGCCGTTGAGAAAACCTGTCTGCATTACACAGTGATGTAATGGCGGACAAACGGTATCAGAGTGTTGCGCTTAAAACAAAACTAAAGGTTTAAAGTAATGTATAGAAGTTAGGGCCCAAAAGTGACTCAAGCCCAGGGGCCCCCACCACCCTAAGTCCTGCTCTGCATATACCTATGATCCACTACATGCTCCCTGCTTTTCTATCATGTTGATGGCTCACTGGAACTCTATTGTACAAGACAAGGGGGTTATATTACTAAAACTGGAGAGAGCAAAATTTGGTGCAGCTCTGCAAAGAAACCAATCTTTTAACACTGTTTTTATATATTGACCCTGTTTTGGACATCATATGTGTTCACAAGAAGAAGAAAGAGTGTTTTCAAAACACGTCAAGCTTCGTATGTGGACAAGGTTTGTAAAAACAGAAATATTTTCTGTATTGTAGATGTGAACTTTACCTGAATACACATGGATGTGGTAACTACTATGTCTTTTTACCACTTGACCTCCGGAAGATTTAACCCCCCCCCCCATTGACCGCCCCATGACCTGCACTGCGTTAATTTAACTGACAATTGCACGGTCATGAAATGCTGTAACCAAATAAAATGTATGTCCTTTTTTTCCCACAAATAGAGATTTCTTTTGGTGGTATTTGATCACCTCTGTGTTTTTTATTTTTTGTGCTATAAACAAAAAAAAAAACTGACAATTTTGAAAACAAAAAACAAAAAAGAAAACAATATTTTTTTTATTTTCTGCTATAAAATCTATCCAATAAAAAAATAGAAAAAATTACATTTCTTCATACATTTAGGTCAATATGTATTTTGCTACATATTTTTGGTAAAAAAAAAATCCCAATAAGCGTATATTAATTGGTTTGCGCAAACGTTATAGTGTCAGCAAACTATTGGATATTTGTATTTATTTATTATTATTTATTTATTTATTTATTTATTACCAGTAATGGCGATGATCAGTGAATTATAGCAGAGCTGTGATATTGCAGTGGACACTAACTGACACTTTTGACACTTTTTGGGGACCGGTGACACTAATACAGTGATTAGTACTAAAAATATGCACTGTCACTGTACTAATGAGATTGGCTGGGAAGGGGTTAACATCAGGGGTGATCAAAGGGTTGACTGTGCGCCTAGCTAATGTTTTACTATACTATGTGAGGTGCTTTTACTAGGGGAAGAGATGGAAATTATTCCCTGCTTTTGGGGGCACAAACTCCATCCCTTCCCTCCTGTCAGAACGGCAATCTGCCTTGTTTACATAGGCAGATCACAGTTCTGTGGTTATAATGAGAAGGGGATGGTGGCGCACCCTAGTTTGGGTAAGAGTGCCAGTTAATGGTGTATGCTTAACTCAAATGTGATATAATACAAATTAATATAATTTTTTAATAAAATATAGTGGTCAGTGAGCTTCAAATCCGTGAATAGTGTTTATAGCTATTAGTCACTTGAGCGAGGTGATCCGCTATATAATTAGCTTATCTCCACTCACTTGACATTTTTCCACTAGTGAATTTAACCCAGTATATACGGTATATATCTCTAAGGTGAATATTGGGTTAATAAGGCTCCGTATAAATACCGTGCTTGACAATCATAAGTGATTATGTGTTTATAACAACTTTGGTGAGTACATACAAAATAAAATAAAATAAAATTATACATACGCACTTGTTAGAAAAACCATATTAAAGAAAAAACCTTATTTAAGAAGGACAGTAGAAATAGTGTTGGTATACATATGCATATTAATAGTCCATATAATGTACTAGGTCCCCACTCAGGGTTATTAAAACAAAATTGGTGAATATAAGTGTTTTCAAGGAATCTTGGTACACCTGTGCATAACTAATAGTCCATCTGATAAATTAGTTCTTCATTCAGAGTGATTAACACAGAAATGTTGACTGTAATGCCCTGTACACACGGTCGGACATTGATCGGACATTCCGACAACAAAATCCAAGATTTTTTCCGACGGATGTTGGCTCAAACTTGTTTTGCATACACACGGTCACACAAAGTTGTCGGAAAATCCGATCATTCTGAACGCGGTGACGTAAAACACATACATCGGGACTATAAACGGGGCAGTAGCCAATAGCTTTCATCTCTTTATTTATTCTGAGCATGCGTGGCACTTTGTGCGTTGGATTTGTGTACACACGATCGGAAATTCCGACAACGGATTTTGTTGTCGGAAAATTTTATAGCCTGCTCTCAAACTTTGTGTGTCGGAGAATCCGATGGAAAAAGTCAGATGGAGCCCACACATGGTCGGAATTTCCGACAACACGCTCTGATCGCACATTTCCTGTCGGAAAATCCGACCGTGTGTACGGGGCATTAGTGTTTTCAGGAATTCCACTTGTGACTTTGTGCTCCCCCTCCAGGATCCCCACTCACCAGATCCCCTCACCCCCACGGGGGTAATGCGCTTATGTTTGAGACCACTATGGTTGTTCCACCATCCTCATCCAGGGGCCTGGGATGTCCCTCCTTCTTTCAGATGTTTTCTGATGTACTCTGTGGTGGACTCCTCATAGAGGAAAAAAGATGTAGGCTCCCATAGTGTAGTAAAAATGCTGGGTTTATTGAAAATATACAGCAACTGGGTACAAAAATAGCAAACTTGATAAAAATATATATATTAAAATTATTCCTGGAATGCCTTATCATATCCCACAAGCCGCGCACGGGGCCGTGATTTGTAGTGGGCCGCTAGTGTTAGGATATGCCAGCCTTACAAAGCAGCGAACGCTAGGTGTCTCTGTTGAAACAGCAGCAGCGCGCTGCGTTCCACCTGCGTTCCAGCTGCCTGTACCAGGAAGTGACGTAGATCACAGTTCTGTCTTTCTGCCTGCCAACCAGTGGGTGCCAGAGAACATCGAGTACTGTGCACCCACCGATCGGCTTCCGCTGTGTTTAATTACAGCGGAAGCAGGCCGTCGGCGGCACGCCTGCACGCCCCCTTTTCAGAAGTGTTGGATCGCGTATTTATGCGTGATCCAGTGCACAGGTTCTGCCCTGTATCAGTAAAACTGCTATAGGGCCGGCTTAAAATGGTTAACCTTTGTATAATGAATTTGGAATTTTATATGATATATTTATGTCTTGTTGGTTTTGCTCACTACATGTACAGTATGCCCTTTTACAGTCCCTTTGCCAAAAAATGGCAACTGTTTTATAAAGTAAATGCTGTAAACGACTTGAATATCAGTAAGAAATTAATTCATTTCTTACTAAGATTCACCTTTACCCTTAAGTTCACTCCAATTCCTGTACCTTCACACCACAGATTACCCCTATTCCTTCCCCATCACACCTCAGATCACTCTAATTCCTGTATCATCACACCCCAGATCTGCTCCAGTTTCTGCACCATCAAACCTCAGATCACCCTTATTACTGCACCTTCACACATCATGTCAGTCCCAATTCCTGCACTTTCAGACCCCAGATCAGCACCAATTGCTTTAGCTTTACCCTCAGATCACCCCAACTCCTGCACCTTTAGACCTCAGTTCATCCCCAGTTCCTGCACCTTCAGACCTCAGATCAGCCCCAACACCTGCACCTTCACACCTTAGATCAGCCCCAATTCCTGCACCTTCACACCTTAGATCAGCCCCAATTCCTGCACCTTCACATCTTAGATCAGCCCCAATTCCTGCACCTTCACATCCCAAATCAGTCCCAATTCATGCACCTTCACACCTCAGATCATCCCAATTTCTGCACCTTCACACTTTAGATCACCCCAATTCCTGCACCTTCACCCCTAAGAGCCCCCCAATTCCCACACCTTCATTTCTCAGATCAGTCCTCAATTCCTGCATCTTCACACCTCAGACCACTCTAATTCCTACACCAGCACACCTCAGATCACCCCAGTTCCTGTGTCTTCACACCTCAGATCAGCCCCAATTCCTTCACCTTCAGGCCTCAGTACCTATTTTCTTATCTGCCCTCCACTCCTTCCACTGCACATCTGTCTCACTGCTGTACCCCCTGCTCTACTGTCCCACCGCTGTACCCTCCTGTTCACCTGAACCACTACTGTACCTCCTTTTTCATCAGCCTCATTGCTGTCCCACCCTGCTCTTCTGCCTCACCGCTGTACCCCCCTGCTATTATATCTTGCCAATGACCACTCTGCTCTTCTGTAGTGCCACGGTACCTCCTTTCTAACCTGCCCCATCATGTACCCCCCTTATCATTTGCTCTTCCACTGTACCTCCTTCTCATCTGCCTCAAGCAAGGATGTGGCAGAGTTTTTCCACATGTCCTCTGCACCCAATATTAAAAAAGCCAATGTGATAGGAGAGCAGCAGCAGCAAATGAAAACATTAGTATTTCCATAAACTTTCACCTGATTGCCATTGTTTCAGTCACAATGGGATCCCTTAATTGCAGCTAAGCACGCCATCTTCCTCCTCATGGTGGGAGGGGCTAGCAGGACTGTGAATGGTCTTTTCAGTGGCAGTCCTGCTCTCTCTGGAAACAGGGACCCGCCCCCTAGCAGACCAACACCCGATTTCCCCCCCATCAAGGGAGTGGGTGGATCTTTGCTGTGGCTAGTGATCGCAGCTGCAGCAAAGTCATAGAACCAAACAGCGTTTCCCGTGTTGTATAACGTGTGGGGGTACAGTGCCCCACCCCCCCAGTGCGCTGCGGGTCAGGAATTTGGAGATCGGCATGCACTAGTGAGGTAGTATCTGTGTCTCACTGACACGCCCCTGCGCCGCTGTGCAGATGGAAAGGGAGTCGCGTGCCGACAAAAAAGGCTTCACATGCCACTTGTGGCACGCATGCCGGGGGTTGCCAACCCCTGCTATAAGCCATTTGGGTCCCCTAGAAGCCTGGCCTAAAAACTCCTAGTTAGCAATCACCACGTCCTGCATTGTAGCTAGGTAGCAAAAATTTTTGTTTTTCACTCCTGTAATTCTGGGAGTGAGTACCCATTGGGTTTCATGTCCTAGCTATGGGGCACTACAGGGACTGCTAACTGGGAGTTTTTCAGTCAGGCTTCAAGTGGGTGGGGGGGTAAATGGCTTACAGTAACCATTCTCTGAACAAAATAAATAATATGCCGCGCTGTGTGGTTTGTTACCTCAATAACATATAATGCTTATTAATCCATTGTGAATCTAAATATTCCTTAACATAAAATGCTCTAGTGCCAATATATATTAATTGATAATAATTAATCGGTGCTATTCATAGGTTACTAAAGTGCCTGTAAGCATATATTGTATGATAAAAGTGTAATGTGGTTAAACAAGCAAAAAAACAATAACAAAAAAAAGTTATCAAAAAGTTGTCTGGTAAAAGATTGATGCTTTGTGATGGTGCTCCAAAACAATTCACAGTGACTTCACACACGTGCCACCCATCCCCCCCCCCCCCCCCTGATTCTGCGTGATTGTGCTCACTTCAGGGTATGTGACCGCACAACTAAGTTTGGTAAAAAATGCAGTTGAACCACCTCTGGGCTCTAAGTTATATGGACCTACAGAGCCCATATAATTTAGAGCCCGGAAGTGGTTCAACTGCATTTTTGACCAAACTTAGTTGTGCGGTCACATACCCTGAGGTGAGCACAATCACGCAGAATCGGGGGGGGGGGGGGGGATGGGTGGCACGTGTGTGAAGTCACTGTGAATTGTTTTGGAGCACCATCACAAAGCATTAATCTTTTACCAGACGACAGTTTTGATGACTATTTTTTTGTTATTGTTTTTTTGCTTGTTTAACCACATTACACTTTTATCATACAATATATGGTTACAGGCACTTTAGTAACCTATGAATAGCACCGATTAATTATTATCAATTAATATATATTGGCACAAGAGCATTTTATGTTAAGGAATATTTAGATTCACAATGGATTAATATGCATTATATGTTATTGAGGTAACTAACCAGGTAGCGCGGCATAATATTTATTTTGTTCATTCATTCAAACACAACTTATGGGAGTGTGATCAGTGCCAGCAGCTGAGCATTTTAGGATAATCATATCTTTCTAAGATTTTCCCATTATTGATTCTTTCTTGCAGTCCACCTCCTCACTTTTTCACTGGTGATCCAGTATGGACTAAGATGCGTGATCCAGTATGGACTAAGATGCGTGATCCAGTATGGACTAAGATGCGTGATCCAGTATGGACTAAGATGCGTGATCCAGTATGGACTAAGATGCGTTATTTACAGATACATGCTTCCCTTCTCACCGGGATGGGGATTTGAGCCTAACACCATTCAGGACTGATAAGTTACATAGTTACATGTAGTCCAACTTATGTGTGTGATTATATGTCAGTATTGCATTGTATATCCCTGTATGTTGCGGACGTTCAGGTGCTTATCTAATAGTTTTTTGAAACTATCGATGCCCTCGCTGAAACCACCACCTGTGGAAGGGAATTTCACATCCTTGCCACTCTTACAGCAAAGAACCCTCTACACAGTTTAACCATTTCAGCCCCAGAAGAATTTACCCCCTTCCTGACCAGGCCATTTTTTGCAATACGGCACTGCATCGTTTTAACTTACAACTGCGCGGTTGTGCGACGTTGTACCCAAACAAAATTGATGTCCTTTTTTTGCCCACAAATAGAGCTTTCTTTTGGTGGTATTTGATCATCTCTGCAGTTTTTATTTTTTGAGCTATAAACAAAAAAAAACACGACAATTGTGAAAAAAACACAATATTTTGTACTTTTTGCTATAATAAATATCCCCAAAATTAAAAAAAAAATAAAAAATGTCTTCATCAGTTTAGGCTGATGTATATTCTTCTACATATTTTTGGTAAAAAAAAAATAAAATCGCAATAAGCGTATATATTGGTTCGCGCAAAAGTTATAGCGTCTTCAAAATAGAGGTTTAATTTATGGCATTTTTTAGTTTATTTTATTTTTGTACTAGTAACGCCAGTGATCAGCTATTTTTATTGTGACTGCGACATTGCAGCAGACATATTGGACACTTTTGTTACTCTTTTGGGACCATTGACATTTTTACAGCGATCAAAACTAAAAATAGGCACTGATTACTGTATAAATGTCATTGTCAGGGAAGGGGTTGACACTAGGGGGGCGATCAAGGGGTTAACTATGTTCCCTAGGTGTGTTATAACTGTGGGGGGGATGGGACTGACTAGGGGAGGAGGCTGATCGGTGTCCCTACTTAGTAGGAGTCCCTGAGAGAACCGTGATTTGTGTGTTTACACACACAGATCCCGGTTCTCGCTCTGTCCCAAGCGGTCGTGGGTGCACGGCGGTCATCGTGCCTGCCGGGCACATGCATCTGCCCCGGGGACACGCTGCGGACACGTGCACACGCCTGCAAAAGCGTCTTAAAGAGCCGACGTACAGCTACGACGGCTCGAGCAGGGGAGCCATTCTGCCGCAGTATAACTGTGGCGGCTGGTCAGGAAGGGGTTAAGGTTAGACCTCTTTTCTTCTAATTTTAGTGAGTGGCCACATGTCTTATTAAACTCCCTTCCGCAAAAAAAGTTTTATCTCTATTGTGGGGTCACCAGTATGGTATTTGTAAATGGAAATCATATTCCCTCTCAAGCGCCTCTTCTCCAGAGAGTTCAGTGCTCACAACCTTTCTTCATAACTAATATCCTCCAGACCCTTTATTAGCTTTGTTGCCCTTCTTTGTACTCGCTCCATTTCCAGTACATCCTTCCCGAGGACTGGTGCCCAGAACTGGACAGCATACTCTAGGTGAGACCGGAACAGAGTCTTGTAGAGTGGGAGAATTATCACTTTATCCCTGGAGTTAATCCCCTTTTTAATGCATGTTGATATTCTGTTTGCTTTGTTAGCAGCAGCTTGGCATTGCATGCCATTGCTGAGCCTATCATCTACTAGGACCCCCAGGTCCTTTTCCATCCTAGATCCCCCCCCCCCCCAGGTTCACCTCCTAGTGAGTAGATTGCATTCATATTTTTGCCACCCAAATGCATTATTTTAAATTTTTCTACATTAAACCTCATATGTCATGTAGTTACCCACCCCATTAATTTGTTCAGATCTTCTTGCAAGGTTTCCACATCCTGCAGAGAAGTTGCCCTGCTTAGCTTTACCCCATCCTCCAGGTCGTTTGTGAAAAAAATTAAACAGGATTGTCCCAGCACAGAACCCTGGGGTCCTCACCTCCCACCCCTGACCATTCCGAGTATTCCCCATTTATCACCACCCTCTGAACTCACCCTTGCAGCCAGTTTTCAATCCATGTACTCACCCTATGGTCCATGCCAACGGACCTTACTCTGTACAGTAAACGTTTATGGGGAACTGTGTCAAATGCTTTTGCAAAATCCAGATACACCACGTCTACGGGCCTTCCTTTATCTAGATGGCAGCTCCCCTCCTCATAGAAGTTTAATAGATTGGTTTGGCAAGAACGATTCTTCATGAATCCTTGCTGATTACTGCTAATGATACTGTTTTTATTACTAAAATCTTGTACTGTATATAGTCCCTTATCATCCCCTCGAAGAGCTTGCATACTATTGATGTTAGGCAACCTGGTCTGTAATTCCCAGAGATGTATTTTGGCTTTTTTTTAAATATTGGTGCTACATTGACTTTTCTCCAATCAGCTGGTACCATTCCAGTCAGTAGACTGTCAGTAAAAATTAGGAACAATGGTCTGGCAATTACTTGACAGAGTTCCCTAAGTACCCTGCAAGCCATCTGGTCCCGGTGATTTATTAATGTTGAGTTTCCCCTGTCTTTTTCTAATTCTGTCCTCTGTTAGCCATGAGGGTGCTTCCTGTGATATGTCATGAGGAGAAATACTGCAGTTTTGGTTACTGAAGCCCCCCCCGATTGAAGACTGAGGAGAAGAATAAATTAATTACCTTCGCCATCTCCCCATCCTTTGTAACCAGACGTCCTTCCTCATTCTTTATGGGGCCAATATGGTCTGTCCTCCCTTTTTTACTGTTTATATACTTAAAGAATTTCTTGGGATTTTTTTGCTCTCCCCGCTATGTGTCTTTCGTGTTCTATCTTAGCCGCCCTAATTGCACCCTTGCATATCTTGTTGCAGTCTTTGTAAAATCTGAATGTTGATGATGATCCCTCAGCCTTGTATTTTTTGAAGGCCTTCTCTTTTGCTCTTATATGCATTTTTACATTAGAGTTAGGCCATCCAGGACTTTTGTTCACTCTTTTAAATTTATTTCCCAATGGGATGCACTGACTAATGCCCTTATTTAATATGCTCTTAAAGCAAACACATCTCTCCTCCGTGTTCTTTGTTTCTAAGATTTTATCCCAATTTATAGCTTCTAGCAAGGTTCGTAGTTTTGGGAAGTTGGCTCTTTTGAAATTCAGTGTCTATGTGTTCCCCTTGTGTTTCCTATTTGTGTGATCTATACTGAAGCCAATTGACGTATGATCGCTGTTTCCTAAATTTCCCCGTATTTCCACATCCGTGATCAGGTCTGTATTATTGGTACTCATTAGATCTAGTAACGCTTTGTTTCTAGTTGGTGCATCTACCATCTGACCCATGAAATTGTCCTGCAAGACATTTAGGACCCGGCAAGCCTTAGGCGAATGTGTGGTTCCCTTACGGCCAGTCTATGTCTGGATAAATAAAATCCCCCATTATGATGACACTTCCCATCCTTGCTGCTAATCCAAATTGTGATAGGAGGTCCACCTCTGCCTCCTACCTCAGGTTAGGGCGGCTATAGCATACTCCCAGTATTATTTTCCCCTTAGCTTCATCCCTTTGGAGCTCTACCCATAAGGATTCCGCCTCCTCCCTTGCTCCCTTATTGATGTCATCTTTCACGTTCACTTTCACATTATTCTTGATATATAGGCATACCCCTCCCCCTTTTTTACCCTCTATATCCCTGCGATAAAGGTAATACCCTTGAATGGTTGCCAGCCAATCATGAGAGCTGTTGAACCAGGTCTCTGAAATTCCCCAAAAATCTAAATCCTCCTCGTTCAACAGTATCTCTAGTTCACCTATCTTGTCCGCCAGGCTCCTGGCATTGGTGAACATGCCACGTAGTTTAGACCGGTCGCATACTGTCCTCTTATTGGGTGTTCCGAGATTGCAAATAGAACTTGTTACTATACTTACCTCGGATTTATGTGCTTTAGTCAACCTACCACTAATGCCCCAATACTACCCTCTGGAATATGTTCATTGCTGACTATCTCTACCTCCGGACCCTCCCCCTGTCACCTAGTTTAAAAACCCCTCTAACTTTTCGGCCATCTTCACTCCCAGCAGATCTGCACCCTCCTCATTTATGTATTGAGAATACTACCTTGGAGGTCCTTTTCCTCAATTTAGCTCCTAAGTCCCTAAAATCGTTCTTTCGGACACTCCATCTGCCTCTGACTTTGTCATTGGTGCCAACGTGCACCATGACAGCCAGGTCTTCCCCAGTCCCTCACACTAATCTGTCCACCAGATCTGTGATGTGCCGAACCCGAGCGCCCGGTAGACAGTATACAGTTCGGCGCTTCAGGTATTTGTCACAGATTGCCCTCTCTGTCCTTCTAAGAATTGAGTCTCCTACCACCAGAATCTGTCTATCCTTTCCCTTTGCTTCCCCCCCCCACTCTTATTGGAGGATTTCTTCCCCTGGTGCTAGGATAGTTCCTCAGCTCCAGCAGTGCTGGTCCCTGTGCGGTTTCACCAATGTCACTCAATGGAGTGTACTTATTGGGATGCTCCTACCCAGGATCGGCCTCCCTGGCACTTCCCCCTCTATCATTCCTGACTGTCACCCATCTACTTGTTTCTAGTGCCTGCACCTCTTTGTCTCCACCCGCCTCTGTGCTGGCCCCTGCCATCACCTGCCAGGTATTTTCCCGGCTCTCCTTAAGTATGGAGGGTCTTCTCAGTGCTGACAGTTGCTTTCCTAGATTCACAACCTGGGCTTCCAGGGAAACAATGTGCTTACATTTTGCACTGCAGTATTCGCCCTCGATCAGATGATCAAGGAACGCATACATGCCGCAAGATGCACACCAAGTCGCATTTCCACACCCGCTGGGCATCGTACCTACTAATTTAATGAGAAATGGGGATTTTACCCTGTTCAAATTATCTAACAACTAGCTTCCTGACACTAATGCCCTGTACACACGAGTGGACTTTGCGTCCGGACTGGTCCGACGGACCGAATTCGTCGGATAATCCGACCGTGTGTGGGCTTCATCGGACTTCCGACTGACCTTTTCGGTCGAAAATCCGACGGCCTTTAGATTTGAAACATGTTTCAAATCTTCACGCCGGAACTCCGCCAGACCCAGTTCCTATCGGGAAGCCTGTTCGTCTGTATACTGGTCCAACAAACCAAATACGACGCAAGGGCAGCTACAGCACCTGCCCGCGAGAATGTTTCCAGCGCGATCCTATCGCGCTGGTTCTCGGCGACAGGGTACCATACATCTCTCGCTTGCTGCAATAGGAAAAACACATTTTCTTATTGCAGCGAGCGCGAGAAAGAGGCGACAATGTCCCTTAGGTCTGGTATGGATTTTAAGGGGAACCCCCTATTCTAAGAAAACGGCGTGGGGGTCCCCCCAAAAATGCCCGGCCAGTCAGGAAAGGGGGTGGGGACAAGCGAGCGCCCCCCCCTCCTGAACCGTACCAGGCAGCATGCCCTCAGCATGGGGGGTGGGTGCTTTGGGGAAGGGGGCGCCCTGCGGCCCTCCCACCCCAAAGCACCTTGTCCCAATGTTGATGAGGACAAGGGCCTCTTCCCGACAACCCTGGCCGTTGGTTGTCGGGGTATGCGGGCGGGGGGGCTTATCGGAATCCGAGAGCCACCTTTAATAAGGGGGCCCCCAGATCCCCGCCCCCCGTGAATGAGTATGGGGTACATCGTACCCCTACCCATTCACCTGGGAAAAAAAGTGTCAATAAAAAAACACACTAAACAGGTTTTTAAAGTAACTTATTAGGCAGCTCCGGGGGGTCTTCTTCCGACTTCAGGGGCCTCTTCTGACTTCTCCGCTCTCTTCGGGCCTCATCTCCCAGTGTCCGGTTCTTCTCCCACTCTCTGGCCTCTTCTCCGCTCTCCGGTTCTTCTCCCGATCTCCGGTTCTTCTGCCGGGCTCCTCCGCTATCTTCTGCTCTTTTGCCGCTCTCTTGCTAGCAGTGGCCCGGTCTTATCCATTGTCTTTTTCCCTGTTCTCTTCTTCTGATGTTGACACAACGCTCTCTCCCGCTGTAATGCTGTGTTCACAGTGCGCAACGACTTATATAGGCCTTAGCATGCCCCGGGACTGTGATGTCATAAGGGGCGGGATCACTCGCAGCCTACACAGCTACTATACATGCATGTGTCAATTTTCATTGCAGTATGAGCCAGGAGGTTATCTGTGGAATATAACAACAGTCCAATTTGTTTATATGGACTGGATGGACACTGTGCTACACATAACTGCTGTATGTGTCTCTAGGAATAAATCCTAAGTGGTTGGCTTGTGTCTGCAATATATGAAATTGGCTTTACTGGTGTGCGAGGTAGGTCCTCATAGTGTTGAAATACACACTTTGGCCATCTAATATGGGTGTGAACTAGGGTTGCACCGATACCGATACTAGTATACCAGTATCGGTGCCGATACCAAGCATTTGTACGCGTACTTGTACACGTGCAAATGCTTCGATGCTTGGCCCGATACCTGGACGGTCAGGGACGATCGGGGGCGGTGGTGAGGGGAGTTACAATCACCGATCTCCCTGTGTGGCTTTTAATAAAAAATCTGACAGCCGCTTCTCCTTCTCTCCCTCCCCCCACGGCTTTCAGCTGCTTTATTGAAAGCCACACAGGGAGATCGGTGATTGTAACTCCCCCCACTGGCCCACCGGTCACCCCTGAATGTCCCCTGTATCCTCCTCCAGTCCCCATCCATGTCCTCCTCTGTGTTTTCCTTGTGCTCTATTCCTGTCCCCCTCCGTGTCCTCCTCCGGTTCCCCAAGTGTCTTCCTCCATGCACTCCTCCCTGTGCTCCTGCAGTTCCCTCGTGTCCTCCTCCGTGCACTCCTCCCTGTGCTCCTCCGGTTCCCCTCTGTCCTCCTTCTCTGTGCGCTCCTTCCTTTGCTCCTCCGGTTCCCCCCGTGTCCTCCTCTGTGCGCTCCTTCCTTTGCTCCTTCAGTTCCCCCCAGGGTCTTCCTCCATGTGCTCCTCCCTGTGCTCCTCCGGTTCCCCCGTGTCCTCCTCTGTGCGCTCCTTCCTCTGCTCCTCCAGTTCCCCCCCCAGTGTCCTCCTCCATGCGCTCCTCCCTGTGCTCCTCCGGTTCCCCCCCATGTCCTCCTCTGTGCGCTCTCTCTTTGTTCCTCCGGTTCCCCCGTGTCCTCCTCTAGTTCCCCTCTGTGCTCCTCCTCCCCTCCCCTGTTCCAGATCTGTCAGATCTTGCGGAGCAGCACTGATTCCCAAAAGTAGTTTCTGTACTACTTTTGGAGACTTCAGGGTGCGATTTGTATAAACATCTGTGCAGCAACCAACACAGATGTCTCTGAAATCGCCCCCGAAGTCAGGACTGACATGCGTGTATGAAATCGTGCGAGTTCAGCTAAACTCGCACAATTTCAATCCCGCTGTCAGTGTGAACCTGGGCTTAGGCCCCTTTCGCAGGATTGGTCC
This sequence comes from Lithobates clamitans, assembly GCA_037952925.1. NCBI lineage: Eukaryota > Metazoa > Chordata > Amphibia > Anura > Ranidae > Lithobates > Lithobates clamitans. The sequence goes on along the minus strand of JBBGZY010000240.1, from coordinate 6,723,711 downwards.
ACCTGTCCGTTTTTTCTGGCAGATCCGAGCGGGCCACCCATTGACTTCTAAGGGCAAGTCGATATCAGCGGAGATGTGTCCGCTGACACCTGCCTGCCATCCGATCCAACTCAAAACAGACGGATGGCGATACGTTCACCATCCGTCCAGTAGATAGGATCAGATGGAATCGGATGAAAACGGACAGGCTGTCTGTTTCCATCTGATCTCGCCATAGAGGACAGCGGAGCTCTGACAGGTCCGTCCCTGGCCCTGCACAGTGAACAGAGACGAATCTGTCATCCGCCGGCTCAGCGAAGATCAACGAGGCAATCTCCCGCTGAGCTAGTGGAGTCTGTCAAAACGTATCTTCTCCATGTGAAAGGTGCCCAAGAATGGCATTCTTTAACCACTTCAGCCCCGGAAGGATTTACCCCCTTCCTGACCAGAGCGTTTTTTGCGATTCGGCACTGCGTCGCTTTAACTGACAATTGCGCGGTCATGCGACGTGGCTCCCAAACAAAATTGACGTCCTGTTTTTCCCACTAATAGAGCTTTCTTTTGGTGGTCTTTGATCGCCTCTGCGATTTTTATTTTTTGCGCTATAATCAAAATAGGAGCGACAGTTTTGAAAAAAGGCAATATTTTTTACTTTTTGCTATAATAAATATCCCCCGAAAAATATAAAAAAAACCCTAATTTTTTCCTCAGTTTAGGCCGATTATATATTCTACATTTTTTTGGTAAAAAAAATCGCAATAAGCGTTTATTAATTGGTTTGCGCAAACGTTATAGCGTTTACTAAATAGGGGATAGTTTTATGGCATTTTTATTAATAATTTTTTTCTTACTAGTAATGGCGGCGATCAGCAATTTTTATTGTGACTGCGACGTTATGGCGGACATGTCGGACATTTTTGACACATTTTTGGGACCATTGTCATTTATACAGCGATCAGTGCGATTAAAAATGCACTGATTACTGTGTAAATGACACTGGCAGTGAAGGGGTTAACCACTAGGGGGCGGGGAGGGGTTAAGTGTATCCTAGGGAGTGATTACTAACTGTAGGGGGATGGGCTGTGTGGCTGACGTCACTGATCTCTGCTCCGATGACAGGGAGCAGAGATCGAGTGACACTTGTCACTAGGCAGAACGGGGAGATGCTGTTTACAACGGCATCTCCCCGTTCATCCACTCCGTGAGGCGATCGCGGGTCTCCCCTCGGCGATCGAGTCCGCGGGACCCGCGACCCGACTCACGGAGCTCCCGGCCGGCGCGCGTGCGCGCCGCCGCCGGCGCGCACGCACGGGCACGGTGGGAAATTCAAATGGACGTACAGGTACGCCCATTTGCCCAGCCGTGCCGCTCTGCCAACGTACATCGGCGTGCGCCGGTCGGCAAGCGGTTAAACTGAACACAAATGTAAGGAGCATTTTTTTCTCTGACATCCAATGAATTTTAGCATCTTCCCTGAGGGTTCCTCTGGGGTAAAAAGGTTGAGAAAGGATGGACTACAGGTATGACTATAAAATTAAAGAACACTTAATTTTACACAGAGTGACACAGTTTCTTTACCATCCACTGGGGCCCCTTGAATTCATAGACTATTTTTTCAAAAATGTAAACCTAACATTTAAATTCTGATGGTTCACACTAATGCGATACTAGACATCGCATGTGATTCACACCACATTGCTGTGCAGATCACATGCGATGTCTGTGCAATGCAATTTCAGCCAAACTGTATGGCTGAAATCGCATTGCATTCGCTCCAAGATGGTGCAGGAAACTTTTTTTTGGTCCGTACTGGAAAAGGATTACATGGGTGTCCACACCCATGCGATCAGATTCCTGCACCATATAACAGTTCGCACTGCTATCTGTAAACCGATCCGGGGGTGTCATTAACTTTACATTAACACCCCCAGTGGTTTGCAGATCTCAATGTGAACCACTGTGCGATTCAGGTGCGATGCGGGAACCCGCACTGGATTCAAAGGGTTTCCACATTGCACCAGTGTGACCCGAGCCTGAAGTGGCAAATACAGACATGACCTATGTGGCAAATATGCTGGTCTGTAGTCACCTCTAACATAATGTACAGCATAACAACATTTTACAGTTACAAACATACAGCCACAATGAACATTCTATAACTTTTCTAGCTGTAAACTTGTATAGCTGGTCACAGTCACAAGGTGTGCAAAAATGTGGAATTCAACAGTTCTTATCTCAGTCTTGTTTTGTACACTAACTTCTAGAGTTATAATGTATCCAATGATAAGACACAAACATAAAACCAGTGTAAGTTAGAAATTTATACCAGCAAGTTGCTAAAGTTTTTTTAGTCTATATGAGTTGATTTTTCAACCTATAATTTTAAAGTCTGGACTGTAATTTGTAACACTATGTAGGGACAAAGATAAAGTATATCTAATTAATTATATGATTTATTTTCTACTAACAGACTTAGCCTCGATTCAAGCTATGAACCGCATGTGAATTCGCACATGAACCGCACCAAATTTCTGTTCAACTCACATGTGATTCAGTGTGGTGCGATTTGAGCCCATTCATTTTGAATGGGCTCAAATCGCACCACATCACACAAGTCGTGCATGAACTAATTTTGGAACCGCACTGCAACTGGATCGCATAGTACTTTTGTACCATGCAGTCCAGTGCAGGCAAACGCACTGCATTTGTGATCTACAATTGAGGTGTTGTTAAGATTGCTCTGACACCCGCTGCAGAGCGCAAGGGCAGTACAATTTGAATACGTTGTGGGAAACGCACACGGATCATGGGGTTTCCCACACCACATTAGTTTGAATATAGGCTAAAGCCCTGTACACACGGGCCGAATGCCGGGCGACATTGTCCAGTTCAATAAAAACTGGTTGTCATTCAGCCCATGTGTAAGGCAGCCAGTACGACAGAAGCCGGACAAGCATGCTGGAAAACCAGCAGCCGACCGGCTCACGATCAGCGCTCTGAGCCAATGGCTGAGAGTGTTGACTGGGGTTTTCTGGCGGGGGGGCATCCCTTTGTCAGAACACAACAGCTCAGTGGGGGAGATCGCTGTACTAACGTCAGATTGTTAGTACAGCGGTTCCAACTGGAGCTGACAGTTTATTTATTTTGTTCAACCCAAAAAATTTGTAGTGTGTACCAAGCTTTAAGGTGCCCATAGATGTGAGATAGCAGCCTCCCAAACGAAATCAAGAGACAATCCCATGCCTAAGGGCAGCTTCATTTACTATGGTAGCGATTCAAACAGAAAACCCTGGGGAGTCTCCAGGGAACTCCTTTCATCCCTCAGAAGCTAGGAATGATTACGTAAAGAGATGTTCTCCCATATGTAATATCCCACCAGGGATTAGAAGGATTAGGGAATTTTTCATTATTAAAGTGGGATTGCGGCGGTAAAAAAAAAAAATTAAAAGTCAGCAGCTACAAATCCAGTAGCTGCTGACTTTAAATAAGTACTTACCTGTCCTGGGTGCCCGCGATGTCGGCCGACCCGTCCCTCGGCTCTCGGGTCCCGGCACCGCCATCCTAGGTAAGGGAAGGGTAAGCCTTGCGGCTTCACTGCCAGTTTCCTACTGCGCACGCACGAGTGGCGCGGCGCTCTGTGAATGGCCCCATGGTTTTCTGGGAACACGCACAGTTCCCAGAAGACAACGGGGCCGCTCACCGAGGAGCAGAACATGCCGCGGAAAAGGAAGAGGCAGATTAGGAAGACTGCCTAGCAACAAGAGTTTAGGTAAGTTTAAAAAAAAATTTTTTTTCAAATGTTTTTTTTAAATTTTTTTTAGGATGTTTGGTGAATTTTTTTTTTCAGGGTGGCCCTCCACTTTAAGGGGTCTATTCATTAAAAAAAAGTGCTTTGTAAATGTCTCTAGCATTTGTGCAAATGTCACAAATAATACCCATAATGTTTATAATAGGTGTTAAATGTCAGTTTCTATTTGTTGCCTTTGGCAGGGTGAATGTAACATTTCCCAGTAATTTATCATAAGAGAAAAAGCCTATTGCCGCGTACACACGATCGGAATTTTGGCCCGCAAAAGACCGATGAGAGTTTTTCGTCGGAAAATGAGACCGTGTGTATGCTTCAACTGACTTTTGCTAGCCGAATTCCAGCCAGCAAAAGATTGAGAGCATGTTCTCAATTTTTCGGTCGGAAAAAGTTCCTATCTGAAAATGCGATCGTCTGTGGCAATTCCGACACGCAAAATTCCTACGCATGCTCGGAAACAATTTGACGCATGCTCGGAAGCATTGAACTTCATTTTCTCAGCTTGTTGTAGTGTTGTACGTCACATTCTTGACGGTCGTAATTCCAGAGAACTTTTGTGTGACCGTGTGTATGCAAGGCAAACTTGAGTGGAATCCCGTCAGAAAAGTCATCATATCTTTTTCCGACAAGAAGTCCGATCGTGTGTACGCGGCATTAGTGATTGTAACGGCACAAGGCTTTATACCTTCATGCATTCTATGATTGAAGGTAAAAAAACATTCTGTGTGCAGCAGCAGCCACCTCCCCAATACCTACCTGAACCCCCTCGATCCGCTACTGTCAATCACATACCCCTGAGATCACCAGAGTGGGGTTCCTTCCATTTAGCTCATTTAGAGGCTGTACAGGACTGAAAGCATCCCGGACCCAGAAAGTGATGAAGAACTGAATGGTCCAATTACTTTTTAGGGAAAAGGATCCTAAGGAACCCTTAGTGCCACCCAGAGCCAAGCTGTTGACAGATCTTCCCTCCCCCCCCTATTTGTAGTTGTGGACACCCGATGATTCATCTTGCCAGCCCTGGCGGCTAAACAAGCTTTTTGAGACTTGTAAGACGTATGTCTTCTCAAGTCCCCTGCTTCCAGTAAGCCTCCTCAGATGCTATGGTGATGGTCCTGTCACATACTCAGACGTCACATTTCATTTGGTGTCTTACCTTCTCACCCACCAGAAATATTCCGTTGTTGTCTTCATCAGTTAATCCTCAGAGACTGTTGGTGGTGGTTTTTGATTTTTATCAGGAACACATTTTCTAAATATTTATGGACTTTTTTGGTTGATTTCTTATCCATTTATAATTTGGTCTTGTTCTCATATTTCACTGGTGTATTGTTATTATTATTATATTTTACATGTCATTTTGTAACATATAGCGCACTTTTTGTATTGAGTCACTTTTCATCCAATTTTGAAGTATTCCTTGTTTATTTTCTGGCCATTGAAAGATGGCTCGAACCTAATCCTTTGTTCTCATATTTTTTATTTATACACATAGCGCTACACTATATATATATTTGTTGAATCACATCCAGTGAGCCAATCAGGAGACTGGGGGGGGGGGGGGGGGCGAGCCACGACTCTGTATGTGAATGGACACAGAAAGCCACAGCTCGGGAGTGTGCTTGCTTGGGTGTCCTCACAGCAAGCTGCTTGAAGGGAGGGGCCAGGATCCCAGGTATGGGCAGGGCCGGTGCTCCCCCTAGGCCAGGCATGTCCATAATCTATCCCTGGGGCCAATTGCAGCCCACATTCTGGTTTAATACGGCCCCACTGGTAATTTGGATATAAATATATTTTGTGGCCACAAAAGATATATACCGTATTTATTGTTCTGGCAGCCTTGGAGGGGACAGAGAGGGGCAGGACGAGCGCTGTCAGATTACATACGGGAGAATCTCCTGTTTACTCGGCAGCCTCTGTAATAGTAAGTCCCGTCTCCTGGGTTGGCATTGGACGACTGTTCTGTCTATCATAGGAGGCGGGACTTTGTATTAAAGAAGCTGCCGAGTAAAAAGGAGCTTCTCCTGTATGTAATCTGTTGGCTCTCGTCCCTGTCCCCTCCGAAGCTGTAGATGGGCATCGATTAGGCTGCACTGATGGCAATGGTGAGGCTGCATTCAGAGGCTGCATTCAGGCAATGGTGAGGCTGCATTCATGTCAAACATGAGGCTGCATATAGAGGCTGCATTCATGGCAATGTTGAAGCTGCATTCATGGCAATGGTGAGGCTGCATCCATGGCAATGGTTAGGTTGCATTCATGGCAGTGGTGAGGCTGCAATCATGGCAATGGTGAGGCTGCATTCATGGCAATGGTGAGGTTGCATTCATGGCAATGGCGAGGCTGCATTCATGGCAATGATAAGGCTGCATTCATGGCACTTGTGAGGCTGCATTCATGGCAATGGTGAGACTGCATTCATGGCAATGGTGAGGCTGCATTCATGGCAATGGGGAGGCTGCAGTCATGGCAATGGTGAGGCTGCATTCATGGCACTGGTGAGGCTGCATTCATGGCACTGGTGAGGCTGCATTCATGGCAATGGTGAGGCTGCGTTCATGGCAATGGTGAGGCTGCGTTCATGGCAATGGTGAGGCTGCAGATAGGCACTGATTAGGCTGCATTAATGGGCACTGACCCTTATTTTTCTTCACAGTCCTTTATTTAAAATAAAAGAAATTTCCTGAAACGTCCCTCTTAAAGTGAAAGTGCATGTTATACGCCTGTGCGTGTTATACGCCGATAAATATGGTATATACAAATAACACACCTGAGCTCATCCTTACATTCTTTACCACACACAGCCACAAAAGTAAGATAATTCTTGTTGGGCAGTGTATTAGTTAATTTGCATTTAATTTCAATGGTTCAAAGAATGACAGGCAAAATGTTCGGCCCTCATGTATGTTAACTTCATCAAATCTGGCCCTCTTTGAAAAAAGTTTGGACACCCCCACACTAGGCGAAATAGGCAACTGCCTAGGGCGCACTGCTGCCTAGGGGGCGTACCCACGGCCCGCTGACTTCCCTGTTAGCCTGATGGGGAACATGAGGCAAAGGAGGAAAGGCGGAGGAGCAGAGCATGAGGTTGGCAGAGGAGGTAGGCACAGCTGGGAAGGCAGAGGAGGTGCCAGGCATGAGGTCAGCGGAGGAGGAGGTGGGCACAACTGGGGAGGCGGAGGAGGCAGAGACATAGCTGCAGTCCAGTGGGTCTGCTCTCTGAATCTGTCACCTGCGTGGCCCTAGGCAAGACTAATCCCTCCCCCCGCGGGGCAGAGTGTTAGTCTTGCCTAGGGCGCAAAAATAGTTAAGCACCAGCCCTGGGCGTGGGACCCAAGAAGAGGAGGATTCGGGTTACTCAGTGCAAAACCACTGCACAGAGCAGGTAAGTATAACATGTTTGTTATTTTATAAAGAAAAAAAAAGACTTTAACATTGCTTTAAGAGCATTCAGCTAGAAGAATTAAAGAACATTTGACCAAAAAAGAAAATAGCCTAACATTATAGCCTAAAAAAAAATTGACCAGAAAAAGGAAACAATATGGAGACCTCTGCATTGAGTATAAAGTGTATGGAGATTGATGTGCTCACCCCTACAGTGTAAGGAATCAGCTCCTGCAGAGATTGAACAGCTACACAGAATAGATACAATGTTGCAGAGACAGAACTCCATTGTTCACAAGTTTACAGAACTGAAATCTTTAACAGTAGAAGAGATCCACCTAAAGGAGGCAACAGTGTTCTGTCCCTGCAACATTGTGTCAGTTCTGTAAAGCAGTCCGCTATCTGCAGTAGCTGATTCATTACACTGTTGGTGGAATCTCCATACACCTTGTACTCTGTTCAGACATCTCCCTCGTATTATTTTATCATGTTCTTGTTGAATGTTCCTCTATTGGTCAGTGGCAGCAGAAGATAGCAGGATTGTAGAGCCAGAAAGCCATGTAGAACTAAAGGCAAAGCCTTTTTTTCATTTTGGATAGAGTAGGAGCCCATTGGAAGATTTCTCCTTATTACTGTTCTGGGGACAACTCAAAATTTTGGATTTTCTTTCACTTTCATATTTGGTGCTAATGGCAAAGGGGAAAGTGGCAGCCCGTCCATTAGGGGTGCCTGGGCGCTGCCCCCTCTCTCCACGCCACCCCCTATATGACTAATGGCTAGATTCATGCATAGCGTGAATCTATCCAGGGCCGCCGCTGCCACCCCCTATTCAGACGTCCGGCCCCTTTCAGGACGCCGGGTGCCTGAATTACAGCTGCGGGAGTTTATTTTTGAAGCAGCTGATTAGAGCCAGAGGCTCTAATAGGCTTCAAAATATGTGAGTTTGTGGCACAGAGCATTGCGCCATGAGCCCACCCAGGCATACCTCCCAACATTTTGAGATGGGAATGAGGGACACCTACTAACAAATGTATGCCACATCCCCTTAAAGGAGAATTAACCAAAAAAAAAGGTTAATTAAATCCAGAAGGACTTTTTTTTTTACCACTACTATTCCTTTATATTGGCTTTTAAAATGTACAAATGCAGCAATTTAGAAATTGGATGAAAGCTTTAGCACTCGGAAACACATTTTGAAAGATAAAAAGTGCATTTTATATACAACTATATGGATCAGACCAAAATGAGGGACAAATGTGGTGGAATGAGGGAGAGAGGGACATTGCTCCAACTCAGGGACAGTCCCTCCAAATCAGGAACAGTTGGGAGCTATGCAACCAGGTGTTACCACAGCGAATAAATGTTCCCTGTTGTAATACTGATCCTCAATCCGGCCAATCAGAAGCGGATGTGAGACCCGTTTTCTGATTGGCTGAAAAGAGAAGATTACGATTGGTCGCTGAGAAGGAGGGAGGAAATGGAAGCCAGAGCCATCGCCTGTGGAGAGCAGAGGAAGGAAGAGCCGTCCAGATAAGGGCTGCATAGATGGGGTAAGTGCACCAGACCCACCAGCCGGCCTACAGACCGACGGATGGAGTGGGGGTGGGGTGGTACTGATTGCCGCACTCCCCCAAAGAAAATGACTACTGGCCGCCATTAAAACAGGACAAATAGAAAAGGTAAGTCCTCCTAACAGGAACACAGGCAACAATAAAACCTGTTTGAATCCATCTGCACTCTACTTAAACCGTAAAAAAAAAGCTTTGCCTTTAGTTACTTTAATGCCTCATACACATGGATGTTTTTACAGCTGCTTTTTTGAGCTTTTTTTCAACTTAAAAAGGCCTGTCTATGTTAGTCTATGGCTTCATGCCCACCTAGGCGTTTTTGAGCTGCAAATGGCATAGGCGTTTTTAAGCTGTAAAAAAAACCCAGGACCAGTGGGTTCTGAGAGACGTTTTTCAGCTGTAAAAATGCTCTAACGCTGATAAGCGCTCAAAAACGCTCAAAAACGTCATTCACTGACGTTTTTGGTCCATTGAAAAAAAAATTTTGAAAGAAAAAAAATGCTTAAAAACGCTAACGTGGAAAAACGCTCAAAAACGCTAAAAAACGCTATTGCAAAAACGTTGAAAAAAAGCTGAAAAAAGTTTTTAAAAAATCCCTGCAAAGGTACTGGCGTTTTCATAACGTTATTTTAACAGCCTGTGTGCATGAGGCCTAAGGCTTTTTTTTCCTTCTAGGATCCAATGTTAGGGAATGCTACATTTGCCTTGCAAAAGGAAACAGATACAAATTTCATTTTTGCCATTTCACACATTTTGCAAACATTACGGATATTATTCATAACTTTTGTATGAATGCTGAGACATTCACAAAGTGATTTAAAAAAAAAAAAAAAAATGAAGCCTTTTGTGTTACTAGCTCCTTGTCAAAGCATTTAGAATAAAATCTAGAAAACCATACTATAATCCTGACAAACTAGTAATCAAGATAATTTCACAAAGCAGTTTTTTTCTTTTAACTAAAGAATATATTTAGTATTCTGCTTTACAGGCCAGTGGCCTTAAAGTGGAATTCCAGCTTAATACTAAATAGCCTTAAAAATATTCTCTTTCCTTTCCTGCAACCTATCTTGCCTAACCTGTGTAAAAAAGATTTGTATACTTACCAATTTTTAGTCCTCTTTGGATTGGTCATCTGATCCTCTGTGTTAGTGAGTAGCAGCTGCAGAGGAATGGAGGGGAGCGCTGGACAACAACTGGGAATTCAGAGAGCCATGATATCACTCGTAGGTTTCCTGTCCCAGACATTATCGATGCTTCTGCCTCTCCCCTTCAGCTCCTGCTGGAGTTGGAGCTGCAGTTTATGTGACCGGACCAGGGTGTACCTAAAATAGATATGTATACACATCTTTATTGACAGGTTGGAATTCTACTTTAATTTAGAAGACATGCTTTCCTTTAGCATCTGCCTGGATTAATGAACTTCCGTGCATGTGTGGGAGTGACATCATCTTGACCAGGACAATCAAAACAGTCAAAGACTAGAACCCTGAAGACCAGCTGAAGATGTAATTGGCCAGCAGGGAGCTCCTAGACATTGCATCATTGGAGTAGAAGGGAGTAAAGTTCTGCTTTAAAGTGAAACTAAACCCACCTCCACATTTACTGGATTCCCAAGGCATGCCATGAATAACTGTCACTATTGATGGTGCTCTCAACCAAACCCCCAAGCCATCAAATAGTTGGTGTTATAACTTATCACATGTGCAGTATAGAATAGGATTAGGTTTAGTTCCACTTTAAAGCCAAAGTTCACCTTTGGAGCAAGTTACATTTTATACCCATATTAAGGGTGTAGCGTGTAACATGCTCTAACAGCTCCTCTGCACCCATCCCACTTCCCCCGCATCCACTGTCTACAAGTCCCATCTGCCACCACAGCAGATTGCTTGTAGTTTTTAATGAATTGCAAGGGTGCTGATTATTGACACTTCTTCCAGCTTTCTAACTGTCAAAAAAGAAGAAATATGCCCAGGCACATGTTGTGTGCAAACAGAGAATGTTTGTTAGCCAAATCCACAGACGGAGAAAACCTATTAACCAAACCTATGGACTTAGAACTCCTGTTAGCTTGGCGCATGCACGTGCGCACATGTGTGCGAGCCGGCTATATAAACACCTCTGCTGCACTAGGACTTTGTCTTATGGTCCACAGCATTCTGCTACCTGCTACCTGTTTCCTGTGTTTGACCCTGTTGCCACTCTGATCCGTCTAACCACGCTTGTACTCTACCTGAACTGACCCCTGGCTTGCTCTTCGACCACGTCTCTGCTTGATTCCTCTGTCTATCTGTTTACCGTTGCCAACTCCAACCTGAACCTGACTACTCTGCTCTACACTACACTGCTCTGTTCCTGAAGTGCCTGCTAGTGACCGACCCGGCTTGCCTTACCCTGCTCTGTGCCAAGTACCTGCTGTCTGCTACCTGGCAGCCTGCCAAGTACCTGCTGCCTCTGACCGGCCAGCCTGCCAAACACCTGCTGCCTGTGTCCTGCCAGCCTGCCAAGTACCTGCTGTCTGCCCTCTGCCAGCCTGCCAAGTATCTGCTGCCCTGCGTCACGATCCAGCCTGCATCCAAGTACGCACAGTCTTCTCATCTGCAGCCTTCACCATCCGAACTTGCAGGCACTCGTGCCACTCCAGGCTTATGTGCCTCCTGTTTACTTTATCAGGGGTACCAGGCTGGAGGTGTAAGAGATTGCCTTTCTCTCTACGTCAGGCTCCATCTCCAGGTATGTGACACTAAAAGGAAACCAATACAGAGGTACAGGAAGAAAGCTGAAAGGAAGGTGTGCAGGAGTCTGACACTGCATCTGTGATCCAATGCTTTGCAGGCTCCTGGAGGAAAAAATAATAAGTGTACATTTTTTTCTGCAAAAATATGTGCAGTTAATTTTTTTTACCCAATAGTGAACTTAGCCTTTAAAGCCTACCAGTGGGGGCCACTCCATTAGATCCGCCCCCCTAAATCCATGTGCCTGGCCCCTAATCTAATGCAGGGTGCCGGACACATGGATTTCAATTTTTTTTGGAAGCACACGATTAGACCCTGAGGCTCTAGTTGGCTTCAAAAAGGGTGGGCTCAGAGTGCAGAGCACTGCGCCCGAGCCCACCCAGTTGTGTGACATTAGCAAATTAATATTCGCTAACGCCTTCCTGCTTCTCTTCCCGGCCAATCAGGAAGCGGGTCCTGAGACCCAATTGGCCGGGAGACCTAAGATCCGATTGGCTGAGAGGAGAAGCAACCACCGGGACTCCAGAGGGGGGGAGGGTAGGTGAGGCATCCTCTCCACTACTGCCATCACTAGGATCCCCGCTGTCCTCACAACCCACACCCAGGGCTTCTGCCGCCACTGCCGCTTCTCCTGCCTGTCAGTGCGCTGCTGTGTGGCCCCCGACACTCTGACCCTGCACCACCCCAGGAGGAAACCAAGGGCAGGAGGAGCCATGGCTTCTACTAACTGCATCATGAGTACCAGATCTTCGAGGAGCTCGGCAAGTGAGACACATTCCTTCACTTACCTATATGTCTGTCTGTCCGTCCACAGAGAGGAGACTGCAAACTTACACGGAATACATGGGGCCCATTATATACAATATATAGAATACAGAACCTACAATATGCATCAATAATACAGATATAGTGTGTATTTATATGGCAGATGCTTGCTGGCTCCACAATCCTGCTATCTTATAACACTGCTGCTGTCTTTTTTTCATTGTTCATTTCACATTTATGATCAAATTTAATTGCTAATAGTAATTAAACAATACTTCATAACACTTCTGTTACCGGGTAAGGTTGGGTGTAGCGTGGAGTTAAACATAATAGTGAAAAACCCAGAAAACATCTAATTTTATATGCAACCTGAAAAGGAAGTTCCTTTCTTCTAGAAGCAATGAAAGTAGGGCTTGTCTTTAACTTATCCCTTTACAAAGGACAATGACATAGTAATTATCTGCTGTCATTCTGAAATGTGCTACATTGTATTTGGAGATAACATTTATAAAAGGCTATAGCAGCAGCTAGGAGATATCACATGTATTACCTTTGTGCCAGGACAAATGTTCAGTGCTCAAGAAACATTGCTTTCATATTAGTTGCAGGACAACATGACATCTTTGATCTTTCCCTGAAAGCTCCAAGAAAACAGATGTAAAGATGAGGGAGGGAGTTAAAATTTAGGCATTTTGCCTGATGCCAGTTGGTAGAAGTCTTAATACAGTACTGTGCAGTAGCCCGTAAGGTCTTTAAATGGATTGCAAATCAATTTAAGCAATATGCCACAGTGTAATAAAGTGGCAATATGGTTTTCATATAGCAGAATGCAGCATTGCTTTGGATAATACGGCAATCAAAATGATTTCTAGCCCTGCAAAGGGTATAATCTCAAACAGAGAAAAAAAGTAAAGATAAAGAAGCTATAAGTGAAAAATTGCAATTTCATATTTCTAGTTGTTTTATGCTTACATGTTAGGTGTGCTTATGTGCCATCTACATATTTTTTCACAGTATCAGTAAAGTCATATATCTTAAGGTTGACTATTTCATAATAACCAAGCTGCAAATTTCCCAGTTTAGGGTTAGGTTACCTGCTGTCCTCTAACTGCAACCTTCAAATTTTAGCAAGCCCTGTCAGCCATGTTATCACAATTTAAGTCACATTTTGGTTTGGGTGGGCAATGACGGCTATTGACCAACTTTTTATTGCATTTTTTCTAATATTTTTTGCTAGAGAGTTTTTTTCCCCTAGGAGAGTGCATGTGATCAGCACAGGGCCAATCAGCAATGTCCAGGCAGAGGGTCAGGGGTCTTGCAGCCTCACAGAACAATCAGGGGAGAATGAAAATCTCATCCTACAAGCTTTAACCAGCCACTGATAGAAGTCACAAGACTGCTATATGCTGCTGATGAGAAAAGGTAGTTAGCAGTTTATATTTACTAAAACTATTTTATTTCCTTGTCCTGTGTACTGTGGGAGACCATATACAGTGAATACAGGGTCCTGGGTTTAGTAACACTTTAGATCCGCACTAGCGAATGTATGATAGCAGATTAACAGATAATTTTAGGCTAAACAGTTTTAGGAATCTGGGTGATTTATAGCACACTGGTATGCATTACTGCCCTATCTGACAATATAAAACGGAACACATTTTACTTGTTTAAGCATGCCATTTCACCTGAACTGATCTTTGGTGACACAGTACTAAAGGCAAAATTGCTGTTTACCTTGCAAGGGAATTTTCCCCAGAGCTTAGTGATTGTGGTGAAGTTTCACTTTGCAAAGAATACTCAATCACCTGCAAGGAAAAACAATATTTTTGCTTGCACATGATTGAATGATGGAAGTCATCAGAGTTTCATCTCTTTCACTAAGCTCTGGGGCAAACTCCTTGCAAAGTGCAGCTTACCTTGCAGAGTGAACATCCTATCCTTTAGCAAATTAAACCCACAGTTTAAGCTGACCCCAGACAAGGGGTTATGGAGGAAGGGGAGCTTTTCATTGACCACTGAGAGAGGAAGCAAAAATGTATCAGGTTGTGGACCACATAAGGGAAACAAAGGCAGACTGACAGTTGATATTAGACTTGCAGGCAGATAGAGAAGTTTTGCTAACAGTCCATTAATTTACAGTTAGTAAAAATCAGTGCTATATGCTCAAGTCCCTAAATGTCCGTTGATGGGAGCAAGTGTCTATTAAAAAATAACAAACCATCAGCTAGTGGACTCAGAGAGCGTGCAATGGCACTGAAGATTGATTTGAGAAGCAATATGAGGGCACCACTGTCACTGAAAGTGAATAAGCATAGAGCTATGGGGGAGCACTATTAATGAAAGTGAATGTAAGAAGCAATATGGGGGGAACACGTAAGTGGATATGAAAATCACTATGGGGGAAGCCCTGCACCCCATAAGGCTGCTCTCATTCATCTTCAGTGCTCCCCCATAGTGCTGCTCTTATCCACTTTCAGCGATCCCAATGTAGCACCCTCTAGTGTGCAACTAGTGTAGGTACATTTATTTGGATGACTCATGGTAGCTTTAATAAGGTTGGGTTACTACAGGTCAGGCCGAATAGCTCTACAGGGCAGGTCTCTGGTACCTCCTCCTGGATCTAGAAGCTTGGAGAAGCTTCTGGAAGTTAGGTCCTGATCTGCATACTTGAGGGCATTTGCTGCTGGGTATGCGCTGCGGTCCGGTTGTGCTCCATTATGACAATAATAATAAAAATATTGTTGTGAGGGGTTCCCTTGTCCAGTTTCTCTGACGGCTGCACCCCAAGTGCACTGTGCACCTTACTATTAACATTGGCCTTTGCTTTTGTTTGCTTCCCAGGCCACTATGGATATTTCTTGATTCACCCATTTGATCACAGCATCGTTATCCATCCAGCGCATTTCCCTGTGCCTTTTATGTGTGTAAATAGGTCTTTCTAGGCACCTCCTGGGCCCCCTGTAGCCAATTACAGGGTTGGGTTCGACTATTGTTCCCGCTTGCTTGATGGTACTTACTCTGGGTCCTGTGAGTTTGGCATGTGTCATTTTTTTTCGTTTGTATTAACTGTTTATTCCCCTGATGAAGCCAATGTATTGGCGAAACTAGTTGGGATGAATTAACTATCGACTACCTTTTATCATCTCTGGTGTCAGTCAATATTTTGATGCTTATTTGTATATGATTGAATTCACCTGTTCAGAATGTATATGTATTAATTATGTATACTTTTTAGATTTATATATTAATAAAAATATAATTTTATAAAAACGTTCTAATCCATTTGTGGCACCGCAATAATCCCACTTTCCTTGCCCCTCCTATATACTATCATTTAGGGATGAGGTTCCGTATCTATTAGGACATACCACCTACCACTTATTAAAATAGACGTATGAGTGCTGCCAACATTGGTCTTCACGGCTGTTGCCCCAGAAGGAAGCCTCTTCTACAGATGATGTACAAGAAAGCCCGTAAACAGTTTGCTGAAGACAGGCAGACTAAGGACATGGATTACTGGAACCATGTCCTGCGGTCTGATGAGACCAAGATAAACTTATTTGGTTCAGATGGTGTCAAGCGTGTGTGGTGGCAACCAGGTGAGCAGTACAAAGACAAGTGTATCTTACCTACAGTCAAGCGTTATGGTGGGAGTGTCATGGCCTGGGGCTACATGAGTGCTGCCGGTGTAGCGTCACATATGGCGACCCATCAAATTTCGCTACCCGCTGGAGTGCACATGCGCAATGCCGCCATATGCATTCCAACACTTTTACGACAAAACTCCACCCCTAGGTCCAGGTTCAAGCCCCACCATCCAAGTGGACATAGAGTTAGATTATAATTATGCCAAGCAAAGCGAGGCCATGCCCAAAGCGTGGCGAGCCCAAGAGGGGTGTGGAGTTTTGTCGTAAAAGTGTTGGAACGCATATGGCGGCGGCGCGCATGCGCACTCCAACGGGTAGCGAAATGTGATGGGTCGCCATATGTGAAGCTACACCGGCACTGGGGAGCTACAGTTCATTGAGGGAACCATGAAAGCCAATATGTACTGTGACATACTGAAGCAGAGCATGATCCCCTCCCTTCAAAGACTGGGCCACAGGGCAGTATTCCAACATGATAACGACCCCAAACACACCTCCAAGATGACCACTACCTTGCTAAAGAAGCTGACACTCATTACTTTACATTGTAGCAAAGTGTCATTTCTTCAGTGTTGTCACATGAAAAGATATAATAAAATATTTAGAAAAATGTGAGGGGTGTACTCACTTTTGTGAGATACTGTAAGTAAGCTTGTAAATGATGTTTAGTGGCCCTTTAAATTTATTTTTTATTGCCAGTCAAAAATACTACTTAGAAATAATGACTTGCAGTTAGATATAGGGCTAGACTGTGGGTTTCGTCAAGGAGAATAGTATACACTGAAATAATTATATTTTTAAAGCAAAATTAATGCAAAAAATAATGCTGAGTTTAAGGTTATCCTTGTCAAAAAGGCAGCTGCAGTGCTGACTGGCCTGACTGACATGATCACTATAGCAACATATTCATTCCACAAAATGTTGACTTTAATAACATTTCATAGTGCCAAGACAAGGTTAACTGCACAGCGAGAGAGATTCCCCAGGAATAACCACCAGTTATTTAGTAGAAAAGTCTATTTCCCAGGAAGGGTCAGACCCCATGCTGATTTCAAAGCATACATGGCTAGGACTGGTGGTCAGCTCTGAAAACCTAGCTGTAAAAGAAACATTGATATTTTATTAGTCATCAAATGCACTTTCAAATGGTCAATTACACATACATTTTTTTTTCTGCGCTCTGAACTCTTAATCATCGAAGTAGTCTCATAAATATCCAATCCAACAGACACAAGAACATACTTTTATTCGGATAATATTTTGAAATGTCACTTTTAACAGTAACCTTTACTGAAATAACGGGTGTCACTGCTTGCCTCTTCATCTGAAAATGCTAGCTTCCTCATTGGCATACTGATCAGTAGTTTCAATACCTTCTGAGCCACCAAAGACTTGTACACATGGTGAGAATATCGGACGCATGATCGTTCGTTACTAAAGTTTCTAAAATTCTCATACGACAGAATACAACTTTGGAAGTGATGCAATGTGTTGTATTGTATTGTATTCTTTTGTTTCTGAACATGCGTGGTTGTTTTTTTTTCGGACAATTCGTTTGTTCTGGTATCATACGAGAACATTGTTTGTGTTTGTCCTGGAAATTTGTCCCGGATGATTTTGCATGAACTGTTATAATCAGTTCTCGAAAAGCTCTGTACTAACGATCAGATTATTATACAATCGCTTTGAAAACATTATTTTTGGTCCGATTTTCTGATCATGCGTACTAGGCATAAAAGCTCTTTCACAAAGGTGGGTGGGGAACAGTAAAAACAAGGGGCTGAGTTGCCCAGACACACACCAGAATTCTAACAGCCTTTGCTATGTTAATTTGGACTACCGAGCTGGAAAGGCGGCACCGCCAGTCAAATTTGGCCATTGAGATTAATAGGGTCGCATTGCAACTGTAAGCCAAACATTTGGCTTACAGTTATAGTGCTTTGAAAAAGTATTCATACCCCTTAAAACATTCCCCATTTTGTCATGTTACAACCAAATGTAAATTTATTTTATTGGGATTTCATGTGATAAACCAACACAAAGTGGTTCATAATTGTGAAGCGGAAGGAAAATGATAAAATGGTTTTCAAAATTTTTTACAAATAAATATGTGAAAAGTGTAGCGTGCATTTGTTTTCAGCCCCCGTGAAACAATACTTTGTAGAACCATCTTTCGCTGCAATTACAGCCTCGTGTCTTTTTGGGGATGTCTCTACCAGCTTTGCACATCTAGAGAGTGACATTTTTACCCATTCATATTTGCAAAATAGCTCAAGCTCTGTCAGATTAGATGGGGAGCGTCTGTTAACAGCAATTTTCAAATCTTGCCACAGATTCTTAATTGGATTTAGGTCTGGACTTTGACTGGGCCATTCTAACACATGAATATGCTTTGATCTAAATCATTCCATTGTAGCTCTGGCTGTATGTTTAGGGTCGTTGTCCTGCTGGAAGGTGAACCTCCGCCCCAGTCTCAAATCTTTAGCAGACTCTAACAGGTTTTCTTCTAAGATTGCTCTGTATTTGATTCCATCCATCTTTCCATCAACTCTGGCCGGCTTCCCTGTCCCTGCTGAAAAAAGCATCCCCACAACAAGGATCTTCCAGTTGTTCCATATAAAATATATTGAAAACCATTTATCATTTTCCTTCCACTTCACAATTATGTGCCATTTTGTTTTGGTCTATCACATAAAATCCCAATAAAATACACTTAAGTTTTTGGTTGCAACATGACAAAATGTGGAAAATGTCAAGGGGTATGAATACTTTTTCAAGGCACTGTAATTCTCCTTTAAGGGGGCATGGCAGGGGATATATCCTATGTCTACATACTTTTATTAATAGGTGTCCAGTGTTCCCATCTCAAAAAGTTGGGAGGGAAGGGTTTACAGCCTCTTGAGGTACCCTACAGAGACAGATCTATAAGTAAATAATACTAACAATCATCTCCTGACGCTGCTGATAGAGAACAAATTATACAGGTTTTAATACTTTGCAATTTAGACAATAATTGATATTTGCAGGTTATTTTCAGATCAGGCAGAAGGTGTGAATTTCTTGCTTTTATGGAATTTAAATAGAAAAACCAAATTTTAATCTCACTTAATCTCACTTTAAGGAATTACTAAGTACTTATGACTTTTTATTAACTCTCATCTGCTGCATGCTTGTTACAAGTCTGTGATTCAGAAGTATTGAAGCCAGATTAAGGCAAGCAATTCGCATTTTCAGAAGGAGCTCAGCATCAGTAGCATCTTTTTCTTTTACTGCAGGTTTTCTTTAAAGCAAAGGTGTTTCTATATCACTAAATATATAAAAACACAGTGTAGCGCTTATCAAAAAAAGGGGTTGTGACCTGTCCACGCTGTTGTTAGGAAGAGCACCAGCATGCCTCCATCCCAATGAATACAAAGAAATTGGGGGATAGAGGCGGGACTTTGCGTGAGGCATGTTGGTGAATGTGTTGGGCTAAATAGTATGTGTTGCGGTGTAGATATAAAAGATGAGTGCTATACAACGTAATGTCCACAGATAGTATTATAGAATAATCATGGTATAAAAGTTTAATAGCATAGGTACTTGAGCCAGATAAAATCATAAAGGTACACATCTTGGACCATAGTTGAGCATGTTTACATCAGTATATTAACAGGCAGAATTACAATACTGGTAGTACAGTTGCAATAAAAAAATATACATGGTACAGTGATGATTGGTTTCAAGCCAAGAAACGCGTTGAGTTAATAACTATTGATGCACCTATTCACTGTACAATGTATATTTTTTTATTGCAACTGTACTACCAGTATTGTAATCCTGCCTGTTAATATACTGATGTAAACATGCTCAACTATGGTCCAAGATGTGTACCTTTATGATTTTATCTGGCTTAAGTACCTATGCTATTAAACTTTTATACCATGATTATTCTATAATACTATCTGTGGACATTACGTTGTATAGCACTCATCTTTTATATCTACACAGCAACACATACTATTTAGCCCAACACATTCACCAACATGCCTCACGCAAAGTCCCGCTTCTATCCCCCAATTTCACAGTGTAGCGCTGTAAACCATCATAAATGCAACATATTATACAGTGCATGAAAACATATGAAATAAAGTGCTTGTATATAGAAAAAAGCGCAATGGCTATAGCCAATGATGTGTGAAATCACCAATACAGTGAGTTTGTAAAGGCAAATAGCCCAAATAAGAAAGTTTTTGCATCCACTCTTGGAGGAAATACTTTTGGAAGTGAGATCAAAGAGCTGTAATGGCCAATGTAACACCAGGGATAGTGTATCCTACACCCGGGGAATAAGGATGAATACTCTTGCCAGACATAGTGGACTCACATGCCAGCGGCAGTGGGTCAATCAAGGTTATGGCGACCAGAACCTGGAACTCCGATGCTGTACTCTGGAACTCCCACAAAACAAAATGGAACTGGAACCCGGTTATGAAACGACCCGAATGCAGGTAGTGAGTGTGAAAACACTCTTATCAAAACCAATGTGGGGATAGTAAAAGAGAAAGGCCTCCATATGGTACAGGTCAAAAAAGCGGATTTATTATGAAAAGTACATGCATTAAGTCACGGATGTGTACAAAAAATGTGATCACAAGGATAAAAGCATTGTGGTGAGTTGAAAAGGCGAGCCCGATGCGTTTCATCCCAATGGACTTCAACTGGGGCATAATGCAGCTCCCCCATATTGCGCATATTTATAAAATACATGAATAATCAGATGATTAGAAGAAAAAGGCGAGGCTCCACTCGCGGCACCAGAGCCAGAAGCATGGTCGCCAGCGTGAGCTGCACGGCCCACTTTGAAAGCCAATGAACGGAAACAACACCAATCATGTGACCCTATGCGAGGCATCTAAGCCACATTCCAATCTGAACACAATGACGTCCCTATGTCTTAATCTGAGCGCAATGACATCACTATGTCTTCCAATGGAATGCGCTCTAAGCCTCTAAAAAAGGCCGTCAGTCATATGACCCCTTGTGGAGCACCCAAGCCTCGTTACCATCATAGTGCAATGACGTCGTTATGTCTCTAGGCCAAATGTGCTCTGGATCTCCAAGACGAGACAGTCAAGCCTCGCTTTGGATAATGGGTAATGTGGTCACAAATGGACAAAAATGTATTAGTGACACCAAAGGAGGAATCTAAACTGATCGGCATATGTAAAAATAAATAAAAAAAAGGTCACAATAATGGACATTACATATGAAAGAGCTATCCATGGGCATAATTAGGTAAAAAACAATCTAAATGAATACATATATGAAAATACATGTGCATTCAATTTTTTTAAAATAAAAAATAGAAAAAATTTATGAATTCAAGTTAACATTTTTTAAATAAAAAATAGAAAAAATTTATGAATTCAAGTTAACATTCATACCAAACGGTGAGTAAGACTTGAGTTCATGTATGCAGTAGGTTTCAAGGCAAGATACTCCACATAGACAAGAATCTCCCCTCCAACGTGAAACAAATTTGTCTATGATTTAAAATTGAGTGCCGGTGGGGTCATTATTGTGATGTTTGGGATAGTGACCGGGGGGGCGCTATGATTAATGCGACACTTTTTGATGCTGGCCAAATGTTCATTGACCCTCACCAAAAAGGTTCTGATGGTACGTCCCACGTATTGTTTTTTACAGGGTCAGGTGAATAAATAAACTATAAATCTGGTTGCGCAGGTGATAACATTTTTCATATTGTAACTACATTAGTAGTAGATTGAAATGTATCTGTTTTGCATCTCCCACAAATGTTGTGGAGGCAAACATTGCATTTACGACAGGGGTAATAGCCCTTACATTGTTGAAAAAAAAGAAAAGGTTCTAGGCGGGTCAATGACATTGGGCTCAATCTCTCCCTGTATAGACCAAAAACCTATCACTCTGGATGACCTTCCAATGTTTGTTGAAAATCTTTTTGATTTGCTTGTGTTGTATGGAAAAAGAGGTAAAAAAGAACCATTTAAATGTATTTTCTTGGATGGGTTTGGGGTGGTCAAGTAATAAAGTATTCCTGTCCACAATGGAAGCTCTGTTAATGTCTGCACCTAAATCTGCAGATCTATAGCCCTTCTCCATAAATCTATCTTTCAGAATCTGAGACTGGTGTCGGAAATCGGCAATATTGGTACAGTTGCGCCGCAGTTGTAGGAACTGACTGCGTGGAACTGATGTTAACCATTGACTATGGTGGCAACTGTCGACCGGAATGTAACCATTCCGGTCTGTGGGTTTGAAATAAGTTTTAAATTCCAAATGATTTATTGCAGAAACTTCCAAATCTAGAAAATGTATGGTGGTAAGGCTAGCCTCATAACTCAAAGTGATTCCCCTGCTGTTATCATTGAGCATAATCATAAAGGCATCTAAAGATTCCATATCTCCCATCCAGAGGAGGAGGTTGTCTATGTACCTGGCCCATAGGACCAACTTGGGTCTCTTATGGACAGACGACATCCTCCTCCCACTGGGCCATAAATACGTTCGCCAGACTGGGTGTGAACTTAGCCCCCCTAGCCACACCCCTTTTTTGCAGGTAAAATTGATCTTTAAACCAAAAATAATTGTGCTGGGTTGCAAACTTCAGAAGTTCCATAATAAAATTCTGTTGAATTAAAGAGAGGGCTGAGTTCTTGGATAGATAATATTCAACTGCTGCAAAACCCAAATCACGGGGGATGCCACTAAATACACACTTAAATGGTCACCCAGCAAGTGCGGTCGTAGAAAAAAAGAAATTTTTTATTATTTTGCTCTTACTTTGCTGTGACATATATAATTTCCCCTTCAGGTTCTATACATGTCGGGCTGGTGGGAAAAGACCTTGGGGAGCACTACATTGCCATCATTCACCATTGACCCAGAGGGTTAGCTCCTGGATTTTTCTAAATGTTATCTGGGTGGGTTGTGACCAGCATTATGGTCAGCAGTTTTAGCAATGATAGGAGTCAGTACAAGTCCCCCATCATTGCCGAGACTTGCAGAACATCAGGGGTGTCTACACTGTGACAGTACCAGGATAAGTGTTACAGTCTAGTAAAAGATGAAATGTCTGTATGGCATTGGGCGTCATCCATACTGGACATAGCACCATAGGAATAAATGTAAAGTTCAAAAGGCGATACAGCTCTGCTGAAACAAAAGTACAGTGGGAGTAAGTACTGGACGATGGTAAGCTGACACAATCATAAAAGGTGAGACTGGGGTTTATAACTACACTGTAAAAAATATTGTGCTGGGTCTACTCAAAAAACTGAGGCAACTATTTGCATCAGCTTTTTAAGTAGCCAACTAAACTTATTTTTGTCTGACTCATTACACTTTTCATGTTTTCAACTTTGTTGTTTCAAGTAAAGCCAACTCAATTTTTTTTAGTTTATAGACAATAGTGTTTTAAGTTAGGAATGCATACCTTAACTTTTCTGGAACTATAGTTTTAAGTAAAGCCAACTCAATTTTTTTCAGTTTATAGACCATAGGTTTAAGTAAAGCCAACTGAATTTTTCCAGTTTATAAACCACAAAGGTTCAAGTAAAGGCAACTCAATTTTTCCAGTTTCTAGAAAAGTTTGGTTACAAAAGTTAGGAACACATACATTAACTTATTTATTTCAAGTACTTATATAGCACTGTCAATTTACGGAGCCCTTTACATATACATTGTACATTCACATCAGTCTCTGCCCTCAAGGAGCTTCCAATCTCAAATCCCTAACTCACATTCATACACACACATACTAGGGCCAATTATCTTACCAGCATTTCTTTGGAGTGTGGGAGGAAACCTACACAGGCACAGGGTAGAACATGCAAACTGCTGGCAGGTAAGTGATAACCACTACACCACTGTGCTGCCCTATTACTTACTGTATTTATCGGCGTATAACACGCACTTTTTTCCAATTAAAATGAGGGGAAAATTGCGGGTACGTGTTATACGCCGATCCCCTGCAATCCCCCGCTGACCGTGAGCGAGTTTGAAAATGGCGCCGCCAGAGCCGAAATACATAGCCATGACTTGCGGCGTCTCTTCGGGCCACTTTGGGCTCCACTCATAGTCCCGCCCGGGATGAGTGTGACTGTGAGCGGAGCGAGCGCCGCCCATATACAGATAGCCGAGTGTACTCGGCTAGGTTCGGCTAGCTCCGCTCACAGTCACGCCCCCAGTCCCGCCCTATGATGGACACAGGGACTGGACGTGACTGTGAGCGGAGCTAGCCGAACCTATCTAATCTGTATATGGGCGGCGCTCGCTCCGCTCACAGTCACGCCCATCCTGGGCGGGACTACGAGTGGAGCTGAAAGTGGCCGAAGAGACGCCGCAAGTCACGGCTATGTATTTCGGCGCCAGCTGCGCCATTTTCAAACTGCAGTGACACTGACAGGTCACTGCAGTTTAACTGCAGCCTGGGCAAGACTGCAAATGGACACAGACAAAGCTGCAGATGGGCACTGACAAAGCTGCAAGGCTGCATATGGACACTGCAAGGCTGCAAATGACACCAAGGCTGCAAGGCTGCAAATGACACCAAGGCTGCAAATGACACTGGACAAGCATGCAGATGGACGCTGTGCAAGGCTGCATTGATGGGCATTTAAATGTAAGTTTTTTTCCTTAAAAATTATTTTTTCTTAAAATTTCCCTCCTAAACTTGGCGAATGTTATATGCCGATAAACACGGTAGTTACTTCGTTTTGTAACTTGTAACTTACTAATTTTACAAATGTATTTGATATATGTTTGAAGGTTTTTATATAAAAATAATACAATATTATGTTTTTTTTTAAAAAAGGATTGTTCTCATGAAGCAGGCTTTCAAAACAAATTAACATTTATTATTTTTAAAGTGTTACAAATGTAATATTATTAAAGCAGCTTCAAATGTAAATGTAAACATTTAAAAAAAAAAGAAAAAAATGCCTCTTTCTCAGCTAACAGATCAAACTGAAACACACACATGTATATACGGTATATCTGTAAAGAAAATAGAATACAAAATGTATTAACTTTTTTAAACGCCTTTTAGGAAAGTAATTTGCACTTTAACCACTTCAGCCCCAGAGGGATACGGCACTGCAACGCTTTAATTGACAATTACCCAAACAAAAATAGATAAAAAAACAAATTTACTCATCAGTTTAGGCCGATATATATTCTTCTACATATTTTTGGTTAAAAAAATCGCAATAGGTGTATATTGATTGGTTTGCGCAAGTTATCGCGTCTACAAACTATGGGATAGATTTAGGGACTTTTATTTATTTTTATTGTTTTTACTGGTAATGGCGAAAATCTGTGATTTTTAGCAGAACTGCGACATTGCGGTGGACAAATCTGACCGCAAATCACACCTTTTGGGGACCAGTGACATTATTACATTGATCAGTGCTATAAAAATGCACTGATCAATGTATAAATGACACTGGCAGGGAAGGGGGTTAACACTAGGGGGCGATCAAGGGGTTAAGTGTGTTCCCTGGGTGTGTTCTAACTGTAGGGGATGGGCTACCAGGGACATGACAGAGATAGCTGTTCCCGATCACTGGGTACAGAAGATCTCTAACATATCATCTGGCAGAATGGGGAATCGCCTTGTTTACATAGGCAGATCCCCGTTCTGCCTCTGTATACCACAATCGTAGGTCGACGGCGGACATCAAGTCTGCTGGACCCCTGGGCATGCTCCTGCAGCAGACGGTGGGCGCGCACGCCCACTATCTCCTGTGCAAAGAAGTACACCTACGGCGGTTTGCGCAGGAGAGCCGACCTGCCGCAGTATAATGATGGTGATCGGTTGACAAGCGGTTAAAGTGTGAACTTTTGAAGATAGATTCCCCACATCTAGCTGTAAAAAGATCTTCTGAAAAACTTCAAAGGTATGTTTTAGGTTTTCAGGGTAGCTCAGGCTAAAAGCATAAATGAGTCCCATAATCAATCTTTCTGATACGAAATGAGAGTGCTATATGAAAAAAAAAAATACACTTGTTTTTCCTGCCAATACAGCATAAATATAGTATATTTGTTTTTGAATTGGAATAACATAGTGCAAAGTGGGCAGGGCTTTAGGTTACATAATCTAACGTTGAATGTCCAATATCTCAAAAACCAAACAAACAGAAATGTTGTTTTCGTGGTACAAATCAGCACAAACAAATTGTATAATTGTTTTTAACCACTAGCCTACCGCCCACCGTCATATGACGGCCGGACGGTAAGCCTATTGTTCTGACTGGGCGTCATATGACGTCCTCGCCCTCCCGAGCCGCTAGGGGGCGCGCGCGCGCCGCCGGCGGCGCGCGCGCGCGCCCGCTGCGTCACTCGGGACCCGGTGCGCGTGCCCGGCGGCCGCGATGTCCGCCGGGCACCCGCGATTGCCGGGTAACAGAGCAGGAGCGTGGATCTGTGAATGTAAACACAGATCCACGTCCTGTCAGAGAGGAGAGGAGACCGATGGCGTGTCCCTTGTACATAGGGACAGCGATCGGTCACCTCCCCCAGTCAGTCCCCTCCCCCCACAGTTAGAATCACCTCCTTAGGTCATACATTAACCCCTCGAGCGCCCCCTAGTGTTAACCCCTTCCCTGCCAGTCACATTTACACAGTAATCAATGCAATTTTATAGCATTGATCGCTGTATAAATGTGAATGGTCCCAAAAATGTGTCAAAAGTGTCCGATGTGTCCGCCGCAATATCGTAGTCACAATAAAAATTGCAGATCGCCGCCATTACTAGTAAAAAATAAATAAATAATAAAAATGCTATAAATCTATCCCGTATTTTGTAGACGCTATAACTTTTGCGCAAACCAATCAATATACGCTTATCGCAATTTTTTTTTACCAAAAATATGTAGAAGAATACGTATCGGCCTAAACTGAGGAAAAAATTTGTTAAAAAAAAAAAAAAAAATGGATATTTATTATAGCAAAAAGTAAAAAATATTGTGTTTTTTCAAAATTGTCCCTCTTCTTTTGTTTATAGCGCAATAAATAAAAACCGCAGAGGTGATCAAATACCACCAAAAGAAAGCTCTATTTGTGGGGAAAAAATGCAAAAAATTTAATTAAGGTGCAGTGTAACATGACCGCGCAATTGTCATTCAAAGTGCGACAGCGCTGAAAACTGAAAAATGGCTTGGACAGGAAGGGGGTGTAAGTGCCCTGTATTGAGGTGGTTAAAGTGTAATAACATGTGGTGCAAAATGGGAGAGGTTTCATCAACTATATTGCTCAATATCTCTGAAACCAAACAAGCACATAAGTTCATTTTTGCAGCACAAATCAGCACAGATGCAGTGCAAACGAATGCTATCTTTGTTTTGACATTTTAATAACAGTGGGTGGAAAGTGGGCGGGGCTTGATGTTACATAATCTGAATTTGAATTCCAATATCTCAAAAACCAAACCGGCTGGAACATTCATTTTTGTGGAACAAAATAGATTTTAAGCTTAACAGCTGGCATTCTTTTGTCTTGATGGGCCTCAAACATATGGGAACTGCCTTGTGCAAACTTTCAAAGTTCCAAGAGACATCAAACTCTTTAAAATATATAGCATTAAAACTCATTCGGTTGCACATTTGGCAAACAAAGCGTCCCACAATTTTAGTCAAATGAAAAGATACATTTTTTAAGTAAATGTAACTCAATTAGAATACGGAAATGCACATACCTTAACAGTTTTGTCTAGATTACTCAATATTATACATTATTTTTGTAAATGTAAACAGTGTGTTTTAAGAACTGATGAAAATTAAGTAATGTACTTGTTAAAGTCCTGGATGTGAGGCCGGATTGCAGAGGGGGAGTCCCTTGCGGCTAAGTGCAATGTAACCCTGGGAATGAGACAGGGAGTACGGTGCCCAAAGGTGCACGGGTTGCCAGAGCGCTGTTGCTGGGTAGCTGATAGCAGGGAGCTGCTGGGGTGCACTGGTAAGGTTGAAGGGCAACCGTGCAAGGAGAGATTCCAGGTATGGAGCCTTGAAGCAACCAGGAGCGGAGTCAGAGCCAGGCCAATGGTCATACAGCACAGGAATCAGTCAGAGGTAAGGTACAGCAGGATAATCAGGAACGGAGAAGGTAGCCAAGCCAGGGGTCAAACATGGGAGGACGATCAAGGTATAGATGCAGAGCAGAAGATTAGTCAGGTCCAAGCCAGGGTCAATGCAGGCGGAACACAGGAGTAGTCAGGCAAGCCGGGAAGTAACAGGAAGCAGGTATAACGACAGACACAAGGAACACAGGAAGCTGATGATAATCCAACAACCAGCGTGTACCAGCAGCAGGCTTAAATAGGCAAAAGGGCGCCAATGATTATCGCGATGTGTGCTCCCGCTGTTGCGCACCTGTGTGTTCCTGTCGCCGTGCGCCTACATGCACGCATGCGCACAGGGATTCGCCTGGCACGACCATGATGGATACTGGCATAATTACCCGTCCTACAGCTCTTACCCTGACAGTACTTAAAATATCAAAGTAAATTCATTAACATTTATTTTTATGTTGAAAATTATAACAGAATCATTTTTATCAGTGTAGATTTTATTTTGGATGGAGTTTTTGGGAGAAAAATGTTTAATATATTTTGGGTCTAAACGCAAAAAAAGTCTGTCTCCAATGTGAAGCTCTCCTGCATGGCCTTAATTCCAATTAGCAATTTCAAATAACTCATTTAATCCAGTAGTAAAATCCTCCCTTCCCCCGTCCTCCTATCCTTGTACTGCTTATCTTAAATGTGATACTTCTATAAATAAACCTATCATTACAATAAAGTATACAACGGTACAATGCAGGATCCTAGTTGTGCATATATCATTTTGTTACCTCCAGTGCTGGTAGTACCCAAAAACAAACCACCTGTTAAGTACCCTTATGGTACATGTGTCAAACACAAGGCCCAAGGGCTGAATCCAGCCCACCAGGCTATTTCATGGGGCTCTCGAAACTCTACTGCAGCTGTAGCACCCTCTTCATCTCTGTCCCTACCTTGTCTCAGGAGTCAGCAGCAGAGAAAACAGAACTCCTCTTACAGATCCTGCGCTTCTCTGTGCAGCCGCAGCACCCCTTCATCTTTGCCTCCCAAAGGCAGAATCTCCGACTTGTCATAGTTCATTTTAAAGTTCAAGATCAGGTTAAAGTCCCGTAACTCTGCCATGATATTGGGAAGGGAGGGTCTGAGACATAAAACAGGACATCATCTGCATACGCAGATAGTTTATGCTCTGCAGACCCTACACACAGCTCTTTAATATTGGGATTTAACCCTATTGAGCAGAGGCTTGAGGGTGAGTGCAAATATGAGAGGAGAGAATGGACATCCCTGCCTGGTTCCATTACAGATAGGGAACGGGTCAGAAAGTACTCCATTCACTTTAACCCGAGCCTCTGGGAAATTATAAAGGGACACTATCCAGGAAAGCATATTAGGGCCCAGGCCCAATCTAGCCAGAACCACCTGAAGGTTTATCCAGTCCACTCTGTCAAATGCGTTTCCAGCATCTGTGGAAAGTAAAAGACAAGATGGATGGTCTGTCTGTTGTTGTGCCCAATGTAACATCTGAAAAGCACAGTTTGAATTATCTCTAGCCTCCCTGCCCATAATTAAACCTGTCTGGTCCGGATGAATAACTGTGGGCATGATGGGTTTAAGGTAAATTAGCCAATATCTTCTCTAGGATTTTAACATTGTTGTTGAGAAGCGAGATCGGCCTATAACTACTAGGGGTAGTGGGGTCCTTACCATCTTTGGGAATGACTGAAATATGGGCCAGTAGGCCCTCTCTAGGTATTACTGTTCCTGATGCCAGAGCATTAAAGTAGGCACACATTGGATTAACTAGCAGTGGGTGAAATGCACTATAGTAAGCATTTGTAAAGTCGCCGGGTCCCGGGCTTTTCCCTTTTGGTAGATCCTTGATCACCACCGCCAGTTCTGTCAGAGTAAACAATTTTAGTAAAAGTTTACTAAAATTGTAGTAAACAATTATCCGCAAAGTATAGAGATATTGAATCCGATACCTGTTTCAGAGCCACCGCATTATCTAAGATGTTCTCATTCAGTCTCCAGGTCCACGACTTAGTGTCTGAGGACAAAGGATGTAGGGAAATGGAGATTGGGGCATGATCAGATAGAGTTATCGATCCGATTGATGCATCGAAAAGAAACTCCAAAGAGTACTGATCCAGCAGCAGTAGATCTATTTTGGTATATACAGCAGGAGTAGCCGAACAGTAGCTAAAGTCCTTACCAGTAGGATGTAGTAGCCGCCAGCAGTCAACCAGATGGTAGGCATCAGGGATTTTCTGAAATGGAAAGCAAACGAGTGTGTGGAGTGGCCTGCAGATGTATCAAGCTATGGGTCTGGACTCACATTAAAATAATCCCCCAGAATCAATTGGCCTTCTCAAAAACCAGAGAGTAACTCCAGAACAGAATCAAGGAAGGTGAGTTGGTGTGTATTTGGCACGTACATTGTTGCAAAAGTGAATTTACGGTCTAGAATTGTGCCTTTCAGAAACACAAATCTGCCATTGGGGTCGACTACCTGGTCTTTCATGACAAAGGGGCGTTGCTTGTGTATAGCTATGGCTACCCCTTCCAACTTAGGCCGTGGGGAATTGCTAAGAAATAGGGATGAGCCGAACACCCCCTGGTTCGGTTCGCACCAGAACCTGCGAACGGACCGAAAATTCGCACGAGCGTTAGAACCCCATTGACGTCTATGGGACTCGAACGTTCGAAATCAAAAGTGCTCATTTTAAAGGCTAATTTGCATGGTATTGTCCTAAAAAGGGTTTGGGGACCCGGGTCCTACCCCGGGGGACATGTATCAGTGCAAAAAAAACTTTTAAAAACGGCCGTTTTTTCGGGAGCAGTGATTTTAATGATGCTTAAAGTAAAAAAAAAAGTGAAATATTCCTTTAAATATCGTACCTGGGGTGTGTCTATAGTATGTCTGTAAAGTGGCGCATGTTTCCTGTGTTTAGAACAGTCCCTGCGCAAAATGTCATTTTTAAAGGAAAAAATCTCATTTAAAACTGCTTGCGGGTTTAATGTAATGTCGGGTCCTGGCAATATGGATGAAAATCAGTGAGACAAACGGCATGGGTACCCCCCAGTCCATTACCAGGCCCTTTGGGTCTTGTATGGATATGAAGGGGAACCCCGCACCCAAATTAAAATAAGGAAAGGTGTGGGGCAACCAGGCCCTATATACTCTGAACAGCAGTATACAGGCGGTGCAAACAAGACAGGGACTGTAGGTTTGTTGTTAAGTAGAATCTGTTTGTAATTTTGAACGGGTAAATTTTTAACGTGTTTAGCTCCAGCCAAAAAATCTTTTTTAAGCTTTTTGGAAAACATAGGGAAGGGTTATCACCCCTGTGACATTTGTTTTGCTGTCTGTCCTCCTCTTCAGAAGATTTCACCTCACTTTTTGTCCCAATGACAAATGTTTTTTGAAAATTTGGGGTTTTTTGTGGAACAAGGATTGGAAAGCATCAGTGGAAAGGAGAAATGTTTTTCCCATATTAACTCTTACAGGCGAGAATTTCCCTTCCTAGGGGTAGATTTCATCTCACTTCCTGTTGTCTCCTTCCGTTTGCAAGTTAGATGTTTGAAAGTAGGGGCCTGCCCTATATACTCAGCAGAAATTTGGGCCTTAGGTGTTGTTGTGGCCACAACACTGTAAGCCCTCACAGGGCCCTGCTGTGAAATATTAGATCAAGAATTGTAATTACATGCCCCTGTTGAACAGGGGCAGAAAAATTGGGCCTTTGGTGGTGGTGGTGGTGCTGGTGCCACAACACTGTAAGTCCTCACTTGCTCTTGGTGGGCGCAGAAATGGGCCCTGCTGTGAAATATTAGATCAAGAATTGTAATTACATGCCCCTGTTGAACAAGGGCAGAAAAATTGGGCCTTTGGTGGTGGTGGTGGTGGTGGTGGTGCTGGTGCCACAACACTGTAAGTCCTCACTCGCTCTTGGTGGGTGCAGAAATGGGCCCTGCTGTGAAATATTAGATCAAGAATTGTAATTACATGCCCCTGTTGAACAAGGGCAGAAAAATTGGGCCTTTGGTGGTGGTGGTGCTGGTGCCACAACACTGTAAGTCCTCACTGGCTCTTGGTGGGTGCAGAAATGGGCCCTGCTGTGAAATATTAGATCAAGAATTGTAATTACATGCCCCTGTTGAACAAGGGCAGAAAAATTGGGCCTTTGGTGGTGGTGGTGGTGCTGGTGCCACAACACTGTAAGTCCTCACTCGCTCTTGGTGGGTGCAGAAATGGGCCCTGCTGTCAAATATTAGATCAAGAATTGTAATTACATGCCCCTATTGAACAGGGGCTGAAAAATTGGGCCTTAGGCACTGGTGCTGGTGCCACAACACTGCAACCCCTCACAGATACTCTAGTTGGAACGCAGAAATGAGCCCTGCTGCAAAGTATTGCATCAAAAATTGTAATTACACGCCCCTGTTAAACAAGGGCTGAAAAATTGGGCCTTAGGCACTGGTGGTGGCGCTCAGAACCAAAAATGTTCTTGCAAGCTATCAGCGTGATCATTGAGGAGGAAGAGGATAATTACTCAGGGATAGTCACTCAGCATCAGCATAGGCAGTCTTTGAAGGGATCTGAGATTTCAAAGAAAATTATTCGGTTACATCAGCATCAGGTGCTTGGTAGCTGGTGGTGATCCAAGACTGATTCATTTTTATGAAGGTCAGTCGATCGACCGAGTCGGTGGACAGACGCACCCTGTGATCGGTTACAAAGCCTCCAGCAGCACTGAATGTGCGTTCAGAAAGAACGCTGGATGCAGGACAGGCCAGTAGCTCAATTGCATACTGTGCAAGCTCTGGCCAGTGATCCATCCTCAAGACCCAGTAACCCAGAGGATTTTCGGTGGGAAAGGTGTCCAAGTCAGATCTTGCCCCTAGGTATTCCTGCACCATGTAAAACAGACGCTGGCGATGGTTGCTGGAACCGATCATACCTTGGGGCTGCGGACCAAAAACTTGTCTGAACGCATCGGTCAGACGGCCACCTTCTCCACCGCTCCTTCTTTGACTGACCGAAGCCTCAGCAACACGTTGTCCAGAAATAGGAGTTTGTAACCTCCCAGTCTCTGGGAACGCGTTGCACAGACCTTTCTGCAAGGCCTCCCGAAGATGTTTCATCCTCTGCTCCCTCTGCGATGGCAAGATAAGGTCCGCAACCTTACCCTTGTAACGTGGATCAAGGAGGGTTGCCAGCCAGTATTGGTCCTTCTCCTTGATACCACGAATACGAGGATCCTTACGCAGGCTTTGCAGGATCAGGGAGGCCATGCAGCGTAGGTTTGCTGAGGCATTCGGTCCGGAGTCCTCTGGGTCACTAAGGAGGACATGGTCCGCAGCCACCTCCTCCCAGCCACGTACAAGTCCATGTGTTTCTTGGGACTGATCCCTTAAAGACTGCTGCTGATGCTGAGTGCCAGGCTCCACCTCCATACTGACACAATCTTCCTTCTCCTCCTCCTCCTCCTTGTCCTCTTCCTGTGTGATCGGCGGGCATGCAAGAACACTGTCTGGATAAAGGGGGCCTTGAGAGCTAAGGAAGTCCTCCTCTTCCTGCCTCTGTTCTGCCTCAAGTGCCCTGTCTATTATTCCACGCAGCGTGTGTTCCAACAGGTGGACAAAGGGGACAGTGTCACTGATGCATGCACTGTCACTGCTCACCATCCTCGTGGCCTCCTCAAATGGTGACAGGACAGTGCATGCATCTCTGATCATGGCCCACTGGCGTGGGGAAAAAAAAACAAGCTCCCCTGACCCTGTCCTGCTGCCATAGTCGCACAGGTACTTATTGATGGCCCTCTGCTGCATGTGCAGCCGCTGCAGCATGGCCAACGTTGAGTTCCACCTGGTGGGCATTTCACAGATTAGGCGGTTCTTGGGCAGGTTAAACTCCTTTTGGAGGTCCGCCAGCCGAGCACTGGCATTATATGACCGGCGGAAATGCACACAGACTTTCCTGGCCTGCCTCAGGACATCCTGTAAGCCCGGGTACCTGCCCAAGAACCACTGCACCACCAAGTTAAGGACGTGAGCCAAACAGGGCACATGGGCCATTTGTCCCTGTTGGAGGGCAGAGAGGAGGTTGGTGCCATCGTCGCAAACCACCATTCCTGCCTTAAGTTGGCGTGGCGTCAACCACCTCTGAACCTGCCCCTGCAGAGCTGACAGAACCTCTGCCCCAGTGTGGCTCCTGCCCCCCAAGCACACCAGCTCAAGCACCGCATGGCATCTTTTGGCCTGCATACTTGCGTAGCCCCTTGAATGGCTACGGAGCACCGCTGGTTCCGAGGACAAAGCACAGGAAGAGGCCATGGAGGAAGAAGAAGAGGAGGGGGTGGAGGAGAGAGGTGTGTCACAATCATTAGCATTTTGAAGGCGCGGTGGCGGAACAACCTCCAACACTACTGCACCTTGTCCTGCATCCTTCCCAGCTGCCAGCAGAGTCACCCAATGCGCCGTGAAACTTAGGTAACGTCCCTGTCCATGCCTGCTGGACCATGAGTCAGCGGTAATATGCACCTTACCGCTGACCGCCCTGTCCAGCGAGGCATGGACATTGCCTTCCACATGCCGGTAGAGAGCCGGAATCGCCTTCCGTGAGAAAAAGTGGCGTTTGGGTATATGCCACTGAGGAACCACACATTCCACAAACTCACGGAAGGGGGCAGAGTCTACCAACTGAAAAGGCAGCAGTTGAAGTGCTAGCAATTTTGCCAAGCTAGCATTCAACCGCTGGGCATGTGGATGGCTGGGAGCAAACTTCTTTCGGCGGTGCAGTAGCTGGGGCAGGGAAATTTGCCTGGTACAATCTGACGTCGGTGTACCAAAAGCAGATTGCCCACAAGTACTTGGCTGTGACACACCTAATTGTACACCTTCATTCCTCTCAGTGCAGGTCTCAGAGAGGACTGAAGGTATGGTGGGGTTGGAGATCTCAGCTGATAAGGAGCAAGGAGAGGTCCTCTTTGTTCTTTGGTGTGGGTCTTTTAGATACGCTTGCCAACGAACTGCATGGCAGGTCAACATATGTCTGGTCAAACATGTAGTACCCAAGCGGGAGATGTTTCGGCCACGCGAGATACGCTTGAGACATATGTTGCAAATAGCAGCGGTGCGATCTGATGCACTCGTCTCAAAAAAGGCCCACACCAAAGAACTTTTTGAATAACACGCAGAGACTGCAGCGCCCTGCAGTGCCCTGCACATGTGGAGCTTTGGGGTGTGATGCAGTCAATGTGCTGCCCTTAGGCTGGCCCCTGGAGGGCATCCTGCCTCGTTGGTGATGTGCCGCCTCCTCCTCCTCTCTCCTATCAGGCACCCACGTTGAGTCAGTGACCTCATCATCCCCTCCCTCCTCATCACTGGAGCAAACCTGGCAGTATGCTGCAGCAGGGGGAGCATGACTGCCAGATTGCTGTCCTTCTTGGGCACCCCCTCTGTCCATGCTCACGTTACTGCCTTTTTATTGAGCTCAGTATCATCATCAGAGCCTTCCAAACGCTGGGCATCCTCCTGGAGCATGTACTCAACACTGTGGTCAAACAGTTCGAGGGACTCCTCAGGAGGACATGGTGGGGCTAGGGAAGGAGTCACTGATGACATTGAGCCAAGGGAAGAGGCCGCTGCTTTGCCAGACAAAGTACCCTGGGCATGGGTGAGAGAGGATGAGGAGGATGAGGACGGCTTGGTCATCCACTCGACCAAGTCCTCCTCATGTTGCGGCTCAACACGGCCAGCTGCCGAAAAAAAGGCCAAGCGTGTCCTACGGCCACGTGCTGATGAGGATGCACCGTCTCCACGACCAGCACTAGACACAGAGCCTGCTTGCCCTCTCTTATTGGCTTGTGACTGTCTGCCTCTCCTTCTTGGCCTTCCAGACATACTAATGGCCTGTAGCTGCACTAAGCTGGGATATATATATATATATATATATATATATATATATATATATATATATATATACTGATACTGCAGCTAGCAAAATCAACTGCCTGCCTGTAGTATGAGAACACCACCAACCTTCTACAGGTAGCTTTAGCTGAACACTGTGCAGAGCTCGCAAAAAACTAACTTGTAGCTTTTTTAGCTGCCTGCGGTAGTGATAGGATCAGGAAAACACCACCAACCTTCTACAGGTAGCTTTAGCTGAACACTGTGCAAAGCTCGCAAAAAAATAACTTGTAGGTTTAGCTGGACACTGTGAGGAGGACGCACCACACTAACTTGTAGTTTTAGCTGAACACTGTGAGCAGGACGCACAGCACTAACTTGTAGTTTTAGCTGAACACTGTGAGCAGGACGCACCGCACTAACTTGTAGGTTTAGCTGAACACTGTGAGGTGGACGCACCACACTAACTTGTAGTTTTAGCTGAACACTGTGAGCAGGACGCACAGCACTAACTTGTAGCTTTAGATGAACACTGTGCAGAGGTCTCACTACACTAACTTGTAGGTTTAGCTGAACACTGTGAGGTGGACGCACCACACTAACTTGTAGTTTTAGCTGAACACTG
Source organism: Lithobates clamitans (assembly GCA_037952925.1). NCBI lineage: Eukaryota > Metazoa > Chordata > Amphibia > Anura > Ranidae > Lithobates > Lithobates clamitans. Next base: position 6,687,213 of record JBBGZY010000240.1, on the reverse strand, counting down.
TGAGCAGGACGCACAGCACTAACTTGTAGTTTTAGCTGAACACTGTGAGCAGGATGCACCGCACTAACTTGTAGGTTTAGCTGAACACTGATGTGGACGCACCGCACTAACTTGTAGTTTTAGCTGAACACTGTGAGCAGGACGCACTGCACTAACTTGTAGTTTTAGCTGAACACTGTGAGCAGGATGCACCGCACAAACTTGTAGTTTTAGCTGAACACTGTGAGCAGGACGCACAGCACTAACTTGTAGTTTTAGCTGAACACCGTGAGCAGGACGCACCGCACTAACTTGTAGGTTTAGCTGAACACTGTAAGGTGGACGCACCGCACTAACTTGTAGTTTTAGCTGAACACTGTGAGCAGGACGCACAGCACTAACTTGTAGTTTTAGCTGAGCACTGTGAGCAGGACGCACCGCACTAACTTGTAGGTTTAGCTGAACACTGTGAGGTGGACGCACCACACTAACTTGTAGTTTTAGCTGAACACTGTGAGCAGGACGCACTGCACTAACTTGTAGCTTTAGATGAACACTGTGCAGAGGTCTCACTACACTGTGCAGAGGTCTCACTACACTAACTTGTAGGTTTAGCTGAACACTGTGGGGTGGACGCACCACACTAACTTGTTGTTTTAGCTGAACACTGTGAGCAGGACGCACCGCACTAACTTGTAGGTTTAGCTGAACACTGTGAGGTGGATGCACCACACTAACTTGTAGGTTTAGCTGAACACTGTGAGCAGGACGCACTGCACTAACTTGTAGTTTTAGCTGAACACTGTGAGCAGGACGCACAGCACTAACTTGTAGTTTTAGCTGAACACTGTGAGCAGGATGCACCGCACTAACTTGTAGGTTTAGCTGAACACTGTGATGTGGACGCACCGCACTAACTTGTAGTTTTAGCTGAACACTGTGAGCAGGACGCACCGCACTAACTCAGTTTTAGCTGAACAAATATAACCTCAGGTGTGCAGAATATACTTAATAGCAGGTACAAGTTAGGTATACAAAATGTACAATCAGTACTTTTTCCATGGTACTGGTCAACTGCCCTTCCATCCCCCCTGCTGTTATACCAGAAACTAAAAACCTAACCAAAAAAGACAAACAAAAAAAAGGTCCGGTATGCGGCTTGATCCCTGTAAAAAATACTCAAAAAAGAGTTTAACCAAAAGTGTCGACAGTTCGGCATGGCAACTGCGATGCCGCAGTGAATTATGGGCCGTGACGCGCCACACGAATTTGGAGCGAACGGCTCATATCATTCGCAATTCGGCGAACCGGCGAACAGACGGTGTTCGAGTCGAACTTGGGTTCGACTCCAACACGAAGCTCATCCCTACTAAGAAACCATTGATTATAAAAGTGGGTAAGTAGACGGGGGACTGAGTCAGTGTAATAAAAGAATGTGTGCACCCAGTTGCTTCGTCTTGAGTCATAACTTACTGCGTTTACAAGGCAATCTCAAACCATGGACATTGTGGGGGGGCGTGGCTGGATGTGATCTCGGCAGGACGTATCTCTCAGGAGTTCCAGTTATCCCCCGGTAATTATCCTGATTTACAACCGTCTGGCCACCTTTATCTAACTCTGACAGAGTTATTATTTCTGTGGAAGCAACAGAGCAACAAAATCTATGAAGTATTGCTGTTCCCATATAGGAAAGAATTCTCTCTGCTGCCTCCTTTTATTTTTTCTCCTTTTTCTTTTCCTTTTTCCGTTTTTTCTGATGGATCAATCCACTGGTCAGGAATTATTATTTTCACATTTGATATAATTCCTTGTTTTGGCTGAATTATGGAAGCGGAGCAGGAGTGCTTGGGGTCCATTGATCCGAGATCCAAACATACTTCACTTCATGGATCGCCCTTTCATCAATGTGTCATTGCAAGTATACAATTTCCTATAAGCAGTTACAATGGAAGATGTCTTGACTAAGGTTATACTATGCATCATGAAACGACATTGAAAACCTGCTTCTAGTCCCTGTTGCACTCTAAATGACCCCTGGGGTTATTCATTTTTTCTATTGTTTTCTTTTTCTCCTTTTGGTCACTCGGTTGTACGTTGTACGCCTGGAGTCTCAAAGAGAGACGTCAACTATTTTTTTTTTTTTCTCGTTGCCATGCCGAACTGTCGACACTTTTGGTTAAACTCTTTTTTGAGTATTTGTTACAGGGATCAAGCTGCATACCGGACCTTTTTTTTGTTTGTCTTTTTTGGTTAGGTTTTTAGTTTCTGGTATAACAGCAGGGGGGGATGGAAGGGCAGTTGACCAGTACCATGGAAAAAGTACTGATTGTACATTTTGTATACCTAACTTGTACCTGCTATTAAGTATATTCTGCACACCTGAGGTTATATTTGTTTCAGGGGTAACCTGAATTGTAATTTTATTTCTCCAATATTATGGATAGTAAGATAAAAATAGTTTCATGGAACGTTAGGGGACTTAACAAAAAGGTTAAAAGGGCGGCTATATTTCAATACCTTAGACAAGTCAAACCACATATCGTCCTCCTACAGGAAACCCATCTGGAGGGCAGCAAAATCCTTTCCTTACGCAAATCCTGGATTCAAAAGTCACTGCATTCCACTTACTTCACTTACGCCAGACGGGTCTCTATTTTAATTAGTAAAGCAATTGCATGCACCATCCACCAGGTTTTCACTGATCCGGAAGGTCGATATGTGGCGCTAGTTGTGGATGTTCTTTTCCATAAAATATTGTTGGTGAATATTTACTTACCTCCCCCATTTCAAGGGAAACTATTGCTTGATTTATTGGTAACTCTGGCACCTCACTTGCATTTACCTGTCCTATTTATGGGTGACTTTAATACCATTCTAGACTCTGCCTTGGACTCATCCAATGCAGCTAGACCAGCTTCAGTGTAACTATGCTCTTGGGCATCTGTGGCGGGTTTAACTGAGATTTGGCGGTGGAAGCACCCGGAAGCAGTGTCTTACTCACATTCGTCTTCCACTCACAGATCTTCCGCCAGAATAGATTTAGCCTTCAGGAATGCATCCATGTTAAAGAGTATCCATGAGTCAGATTATTTGGCTGGTGGAACCTCTGATCATAACCCTCTGCTGGTTACACTGGTTTTTCCCTCTGGGGGAGGAAGGGGGGGGGGGGGTTGGAGACTCACTCCAGGTTGGTTACAGGAAGAACAGGTCACTACTCAAGTTCAAGCAGCCATAGATTCATACTGGGTAACTAATGTCAACTCAACGGATTCTTCCATAGTTTGGGATGCATTTAAAGCAGTGACAAGGGGTGAGTGTATCTCCGCAATTAAGGCAGCCAGGAGGGACAACAATGAGGAATGCCGTCTATTACTGGATAAGAAACGGGAATGTGCTCAGGCCCAAGCTGATTCTCCCTCTGAGGCACATTATGTGTCTCTGTTGGAGATCAGGAGGAAGGTGGCGTTACATTTTTCAAACCTAGCTCACACTGAGGCCAAGCACAAAGCAGAATCCATTTTCGCTGAGGGTGACAAAAACGGCAAGCTTTTGGCCAACTTGGCAGCTGACCAGAGGATACCGGTTAGTATGCCAGTGATAAGGAATGGGGCTGGGCAGTCTCTATACTCCCCTATCCCATCCTATAATACGGATGCGCTGGAGGAGTTACTTCAGCGTCTCGCAATGCCAAAACTGGCAGACACTGATGTTGCCACTCTAGATGAAAAAATCTCCGTTATAGAAATTGAGGCAGCCATACTTGCCTTTCCCTCTCAGAAGGCTCCGGGTCCGGATGGATTACCTGCGGACTTCTACAAAGTGTATATGTCCCAACTGGCCCATAGATTAAATTTATTATACGCACATTGTTGGGAGCAAGGAGCCTTGCCAGCTTCAATGATGGAGGCATATATGGTGCTTCTCTTGAAGCCGGGTAAGGACCCAATGGTATGCTCCTCGTATCGCCCAATAGCGTTGCTCAACATGGATCTCAAGATACTTGCAAAAGTCCTGGCGTCGAGATTAGCCAAGGTTATTTCAACCCTGGTGGATATTGACCAGACAGGGTTCATGCCTGGCATGTCCACAGACACAAACTTGAGGAGATTATTCACTCACCTACAAATATTAAGTCCTGAGTTTCCGGCCGAGGTTGTTGTCTCAATAGACATTGAGAAGGCCTTTGACTCAGTGGATTGGCCATTCATGCATAAAGTGTTAGAGGCCATGGGATTCGGTCGTGGATTCCGTTGTTGGGTCATGCTGCTATATAGTGCTCCAAAAATGGCGGTGAGGCTTGGTTCCAAGGTTTCTGAATTTTTTCCCATAGGGAGAGGCACTAGACAGGGGTGCCCTTTATCCCCCTTTCTGTTTGCCCTAATGATGGAACCTATGGCCAGGGCAATAAGACAATCTGAGGAGGTGGGAGCAATTCAGGTGGGTAACATCAAAGAAAGTATTGCGTTGTATGCTGATGACCTGCACTTGTTCCTCAGGGATCCTGGGCCTTCCCTAAGAGCTGCCCTGCAAATATTAGACAAATTTACAATCTTTTCCGGCCTCAGGATTAATTGGAACAAGTCCTCAATTCTACCATTGGGTCCAGCTGCAAAAAATTTATTAGATGATACTTTGCCGATGCAGTGGGTTAATTCAATTACTTACCTTAGGGTCAAAATAACAGCCAACCCTAATGACTATATATCACTAAATCTCCTTCCACTAGTGACCAGGCTTAAACAGAAAATATTAGCATGGAAGAACTTACCCCTTTCATTACTGGGAAAGGTTAGTCTTATTAAAATGAAATTTCTTCCAGTGATATTGTATTTTTTACGACATAGTCCGGTATGGGTCCCAGCTTCTTTCTTTAAGTCTCTAAATGGCATAATAGGATCTTTTATTTGGTCACCACAATCACCTCGCATAAGTATCAAAATCTTGCAGGAGTCATGGGGTCAGGGAGGACTGGCATTACCTGACTGGCAGAAATATTATCTGGCAGGACAGATGGTGTTTGCTAGGAGTTGGCTGATGGCAGACGACAGTGATTCTGCTACGGTTGTAGAGGCGGCTCATCTGGGGTCATATGAGAGTTTAAGGTTGGCTTTATACAGTGGTCAGAGATCTTGCCTCCCTTTAACAGATTCGATGAAGGCCACCATAAAGGCATGGGAGATTACTACCACCATGATGTCCCCTAGTTACACGGGAATTACGCCCTCAGCCCCACTGTGGATGAATCCCTGTCTTTCACACTTCTTCTCTTTTTCAGATCCCGCGCTGTGGGCGTCTAGGGGTATTAAGGTATTAAGTGATATTACTAGAGAGGGTGAGCTCTGCACTTTTGGCCAGTTAAAAATCAGGCATGACCTACCCAACTCCTTTTTTTTTTTTTCGTTTTTTGCAGCTCTGCCATGCTTTTCAGGCCCAGTTTACTGGCCAAAGCCTCAGCACTGGAATCCCTCTTGTCCACAGAGGAATTAGTTAAACCCCTATCCTCAGTATATAAATCTCTTTTTAAAAAAATGCCCGTAGGAATATCGAAATGTAGGGAACGATGGGAACAAGAAATCACAGATATAGAAGGAGAGGATTGGGATGACATGTGGGATCACGCATTTAAGTATCTGGTGTCTGCAAGAGACCATCTAATTCACTTTAAGTTCCTTCATCGAGTATATTTTACGCCAGCTAGGTTATCCCGCATTTATCCCACAGTGAGCAGTCAATGCTGGCGATGCCCCCATTCCCCCGCTGCTGCGGAGCATGTTTTCTGGAGCTGTCCGCAAATCCAGATTTTCTGGTCGGACATTACAAAATGTATACTATTAAATTGGAAGAAGCCTGCTGCACCGACACTATCATATTGGAAAGGACTGGTCAACTCGGTCATACACTTATGCAAAGCAGCATATAGATCCAGAGGCTGTGATAAGAAATTCCAAAAGGCTTGGCAGGCCTGGCTAGACTCCTCAGCTACTGTGGGCTAGAAAGGTTAAGGCTTAGAGCTCATGAGTTATAACACGCCATGCAGAGAGGAAGTCTCTATCTACAAAAATACTACAGGGTGTCTACCCCCAATGGATGTTTATATGTCTGATGTTAATTAAGCAAGGTATAAAGTTCAACCTGTCATAAGGTGTGCATCATCACATGGGTAGTCTATGGTACCGGTCGGGTAGGGGGGGGGGGTGGGGAAGAGGGAAGTTAGTAGTATTATGTTAGTCTTATCGGTGGCCCTGCGAGGCCATTACTGATGTGGTATGTTGCCCATCGGTTGTATGTGTGTTATGTGTTATGTCACAAAATTCAATAAAAAGAATAAAAAAAAAAAAATGGACATTGTAGGACACGATCTTCAGGGAAGCCATGGCGGGGGGGTGCCTCGTGTCCCTAAGACCACCAGCAGTAGCAGAGAGAGAACTGTGACAGATCGATCCACAATCTGTGGATCCCCATCTGTAACCCCATCTGTAAATTAGCTTGGCATCTTGCAAGGCCTCTAGTAGCAGCCTGAGGACTCGACGTTGCATCAGGGTTTGTCTGGAAAGAGTTTAGCTCCATCAAAGTCCACATGGCGGACACCCCTGACATGGAACATGATCTGCTCCTTCAGATAATATTTTTGAAGTTTGCAAATAATGTGTCTCGGTTTATCTGGGTCTTCGGATGGCGGACGCAGTGCCCTATAAGCACGGTCAATTTCAATATGATCAGGCGCCTCACGACCCAGAATTCGCTTAAAGATCCCTTGCAGGCTGGGAACTATGTCTCTGGCCAGCCGTGGGTTCTGGCAGGTCACAGATGCGGATATTAACTCTGCGGCTCTTGTTTTCAAAATCGTCCATTTGATCTAGTAGAAAATTAAGCCTTTGGTCTTGCATTGTACACCGCTCAGCAAGGGCTTGCAGGGTGGGTTAAACATCTTCCCACTGTGTCTCCAGGGTCTCCACTCTACCCCCAATATGCGCTGTGTCAGCTTGCAGGGCCTCCATATCCTGTCTCAGGACCTTGTCCACTTTGTGAGCAAACAACTCTAAGTCAGTCTTAGTGGGGAGGGAGAGGATATGGGACTGCAGATCTCGGTCTCCCAATGCGTCTCTCATAACTGATTGCCTGTCATGGCTTTCTGATCCAGAGGGTGAGAAGGGGGGAGGGAGCGACAGCTCAAGGGGTAGCGGAGAGGGGATCGGAGATGCCGCACATGCAGCATGTGTCTGCTCACCCAGCGCCATCTTGGAAATTCCCGGAGGTTCACGGCTGATCTCAGTGAAATAAGCATTCAGCGATTCCGAGCGGCTTGGGGGGGTCCGCGGGTGCTGCGGGGAATGGTTGCCAATTAGGGGGCATCTTTGCGTGCTTTATTCTCCCAGTAAGACTGCCATGGATGCAGGGAAGTGAGCGGGTGCCCCACAGAGCTCTGCTGTAGCACGCCCTTACATGCTCATGCTTTGGCCACGCCCCCCGTGTTTTGTTTGTTTTTGTGACACAAAAGTTAATCAAAAAATGCAGACGTTTGTTCAGACTCTTTTAGGGTAGGCCTCTACCAGCCTAGATCTTCCATTTATTGCTCAAAGCGCTCTATCTCTGTCAGGTTGGATGGGGACTATTGGTGAACAACACTGTTGAAGTTTTGGTAAAGATTTTTAATTTGAGTAAGGTCTGGCCCTTGACTAAGCCATCTAAGACATGTAGATACTGAGTTTTAATCCACACCATTGTAGCTCTGGCAGTGTGCTAAGGGGCATTTTTTAGTAAAAGATAACCTTCTTGGTCTCCTGGTGCATTGTTAGGATTGTAAAACACCTGAAACCTTTGGGCATGCAAAGGAAAGCAGTGATGAACAGTGAATGTGGCCAAGTTGCCAAACCAGTGGAAGGAGCTTAAAGGGACGTTGTTAACTTAAACCCAAGCTTCGTTGTACTCCTTAAATATGCTTTGATTGCTGTACAGCACGCAGGAGTCTGAAAGACACGTATAGACCTTGGCACAATATTTTTTTTAAAAATGAAACACTTCCATTATATACGATTTTGTGCACACTAAAAATAGTCAGAGCGCTAACATTTTGTCTGAGCCTACTTTAAAGAAGAACTTATTTAAAATAATCACACTAAAAATAGTCAGAGAGCTAACACTTTGTCTAAGCCTTCTTTAAAGAAGAACTTATTTAAAATAATCAGGGACTACTTAGCAACTGTTTTGACAATGAACACTTGATAGAAGCATGTAATGTACAATATAGTGTGTATAGTGTAGGAGTCTGTAAGGCACAGAGTGCAGAGGTCAGGGGTGGTTTTCAGGGATGTGTAACACAGAGAGTCTAAGGGTTAGGAGTATGTAACATATGGAATGCAGGGATCAGGAGTACATATCACATAGAGCAGGGGTGCCCAACCAGTGGACGGGGGCCACATGTGGCCCGCGGAGCCCTCTGATGTGCCCTGCGACCTCCTGTTTTGGGATGGCGGGACGGCAAGCCGAGATCGTGGGTTGTCGACCCTCTATCCCAGAGCATCAGTGTTGTGAATGAAGCTGCCGATAGAGTCGCTTTTCAAAAGGTTGGGCACCCCTGACATAGAGTTTTACATAGACTGTAATAGTTAGAAGTATTAAAGCACAGAGTGCAGGGGTCAGGAGAACATAACTCAGAGTGCAGCGATCAGGAGCACGCATCACAAGTGCTTTGGTCAGTGCTGAGTTTAGGAGTACAAAACACATAGAGTACAGGGGTCTAGAGCACATAATGCACATAATGCAGGGATCAGATCTGTGTAACGCACCATGTGTAGGGAGCAGGGGTCAGGAGGAGTATTTGATACACATACTCTTTGCATCAGCAGTAGAAAATTAAGAGAGTGCAGAAGTCAGGGTTGTGTAACGCAAAACCAAATCCCCCCCCCCCCAAAAAAAAATGCTAAATTCTCTCTACTTACCAGTACAAACTCCCCCTTCTGAAATCTCCACTTCTAGCACAAATCTTACCACCTAATCCTAGGTTATTAGGTCCCCCAAGTACAATTCTCCCTCCCTTCCTTAACTTACAGACTTCAGACACCAGAATGTCATGGGATGTCCTTCCTACCCAAACTCCCCCTCCTGTTGTGGCTCTGAAGTCTATCATTCTGACAGGCAGTCGCCAAGAAGAGATGCTGGCTGCTGCACTGGCTGGCGATACCGGTACTAGTAATGCCACTGGGGAATAGTCTCCAATGCTGTGGAATTAGGAGTAGCCTTTTGTGCCATTCCAACAAAAATTGAAGGAAAATAATGTATTTGTCATGTCAAAGGATTTTTTAAGTCTACCTATTATTTCCTGTGGAGAGTTTCTGTCTGCTCTGGAGTTAGAACTTCTAACATTCACAAAAACATTATGGTTTCAGATAGGCACTACTTTTTTGTTGTCAAGTGCCTTCTTTTATACATACTGCCAACCATCCCTAAATTTACATGTTCATTATTTGACATGTTTAAAGTCATATTTGTGGAGGTGGGGGTGATGTGATGACAATATTTTACAGCACTGTCAGTTTAGACCTATAGTAGTTCCTTAGAGCATGCTGGTTATCTCTAGTACTTTCTTGCAACATATTGGTGGTCTCTATTAATCTCTTACAATAGGGCTTAATTTACATTAGGATAGTGGCCTCTAGTAGTCTCTTCCAATGAACATTCCGGAGACAAGTTTACATTAAACTGTTAGATAATTTTCTGTTTGAAAGCTGTATGCTGTCTTTGACCAGCTCTACCTATTTCTGTGAAATTACTAATTACTAATGGCATCTGTTACCTGAAGCTTTTCCATGTTTATCTAAATAAAACTTTAGGTAGTTTTGTAAAAATGTAATAAAACTTTAGGTAGTTTTATAAAAATGTAAGTTCCTCATTTCCAGTAAGACACAAAAGCACAAGTATTCAATCCTTACTGGATGATGTTACTGTCCATCCCAACTTCATTTGGTATTTCCTTCTATTTCTGACAACTGTTGGTGCTGCCTCAAAGAATCAGGTACTTACCCGTATATACTCGAGTATAAGTCAAATTTTTCAGCACATTTTTTTGTGCTGAAAGTGCCCTCCTCGACTTATACTGGAGTCAAGCACTTTTCTGCAGCAAAAAATGTCATTTTCCAAACCGACTTTGGGGCCCCGTATCTCAGGGCCCGAGATACGGGGCCCCAAAATCGGTTCGGAAAATGTCATTCTCTGCTGCAGAAAAGTGCTTGACATTTTCTGAACCGACTTTGGGGCCCCATATCTCAGGGCCACTTAGTGCTAGGAACCCCAAATTTGGTGTGCAAACCCAGTGGAACTGGTACCATAACATATCCAAAGCTGGGGTTCCTAGCACCAAGTAGCCCTGAGATATGGGGCCCCAAACCTGGTTCAGAAAATGTCATTCTCTGCTGCAGAAAAGTGCTTGACATTTTCTGAACTGATTTTTGGGGCCCTGTATCTCGGGGCCACTTAGTGTTAGAAACCCCAGCTTTGGAAAAGTTATGGTACTAGTTCCACTGGGTTTGCACACCAAATTTGGGGTTCTTAGCACTAAGTGGCCCCGACATACGGGGCCCCAAATTCGGTCAACTGTGTCTATCTTCAGCAATGTCATTTCGGGACCCTTTGGGTTCAGAGACCCCAAATTTTGGCTGCAGCTAGGGGGCATCTAGGAACCCTTAACTACCGAGTTTGAAGGTCAGGGGACCTATGGCTGTAAATGGGCACAGTGAAGCATGCAAATGGGCACAGTGATGCTGCAAATGGGCATTGTTGACCCGCTTTTCCACTTACAGTAGATGTGCATTTCTCACCCTCGTCTTATACTCGGGTCAATAAGTTTTTCCCATTTTTTGGGGGGTAAATTAGGGACTCGACTTATACTCGGAACGACTTATACTCGAGTATATACGGTACATTCATGTGTGGTGGGGTTGCCCGCCTAAAATCCCTAAAACTCTCTCTGCTTTCCATAGTTCCATGCTCGACTCCTGCAAAAAATCAACTTTGTCTTATTATAGCAATAAGAAAAAATTATTTCAAAACATCGACAATCTCCAATATAGTCTCTTCACTAGCCAAACAGATTGAAGCTGTTAATGACATAATAAAAATAGAATTAGTGGCCCATTATAATGACAGGACACCAGGATCGTTCTAAGCTACAGTACTTGGGCCTCCTGGATTATTTTCAACGTTCATCTTTTTCTTTATCCTTTTTAGCTAGCCTTTTGTCTACATAATATTATCACTAAAACCACCTGAAGACCAACAGGTGGAAATGTAAGATACAATGCATGCCAACATAGTCTACAACTATGATAACATATGACATCTGCTTTGATTATACCTATTGTTGAGACACAATAGTCTCTTCTTTGTAATTTCTTTCCTGTCTAGTTATGCATTTGAAAGAATAATGTATGTGCTACATGTTTTTCTTTCAATAAAATCCAATTTAAAAAAAAATAGTGCATTTACATAAATACCTGTTTCTCATGTTTATATATGAAAGTTCAGTACATTAACTAATGGCGCAGCTGCTAAGAAAAACATCAGCCTCAACAATCAGAATAATATAACAGAGCTTTTCTCTAATTGAGCCTCATTTTTTAACCAAAGCTCTAGCAGCCATATCGATAGACAGAAAGCCATTTATATTTCCTTAGGCTGCAGATGTCTTTTACATAGGAGTAAATTACTGAGAAATTCACAAAGGACATAGCTGCAAAAAGATATTGTTGTAATAACAATGCACTCTTTTCTTTAGGAATATGGGTCTAGTGCCAGTTCTTAGCTCTCACAGCAGAAAGCTAAGAGCTGGGCCATAGGTCAAAACTAATAGAAAATGTTATAGAGTACTTATGAGTCAGCAAAGACCTGATAACCCAAGTAAGCCAAAGAGCTACTGAATTCCACGTGCTACTCATACACAAGTGCTGCTCTTTGTTCTGCATTGCTACAGATCTCTTTTAAATTAGCCGTGCTTTTTATATTGCACGCTATAATAAGAATGTGAATGTACTGTCTGACAAGGCCACATAGAAAAATACTAATAGACATTGCTTTCAAAAGAAATAAATAAAATAACCCATAAGATAAAAATATCAGAATAGCTTAAGCAACGTACAGTTGTTTGTAATTATAAACTATATTATTTTGTAAGGCATGGGCTAATGAATAAATATGTGCCTACTTTTATGAATATAACCAAAGAACAGAATGTAAGAAAAGTTTATAGTGGAAGTTATGTAAGGCAATAAATCTACAAAAGTGAAAAAAACAGTGATTTAAACATATAAACATATTTGTATTTAATTAGAAATGTGCCTCATCTGGCTGGGTAACGGAGTGTAACAGCACGGCAGGTAGAAAACATTTAGATAATATATACTTACACGCTGTACTATGTGTCACGTATGCTGATATATGCTGCCCACTTAAACTTCAGTTTATATAAAACATGTTTTGTAAAGGAGAAATAACCAAGGCATTTGAGGTTCAGCACTTGGATAGCTCCTTTTACATACATTTGTATTAGTAAAAAAAGAAGTCCATGACCAAACTGGTAAATACACTTTATTGTCAAAATTATTGGGACCCCTGCCTTTACACGCTGTGAGCCAGGCCCTCTCATCCAACATCAGTGCCTGACCTCACAAGTGTGCTTCTGGAAGAATGGTCAAACATTCCCATAGACACACTCCTAAACCTTGTGGATAAGCCTTCCCAGAAGAGTTATAGCTGCAAAGGGTGGACCAACTCAATATTGAACCCTACGGACTAAGACTGGGATGCCGATAAATTTCATGTGCATGTAAAGGCAGGCATCCCAATGCATTTTACAATTTAGTGCATAAAGGAAACCTAAATTGAGAGATTCCTGATCCCTTCTAAAAATTCTAGTTGCCTGGCTGACTGCCTTTCGTAGTAGTAGTGGGAGTGTGGGTGCAAACCGATCCCGTAGTGACAGCAGTGTTCATTTATGCATGTCAGAGAGTTTCTGTGAGCAAGCTGGCTCGGAGACATGCGCATGTTCATGGTATCACACAAAGAACTGTGATCAGGTGGGCACATGCACAAAGAAATGCGCGCATGCACAAAGAAATGCACGCAGCTGTGTGCGTGAATGCGCACGTTCTTCCATGATCAATGTTGGCACCAGAAGGGCTATTTAACCACTTCAGCCCCAGCGGTATAAACAAAAAAAGACTGACAATTTTGAAAAAAAAAACCCAATATTTTTTACTTTTTGCTATAATAAATATCCCCCTAACAAAAACAAAAAAAAATGAATTTCTTTAGTTTAGGCCAATATGTATTCTTCTAAAAAAATCGCAATAAGCGTATATTGATTGGTTTGCACAAAAGTTATAGCATCTACAAAATAGGGGATATATTTATGGCATTTTTATTATAATTCTTTTCTTTTACTAGTAATGGCGGTGATCCGCGATTTTTAGCGGGACTGCGACATTGCGACGGACAGATCAGACACTTTTGACACTTTTTTGGGACCAGTGACATTTATACAGCGATCAGTGCTATAAAAATGCACCGATTACTGTGTAAATGTCACTGACAGGGAAGGGGTTAACACTAGGGGGCGATTAAGGGGTTAAATGTGTTCCCTGGGAGGTGTTTCTAACTGTGGGGGGAACGGACTAACTGGAGGAGGAGAGAGATCGCTGTTCCTGATCACTACATCACATCTCACTCTCCTCCGCTGTCAGAACGGGAATCTGTTTACATTGACAGATCCCCGTTCTAGCTCTCTGAGGAGCAATTGCGGGTGGCCGGTGGACATTGCGGCCGCTGGCCATGTACATTGGCTCTGGCGGCACGTGCATCCCACAGCTTTTAAAGCAGCTGACGTATACCTACGGCGGTTTGCGCAGCCGTGCCAAACTGCCGCCGTATAACAACATCGGCTGGTCGGCAACAGGTTAAAGGATAAGTTCACCTTTTACCAAAAAATATGAAATGCACATATTTTTGCAGCCCAGGGTTGTGGGGAAGAGACCCTTCGCCATTTTTTTCTAAATTTTGTCATGGGGTTCCCCTCAAAATCAATACCAGACCTGAAGGGGCTGGTATGCATTGGGGGGGGGGGGGGGAGCCCACACCTTTTTTTTAATTGCAAAACAGTCTAGTGAATTGACAATTTCAGGATTGTATTCAATATTTACGCAAAATGTGTCCTGACACCTACGTAAATATCTAATGCGAGTTCATTCTGTGAATAGAGCCCATTGTCTAATACTTCTTTTGCACACTGTCCCAACTTTTTTTTACATACTGTGCCTCCCTTTTCTTTATTACACACTTGCCTCACATCTTTCTATTACACATTATTGTCTCACACATTTCTGTTATAATGTCACAAACGTGAATGAAGTAAACATACGTGTGAGCAGGTGATGTAGGATCCCCCAGGGCACAGAGTCTAATGCACACGATCGGATTTTCCAACAACAAAACGGTGGATTTTTTTCCGAAGGATGTAGCTGCTGGCTTTTAATATTTTTTTTTAAGGTGGACCTCCTCTTTAAGAAAATTAGGTTGGAGAAGGTCTCACTGAATAGTCACAGGGAAGCTGGTTGGGGTGCTGTTCGTGGACATTGTGAGTTTGAGAAGCTGTCCTCTAATGCCTGCATGTGCTTTGGAGTATCCTGCACCCTCATCTCTCTTTTCTGTTCAAGTACTGCAATAAAAATTAAAAAAGACATCCAGTTTCGGGCGTATGTGATGATGTCATGTGGCGCCACCCCTAAATCATTACGCGTGCCCAGAACCGAAAGTAAGCTGATGTACAGTACTCGCATACTGATGTTGATGCTATTCCTTATGGGGGCAACACGGTATTATTAAAGGAGACAATATTCTTTGTGCAATGGAAGAAAGTGAGTTTTGTGAGTAGTTTTTACTGGCTTTTATTAAAGGGATGGTGTATAATGAATTATTGCACTATGTCAGGCTGTTTTATTCTTTTGGAGTGATTGTTGCTGAAGGGAAAGCTGCCCACTGAGGGAGGTTTAAGGACCACCTATTGATAAATCTGGTGAATACCTGGAGTAAATACCAGCCTTGGTATAAGGGCAAGGCTCATACTGACCTTACTGTTGTGTAGGTCATATACATATTTAAGTGGTTTGAAGAGATGGCTGTGGCGGACACAGATAGGTGAAAGATGAAGAAAACTTGCACGTTTTTGGATTAAATACATTTTTTGGCAGAATAATATTGCTATGCATTTCTTTAATTATTTGCACGTTTTCTGTAATATATGGACATTTAAAATAATTACACAGACACTGGTGTTTAATTTGTATTCAAGGCATTGGCATTACACAAAGATATTCATGTAATTGTTATATATATATATGATTGTTTTCATAGATTTTTCAGTTGCGCTGTACTTATTACATATATTTAAGCTGTGGTGTGATAGCAGACATTTTTGTGAATTCTATGCAAGATTAGGTTGTATTCTTTAATCTCTTTGAGACTTGGCTTGAAACAAAAAGCTTTGCCACTGACAATAATGCTCAATGCCTTTGCTTCTGCCTGGCACTGTCAGTATTGCTGGCTGGATGATGTGTTTGCCCGCACACAGAAGTAAATGGTGTTACCACATGGCTGCTCTATACAAACAGGGAGTAGCTGGACATGCCGTGTCCTAGTTCTCTATTATTTACCAGTGCATTCTGGGATACAGGAGCCTCCATTGACTTGCCCCCAGCATCCAGCTAACACTTTATAAATGCTTCACTAACACATCATAAATGCTATAGGTGCTGTTAAAGCGGAGTTTCACCCAAAAATGGAACTTCCGCTTTTCTGGTTCCTCCCCCCCTCCGGTGTCACATTTGGAACCTTTTCGGGGGAGAGGGGGAGCAGATACCTGTCTAATACAGGTATTTTGCTCCCACTTCCAGGCATAGATACCCGAGCCACCTGGTATCCGAGCGCGTATCTACGCCACTCCCCCCCCCCGTTTTCTGGGAGACACACAGGTCCCATAAGACAGCAGGGACCAGTGGGATAGTGCAGCACAAGTCGGGCATGCGCAGTGGGGAACCAGGAAGTGAAGCCGCAAGGCTTCACTTCCTGATTCCCTTACTGAAGATGGCGGCGGCAGCACCCGACAGCCGAGGGATAGATCGGCTTCGAGTGCCGACATCACGGGTGGCCTGGACAGGTAAGTGTCCTTATTTTAAAAGTCAGCAGCTTCAGTATTTGTAGCTGCTGACTTAAAAAAAAAAAAATTGGCGGACCTCTGCTTTAAGGTGCGGTTACAAAACAAAAACATTGAAATCAACGAAGGCAGCTGACAAGCATTGATGCCTTATTAAAGTGACATGTTTCTTCATTTTTAACACTATGCAATGCAACACAACGCTACTGCTCCTGTGTGCACAGGACTGTGGTGCCCATTGTAATATTCATTGCAGGTGTTGAAGGCTGGTTATGAAGCTTTAAAAATGCTGAATAAATGCCACTTAAACACATGGTATTGACACACGTGTGACAAACCTATTGTCTTATAGTTTTTTAATACAGTCATTGCCTCATATCCCTTTATTATACACAGTTTCTCATGCATCTGTATGCATTTCTTGAATTCTCTTTGTTGGATGCAATGCCTCATAGCTCGTCATTATGCACAGCATTTCATAGCTCTGTCTGTTAACTAACTACACTAAACAGTCTTGTGTATTATATATTTACCCTTTGGTATACATTCGAAACTGCAGCAGTACACAATATGGATGTTCAGCACCCTGTCTTAAACAGGGACTACAACTCAAATTTCGTTTTTGGCTGGGTAGCAGTCACCCAGACTTATTCGTAAAGTATTTCACTTGGTCTTTCCCTAAGCTCAGCGGGGTTGTGATTTCTCACTGCTGCCAGTAGTTATCACTGGTACCACTGGCAATAGTATGAGTTTTCATAATAAGACTGAGTTATGAATATTTATATGTCTTTCAGCCAACCCAGTAGGAGGTTGAGACCACAGGTGCGTGCTGGGGGAGGATATAAATACTTGGTGCAGGCCTTGTGATCGCTGTTCTTTCACCAGGCCTGGGGAGGTGCTGCTGGACTGAACTACGTTCTTAAGCCTGATAGCCTGATAGCCATGTGCTCTGACTGCGGATATAGGCCTGACGTGGTCCTGGTAGCTGTCTTGCCTGTCAATGGGGGAAGCTATGCTGAGATTGAGACCAGGGGGGACCCTGTTGTCACAGGGCCTGATAACTCACTGGGAGAAAAATGCACTGAAGCCTTATGGGGCATACACACGGTCTGACTTTTCGGCTACAAAAGTCCGACAGACGTCGACGAACCAAATCCGGAGGACAATCCGATCGTGTGTGGGCTTCCCCGGACTTTCAGCTGACTTTTCCAGTCGCAAGTCTGACGGACTTTAGATTTGGAACATGCTTCAAATCTTTACGTCGTAACTTCGCCGGACCCAGAAATCCGCTCGTCTGTATGCTAGTCCGACGGACAAAAACCCACGCTAGGGCAGCTATTGGCTACTGGCTATCAACTTCCTTATTTTAGTCCGGTGTACGTCATCACGTACGAATCCGCCGGACTTTTGTGTGATCATATGTAGGCAAGTCCGTTCGTTAGAAAGTCCGCCGCAAGTCCGCCAGAAGTCCATCGAAAGTTTGTCGGACGGGCTGTCGGACTTTTGTAGCCGAAAAGTCGGACTGTGTGTACGCCCCATTAGAAATAGAACAAAGGGCACTGGAACCAGCAAGAGACAGCTGAGTCTGTGAATCAGCTTGGATACTACTTTCTGTGTTACCAGGTTGGCTTAAAGGTACTGACACTGTGAAGCTGGACATGGAGAAGTCTGTAAGTTATCTACTTGTGTATTTAGGATTCCTAACCCTGACCTCCTTGTGTGTTTCAATTAATCTTCTAAAAGTGACTGGCACCCAATGTTCTGTCTCGGCCTCCCATCTTTGCAATGGACTCAGCCTTTGGGTGGAATTCTGGCCCACCCCTGCCTCTGGAGGTGCCACCATGCCTCCAGGGGTCAAGGGGGGGGGTTGCAACATTTTTGGCCCCCAATGTGGGATATCTGTGATTTTATCAATATTTTATCAATAACAGACATATTAACTTAAAGTTAATTTTTCAGTTTCAGGATAATTGGTGTAATGGGAAAGGTCTGAAAAGAGTTTACAAACATCTGCATAAATTAGAGAAACAATTATCTAATTAGGCTATTACCAAAATATAAAATTATCTTAATGAAGGCTTAAACCCTATACATAGAATCATACTTCCAACAATGAATTGTCTGACCCTGAATCAGAAAAGGGGTTCTTCTTTTTAAATGTTTGCAGTTGGGAGTTATTTGGATTAACCGCTTGCCGACCAGCCGGCGTCATTTTACTGTGGCAGGTCAGCACGATCCCGCGAACCGTCGTAGCTATACGTCAGCTTGTGGCATCAGGATAGCAGGCGAGGCGCGCACACGCACCCGCTGCACTGCGGGGGTGCCGATGCTCGTGGCTGGCGGTCGCGATGACCGCCGGCCACGAGCGATCACGAGCACGAGGGACAGGACACGGAAGTGTGTGTGTAAACACACAAATCCCTGTTCTGTTCTGAGAAGAGTGACAGATCGTGTGTTCCTATTAACTAGGAGCCACGATCCGTCACTTCCTCTAGTCAGTCCCCTCCCCCTTCAGTTAGAATCAGTTAGAATCACCTCCCAGGGAACACAGTTAACCCCTTGATCGACCCCTAGTGTTAACCCCTTCCCTACCAGTGACATTTTTACAGTAATCAATGCATTTTTATAGCACTGATCACTGTATAAACGCCAATGGTCCCAAAAATGTGTCAAAATTGTCTGATGTGTCCGCCATAATGTCGCAGTCACAATAAAAATCGCAGATCGCTGCCATTACTGGGAAAAAAAAAAAATAATAATAAAAATGCTATAAATCTATCCCCTCTTTTGTAGACGCTATAACTTTTGCGCAAACCAATCAATATATGCTTATTGCGATTTTTTTATCAAAAAATATGTAGAAGAATACATATCGGCCTAAACTGAGAAAAAATTAGCTTTTTTTAATAAAATGGGGATATTTATTATAGGAAAAAGTACAAAATATTGTGTTTTTTTCAAAATTGTCGCTCTTTTTTTGTTTATAGCACAAAAAATAAAAACTTGCAGAGGTGATCAAATACCACCAAAAGAAAGCTCTATTTGTGGGGAAAAAAGGACGTCAATTTTGTTTGGGTGCAGTGTCGCACGACAGTTAAAGTGAAGCATCGCAAAAAATGGCCCGGTCATTCAGCAGCCAATTCTTCCGGGGTTGAAATGGTTAACACCTTTACGCCAACCATACGCAAATATGCGGCCCCACTGGACTGGGCTTTTTCCACCAAATTCACCAAAATGAAAATGTAAATTAAAATAAATAAAATATATGTCCAGAAAACCAGCAAATTTCCTAAAGCGGAGATCCAAAAATGTAACTTCCGCTTTAAGGGAAGGTGACCCCCTGACATGCCACATTTGGCATGTCATTTTTTGGGGGGGGGGGAACCCTCTTTTTAGAGGGTTCCAGCTCCCACTTCCTCCCGGGGCACCACGGCGCCAGAAGGATGATCACTTCCCCCCCTGTCCCTCTCGGCAATCATCTGGAACACGTCACAGGTCCCAGGTGATTGCCTGGCCAGTCACAGCACGCATCGTGGCTTGCGCTTGCGCAGTGCGTGCCCGGCTGTAAAGCCACAGCCGGGCGCCCACAGTGACAATGCCGGCGCCGCAGAGAGGAGGGGGAGACGAGCAGGGCTTCGTTCCCCCGCATCGCTTTTTTTTTTAAAGGGTACATTTTTATTTATTTGCAATACACAACAAACAGTAAAACACAGTTATGCATTTGGAGCGAACATCGCTCAATCCTTAATGGAATACATGTATCTGGCATACAGTCAGTGGACACAGAACTACATAAAAATCATGGTTGAATACCTCACATCTGAAACCATTCAGAATTCGGGGGCATATCTTTGTGAAACTTAATTAGGAGTTATGGTCTCCGTTAGTATATCAAGGAGCAGGTAGTATGGTACTGTCGGAGCTGACCCAAGAGTCCCAAATTTTTGAGAATTTTTTTGGACACCCTGTGGCCTCATATGTCAACTTGTATAGAGGTATAGCCTGGTTGACAATAGTAAGCCAGAAAGCTATAGTGGGGGAGGACTGAGATTTACAGTGTATGGTTATTGATTTTTTTGCATAGAATAGTACTATACGTATAAAGGTTTGTACATTCTTAGATAGTCCTTCGTCATCAATATACCCTAGCAGGCATCGCAAAGAGTTGCAAATATTCGGTATCTGAGCTATGGAGCTGATGAAGGCCGGATGAAGGAGCTGATGAAGGCCGTGATCTTCAACTTCCTAATCGGAGTGCACTCCAACATCAAATGGAAAAATGTGCCATCAGCCATGCTGCATCACAAGCATAACGCAGAGGGTAGTTTGTGTTGTTTATATAGTAAGCATGGTGTAAAATAGGATCTATACAACAGTTTAGTCTGGATCACCTTGTCACGAGAGGAGATGACAGATGGGACCTGGAGAGGGAGCACCTCCTGCCAGATATCCTCTGTCAACTCAGGTATGTCAGCTCGCCATCTATTTACAGTGCTGCTAAGCCTATTGGTTGTGGAGCTGCATCTAGTATGCAGATGCAAGTTTAGTATGAGAAGAATCAGTCAGTGATTGTTCTAGCGGGGAGAGTTGAATGACTCTATTACGAAGGCCGAACTGCGTTGCAGCCGCGTGTGTATCCGCAAGTATATGAAGTAGGCCGTGTGGAGGAGAACGTAATCTCTATGAAACTCCACAAACGAGCGGAAGGTATTGTCTGAAAATAAGTGCATAATAGTTTTCACCCCCCCCCCCCCCGTTTAGACCAAAATCCTCCATCAGTTCTACAAAAGAATTCTTGTAAGCTTGGGTTCCCCCAAAGTGGGGTGTTAGGGGAGTATGTGTTGTGTGTGTCGGATCGCAACATCTTAGAGAGCCTAAAGATCCGTAAGGTCATTCGCAGGACCTTCGTACCCTCATGTCCCCTAAGTGACATTCGGTGTACCAAGTTCTGGAGTGATTCATAGGAAGTAAGGATGGCTGCCAATAGAGCAGTGGCCGCATTGTTAGCTTCGGGGTAAAACTACCAATGCGCATGTACCAACTGAGAGGCGATATAATAGGTTTGAAGACAGCGGAATGCCAAACCTCCCTCCACAACTGGTAGCTGTAGGGTATTCCTAGCAATCCAAACTGCTCCTCCCCTCCATATATAAATTGAATCTATCGCCTTAAATTTGACTTTTGTAATATATACTGGTGAGTTACTTAGAATGTACAGGAAGCGCGATAGGAAAATCATTTAAAAAATATTTATCCTACCCAAAAGTGTCAGGGGAAGATTATTACATGTCTTTAGTGTGTTTCGCATTCTACTGACCAGGGGGTCTAGTTTAATCTCAATATAACATGAGATGGGTGTTGTATCAGAACCCCTAGATATCTAAATGAGCTGACTATTTGTAATGGGCATGAAGGCGGTAATACAATAGATGTTTCCTGGTCTATCAGGAATACGAGAAACTTATCCCAAATGACCTGAAATCCGGAAAAATGACCAGACCTTCGGATAATATCAAGCAGGGCAGGAAGAGACGATTGGGGGTCCGACAAGTAGATCAACTTGTCTTCAGCATAGAAGGGATACCTTCTCTTCCAGACCCCCAATCGTCAGTCCCACAACCTCCCCACTGAACCTTATCAGTGCCGCCAAAGGTTCTATCGCCAGTGCGAACAGCAGCGGCGATAGGGGACATCCCAAGTCTGGTGCCTCTCTTTATCAGGAAGGGATCGGACACAGATGCGTTTACTCTTAATCTGGCAGTGGGCTTCAGATACAGCAATTGTACCCATCTAATAAAGGTGTTACCAAATCCAAACTTTGCCAAGACTTCTAGGAGATATGGCCATTCGACCAAATCAAAGGCTTTGTAAGCATCTAGGGCCAAAACGGCCCTAGACCCCATATTGTCATGAGCAGCTTGCATATTGGTGAAAAGTCTGCGCAAGTTGATGGAGGTCGATCGCCCGGGGATGAACTCAGTCTGGTCCGCTCCAATAACAGAAGTAATGACTGTTCAATCGTCGGGTGAGCACCTTGGCTAGAATATTTACATCTGGGTTTTTATAAGTGAGATCGGTCGATATGATTCGCAAAGTAGGGTGTCTTTATGGGGCTTGGGAATGAGGACAATCAGCGCCTCCGACATGGAAGGCGGTAACTGTCCTGTCTTCATGGCAAAGTTGTATACCTTAAGCAAGTGTGGGATCAGTAAATCTCTAAAATGCATGTACCACTCTATGGGAATCCATCCAATCCTGGCGTTTTATTTCTAGCAAAGGACTGTATGGCCTCCCCTATCTCCTCAGTTGTTAAATGAACATCAAGCAATAAGGCCTGATGGTCCTGTAGTTTTGGCAGCAATATATCCGATAGATAGTCATCTAGTTCCACTGTAGTGTAATAAGATGTAGTGGGGTATAAGGAGGAATAGAATGTGACAGATGCTTCTATTATTTCCTTGTTTTGTTCTACCACTACTCCCGCTGAGTTCATAATTTTCGGGATGCTGCATGGCTGATAGTCAGGTCTGGAAAGATAGGTTAGCAGGCGACTGTTTTTGTCTCCAAACTCAAAGAGTCTTTGGTTTTGATACAACAGCTTTTTCTGGGTGTGCTCCAAGAGCACCAGATCTAATTAGCTGGCTCTATGTCTCCAAGCAGCATGTGTCTCAGGGGTAGGAGATGCAGAATAGACAGCCTCCACATTCCTAAGTCCCCCTTCTGCCTCTACCAATCTGGACTGAGATGTCTTACGGGCCTGCCCAATAGCTGCAGCAAAAGAGCCACGTGTGGTGGCCTTAAAGGCATCCCATACCACCGGGACGGAGGCGCTCTGTCTGTTGGTTATCCAATAGGATTTCATGTAAGCCATACTCTTATCCACCACGACATGATCAGCCAGCCATAGAGGGCTCAATTGCCATATCCGGTATGAGGGGCAGGTGTCCAGGATGAGGTCCACCATCAAAGGGGAATTGTCAGACACCTCCCTGGGGAGGTATTTAACCTCAGTCACCAAATTAAGTAAAGCTGACGATACCAGACAGAGGTCGATACGAGACATTGTACCGTGCGACTCTGAGTGGCATGAGTATTCCCATCCACATGTTTTCATCTCCAGGCCTCCACCAGGTCAAACTGGGCCAGATATGAACCTAAGGGTGTGGGGGGTAATGTGGAGCAACAGAATCTATCCTTGGAGTTATCAAGTACTGTGTTATAATCACCAGCTATTAATAGAGGACCCTCAGCAATTGCCAGTATTGAGCCCACCACTCGCTCAAAGAAATTTTTCGTGAAAGGAGGTGGAGCGTATAGGCTAGTTACCATATATGGTTTACCAAGGAGTTCAAGTACAATAATTACGAAGCAGTCATTCGGGTCTAGTTTAATGTGTTTGATGGTGATAGGCTCTGATTTGCCTATAAGGATAGAAGTGCCCGGGCGTACGTTGAGTATGTGGAGTAAATAGCATATGCAATTTTTGCCCTTTTAAGGGCCATGACTCTGGAGCCCTGTAGATGGGTTTCCTGGAGAAGGATTACATGCAGGTTATGGCGTGCCAAATATTCAAACATTAGTGATCATTTCACTTTGGAGTTAAGCCCCCGAACATTCCATGAGGTTAAACGTAATCTAGTCATGAATAAACAAAAAGCATAATAACTGAGTCCCAGTTCGCAGCGCACCATAGACAACCATATCATGGCGCTCGATGCGCCTCGAGAAGTATAAAGGAACATATACATATACAAATTATACATGTGAAAGTGTAGTGTGTCTTCCATAAATAGCCGCTGTATGCCAGAAAGGCCAGCTAGACCAATGTACCTCCCCCGCATCGCTGGACCCTGGGACAGGTAAGTGTCCGACTATTAAAAGTCAGCAGCTGCAGTATTTGTAGCTGCTGAGTTTTAATTTTTTTTTTTTTTTTTATTGGAACTCTGCTTTAAAGTGAAGAAAAAGAAGTGTCCTTCTATTTTCAACAGGTGCAACAACCAGTGCTCCCCAAAAGATAGATGGGCAAACATATACTCTTACCAGATATTTAGACTTTTCAAGGTCTGTATGCGCATCAGTGAGTAATCACCCCTCATTTCGGGTATAAGTCGCCTTTGCTATGCATCCTGCTTAATGGATGCCAATGATGTAAAGCACCGCATATAATGTTCTTTGGGGAACCTCAAACCCGGTCATATGATATGCCTCTATCATGGTTCCATTGCCAAGCCCTTCCCTCCTGGTGACACACTCAGCTTGACTGGCTCTCTGCCCTAAATATATATATATATTTTATTTTTAAAATAAAATGTACTCCTATATAACTCTAATCAGCCCTAATTATTTCCTAGGGCAGGGACTATTATTTTCCTGCTTATTTGTATTTTTTTTTAACCATTAATATTTTAATTGTAATTTTTTTTTTATTCATCTTGCTTGCACATTTTATTAGTGTGGAATTAAAAAAGCACAAAGTTGAACAAAATGCCTTTATTTAATTTGTAAATAATTTTGTAATGCTTTGTACCAAACCACAATTTTAGTGTCATTACAAACTGTAGTAATGCAGAATCACGTTTATACTTTTTTTATCTACAGTTACACTGATTAAGGTAAAAAAAAAAAAAAAGTTAATTTTTTTTTTTTTTTCGTTTTGTTATTTTTTGGCTATGAATTGCATAAAAAAAAGAAATGAATATAAAATAATATTAATATAAAATAAAAATAAAATAATAAGATGTGTGTGTTTATTACTTTGATATCTTCTGTAATGACAAAATTATTGATGAAAAAACATGCCATTAGTTGAAATGCAAAAATCGCTCTGGTCCATAATGATACAACAGATGTGAGAACTGAAATTAAATACATTTATTTGTGTTATTGGCCCAATGATAAATCTCTGCACTTATAGAAAAGGAGCAAAAATCACATATTGTGGAAAAACTCTGGTGGACTTTAAACCGCAGGCATACTTCTGCTCTTTCACCAATCAGTTAATCATACAGACATTCCAGACATATTAGCAGAACTTGCTTTGCTATAGCAGGACATATTATGTATATTGTTATTCCATTGCAAGAAAAAAGACAAATGACTGAATGGGGACATCCATATCTATTATATGTCTCCCATATGGTTGACACTGTGCACGCTTATTTGAAGCCATCTGCCACACAGTCTTATCTACAATAACTTTTTGAGAAAAATCCAATTTTATTGTAATTCTTTTTTTTTTTTTTGCAAAAAAAAAAAGGTACAATCAAAGAATTCTAGAGAGGAAGCCCAAAAAAAGGAAGGCAACATTCCGCAACCAGACCATTTTTGTATTCAACTGACCTCAATGTGTAATCACATCCTTCCATTTCTATAATTATTTCAGGCCCTATTTCTAGATTGAATAGCAACATTGCGGCACATTTTCTTTTTGTTGTGTTACATTCAAGTAGTTGATGTGTCAAAAGTTGCAAATGGAAGGCATAATCCACAGATTAAAGCTGAAGTTTAACCACCTCAATACTGGGCACCTTTCACCCTTTTCGTGCCCAGGCCAATTTTCAGCTTTCAGCACTATCGCAGTTTGAATAACTATTGTGCAGTAATGCAATGCTGTACCAAAATTATTTTTTTAGAATTTTCTTTCCAAAAATAGAGCTTTCTTTTGGTGGTATTTAATGACCGCTGGATTTTTCAATTTTTGCTACCCCCCCCCCCCCCCCCTAAAAAAAAAATACAGAAAAATTTGAAAAAAAAAGTTTTCTTAGTTTATGTCAGAAAAGTTTGTAAATAAGTATTTTTTCTCCTTCACTGATGTGCGCTGATGAGGTTGCACTAATAAGCAGCACTGATAGGTGGCAATGATGGGCACCACTGAAAGGCAGCACTGATTGGCATTACTGATGGGGACAGATTGGCCTCAGTGATGGGCACTGACTAGTGTCACTGATTGGTACAGGTTGGCATCAAAGATGGGCACAGAGTGCCATCACTGATGGGCGCTGTTGGGGCTGCACTGTAATCAGGGCACTAATGATTAGTGCCCTGATTACCAATACATGTCTCCCCTGTGAGGAGATGCCGCTGATAGGCTCTCCTCACTACACACTCCGTCAGTGTGAGGGAAGGAGAGCTGATAAATGGCACTTCCTTGTTTACATGTGATCAGCTGTGATTGGACACAGCTGATCACATGGGTAAAAATATAAAATATAAAAATGTCTTGATTGGTGGAAATCAGTCGGGGGGAGAGGGGCAAGGACAGCAAGGCTGGGGATTGACTGTAACAGTGATTACGATTTGAGAGCCCGTTCTAGCTCCCAACTGACACTGTGTGGCGGAGAGCTATTGGTGACAGCATCACCACAGTGCTGAGGGTGAACAATGGAGCATGCGACCAGCACAAATCAGTGACACGTACACTATATTGACAAAAGTATTGGGACACGTGCCTTTACAAGCACGTGAACTTTAATGGCACCCCAGTCTTCCTTCGTCTGTAGGGTTCAATATTGAGTTGGCACGACCTTTACAGCAATAACAGCTTCAACTCTTCTGGGAAGGCTGTCCACAAGGTTTAGGAGTGTGTCTATGGCAGTGTTTCTCAACTCCAGTCCTCAAGGCGCACCAACAGGTCATGTTTTCAGGATTTCCCTCAGATGAAACAGCTGTGGTAATTACTAAGGCAGTGAAACTGATCAAATCACCTGTGCAAAATAGTGGAAATCCCAAAAACATGACCTGTTGGTGTGCCTTGAGGACTGGAGTTGAGAAACACTGGTCTATGGGAATGTGTGACCATTCTTCCAGAAGCGCATTTCTGAGATCAAGCACTGATGTGGACGAGAAGACTTGGCTCGCAGTCCCTGCTCGAATTCATCCCAAAGTTGTTCTATCTGGTTGAGGTCAGGACTGTGCAGGCCAGTCAAGTTCCCCCACCCCAAACTCGTTCATCTATGTTTTTATGGACCTTGCTTTGTGCACTGGTCCAAATCATTTGGTGGAGGGGGGATTATGGTGTGAGGTTGTTTTTCAGGGGTTGGGCTTGGCCCCTTAGTTCCAGTGAAGGGAACTCTTAAGACGTCAGCATACCAAGACAATTTGGACAATTTCGTGCTCCCAACTTTGTGGGAACAGTTTGGGAATGGCCCCTTCCTGTTAAAACATGACTGTGCACCAGTGCACAAAGCAAGGTCCATAAAGACATGGATGAGCAAGTTTGGGGTGAAGGAACTTGACTGTCCTGCACAGAGTCCTGACCTCAACCCAATAGAACACCTTTGGGATGAATTAGAGAGGAGACTGCGAGTCAGGCCTTCTCGTCCACCTCAGTGCCTGACCTCACAAATAGTGGTCAAACATTTCCATAGACACACTCCTAAACCTTGTGGACAGCCTTCCCAGAAGAGTTGAAGCTGTTATAGCTGCAAAGGGTGGGCCAACTCAATATTGAACCCTACGGACCAAGACTGGGATGCCATTAAAGTTCATGTGCGTGTAAAGGCAGGTGTCCCAATACATATGGTAATATGTGGCAGCATGGAATAAGCCCCACATCTGTCGCAAATATGTGTACAGATGATGGAAATAGGTTAAAGCTGAAGTCTAATTTGTTTATATGTTGCTGTCCCTGGTCCCACCACACAAAATGCTAATTGTTTAATGATTTTAATAAACATTCCTGTTCTCATTATATACCTTACTTGAGACCCAGTGACATAACTAGGACTCTGTGTCTCCCTATGGAATGCACGGTCAACAAGGTCCTTCCTGAAATTATCACTGCACCCTTCCTCCATACTCTTCTAAAGTGCCCTCAACCTTGATGCATATATCAAAATACTTTGTTGGGTGGATGTCTGTCTGAAGGCATGGACGTTCTAGGAAGAATGCATTTGAATGCAGACTGCCCCAGATAAGGAGGAAAGGGCTAGATGGATGTGCCCAAGCCAGGAAATAAGGCAGGCTCTCTCTGAATAGCTGCAGATTTCGAATGCACACTGTGAGGCACTCACAGAGTGCAGAGATATGTATTAGTGTTAGAGTAAGTGATTTCAGTATACAAGAGGATTTTGCACGGATGTGCAAGACTAAAGATGAGGCTGGAGTTCAGCGTTAAATGTCAGTACTGTATTTAGGTTTTTAATGGGATAGTACAAAAGCAAGCACTAGTGTAATTAGACTGGTGTACTATTACTATGTGCATTTTGTCCACTAATTACATGCAGAAACACAGCTTATGCAATGTCAGGGGAAAGCGTAAGCTTCTCAGCTTTATTTAGGGTTGTAGAAAATGATAGCTGAGAACTTATCATAACAGTTATATTGTAATTTGGATAGAAAATCGTAAAGGGAAACCATTTCTGAAGATACAAGACATATGGTTGCTATGCTAATCCAGTTGCTTCCATACTTACTGAGTCGCTTACCTGTAACACGTATGCACATGAGCAGTTCATTTTCTGCATACTTATTCTAGGTCACTAAGCTGGAAAAAGACAAAATGGTTGTAAACCCTTACATATACCCAGTGAGGTGACTGGCCTCAGGTGATACACAGAGCTGAAACAAATCCTCCTACATAAGTTGTACCTGTTTATCTTCAGTCTTCTCTTCAAAGTGTAGAATGTATACAGCATCTCTGAGCTTTCAGAAAGCAGGGGGCGGAGAGCTAAGGTTACACTCGGAAGAACTCAGTGAGCCCTGATTGGAGGGAAAAGACACACCCCCTTCACAAAGCACACAGGAACAGGGCTGAGGCTGTCAATCACAGGCTGTGTGCAGGAGGTCCCTCCCCGTCACCTTTTTAGCTCTTGGTGTCAGGAAAACTTGTCAGAAGTGACTCATGCAGATAGCAGAGGAACAAGGCAGCAGAGAGAAATCATACTCAGTCTCTGGATTGAGACAAGTACACACTATAGAAGGATATGCTTTGTTCATATTTCATGTCTGATGTTTACAACCACTTTAGGCCTTAGATCAAGATGGGAATCAGAAGGTGTAGCACAAAATTACATTTTATTCCTCTTTATGAACTACTTGCCTTGTTTATGCCTTAGGACTGCATTGGGAATTGCTGCCCAACGCAGCCCAATTCATAACTAAAAGCTCTGCCAAAGGCAGGTTCCTTGTTGTGCCTGCCCATTATTATCCTTATAAAACAGATAAATCTCTTTGTAGTCCTATGATCCAAGGTATGTTTTAGTGCCCATGACTTTTTGGCTTTGGATTAGCACCTACCACAGAGCCAGAATAGGTCTTAAGCACAGCACTACATCCTCCGATGGCCTCCTTCGCAGCATTATCTTGTTACTTAATTAAAGCGAAACTTCATTTTCCTCTGCTTACCTGTTATCCAGGGTTATCATCAATTCACATACTCACCTGACCATGCCACTGCCACATGTTTTGTTCATCTTTGTTCCTGACATCATTGGGTGCCAAGTTTCTCTTCCTGGTTCAGGTAGCCCAGGCTTCTGATGCCACAGGCCAGGCCCGCCCTCCCTTGGTCGCTGTCAATGTGCACATATCCCAGGAGGCTGCAGCACAGAGGAGACATCATTCATGCCTAGGCAAAAATGGAGGCCGGGGATAGGCCAAAAAAAAAATTAAATTTTTGATTGCGAAGGAGGGGTTTGGGGAAGAAGATGGAGGGCAATAATGCCAAGTGCATATAGTGGGGTGAAGGTCTGCTTTAAGTATAATTGTGCTTTATAGTGCACAGAGTAATGGTGTGCTGAAAACCAGTGCATCATTACAGCCAATTGTCTGCTCTGTTGGAGACGTTTATCATGATTCTTTTTTTTATTTATTGTACCTGATGTGTACCTGATCATTTTAAATTAGGGTCATAAGTCACACTACAAAGTATAAACAATGTTTATCCCTGAAAATATATAACCTACTTGTATCTAAGTGCTTTTACTTTGAAGCTTTGGTGATTTACCACATTGGAAATAGATTGTAAAGCTAAAAAGAGCTACAGTTCCTCCTAGTGGTAGAAAGTGAGAGTGCAGGCTGATGTTAAAATCCTGTAATTGTCTACTGCAAGTATTATTATACCGTATTTATTTAGTACCAACAGAAGCACATCTGATGCTTCTGCTTCCAGTAAGATGTTCCAGAAGAAATAACCACTTCTCATAGTCAGCGCAAACACGCGGTCGTGCTAACCAATGACCGCTTGTCAATGCTAGAATTATGATCGATATTCTTTGACCTGAAGCAGTGGATACACGCACCTACTCAATCTGAAGGCAATAACCTTGACCTCGTTTTCTCTAACTTTTGCACTCCATGCAACCTCTCTAACTATCCATTCCCTCTCTCTGATCACCACCTTATTAGTTTCACTCTCTCCCTCTCCTCCACCTCCTCTCCCTGCAACCGTCTAAAAGTTAGCCGCAGAAACCTACGTCTCCTCCTCTCGACAACCTCTACGACAAAATCTCACCCCTATCCTGCACCAACCTAGCCACTTCTGTCTACAGCGCTTCACTTCTAGCCTCACTGGACTCACTGGCCCCCCCCCCCCCCCCTCACTACACACAGAATCAGGCTCCGACCCCTTCAACCTTGGCAAACAGATGATACTAGAAGTCTGAAAAAACAGTCGTGCTCGTGAGCACCTTTGGCATAAGACTAATGCCCTGTACACATGACTGGTTTTGCCGTCGGAATAAACTCCGAAGGTTTCTCCGACGGAACTCAGACGGAATTCCATTCAAGCGGTCTTGCCTACACACGCTCAAACCAAAGTCCGACCGCCAAGAACTCGGTAACGTACAACACGTACGACGGGACTGGAAAAAGGAGGTTCAATATCCAGTAGCCAATAGCTTCCGTCTCGTACTAGCTTCAGAACATGCGTCATTTTTGGTCCGTCGGAACAACATGCAGACGAGCGGTTTTCCCAATAGGAATTGGTTCCGTCGGAAATATTTAGAACAGGTTCTCTTTCCAGGTCCGTCAGAATTTTCTAAAAAGAAATTCCGATGAGGCATACACACGATCGGAATATATGATGAAAAGCTTCCGTCTGACTTTTTCTGTCGGACATTCCGCTTGTGTGTACGCGGCATAAGTCTCAGAGAGATTTCAACCAATATAAATCTGCCCTCCAAAAGTACAATTCCAGCCTCCTCACTGCTAAGCAGACCTATTTTATCACTCACATTAGCAACTTATCATACCGTCCCCATCAACTCTTCTCTACCTTCAGCTCTCTACTTCGTCCTCCACCCACCAACTCACTGCCCAGGAGATCGCCAATCACTTCAAACAGAAGATTGATACAAATCGCGAGGAGAACTCTACTGTTCAGATACCCTCCATGCTTTACACTTCATGCCCACAGGTACAATCATTACTTTCCTCTTTGAACCCCACCACTTTAGACGAGGTTGCTAAACTACTTGCTAACGTCCACCTTACCACCAGCCCTCTGGATCCGGTTCACCCACTAGCTCTATGCTACACTCTCTAACCCACATCTTCAATCTCTCCCTCTCTTCTGGCATCTTCCCCAACTCCATAAAACATGCACTTGTCAGACCCATACTTAAAAAGCCCTCACTGAACCCATCCAGTCTTAACAACCGATGCCCCATCTCCTTGCTCCCCTTCTTATCCAAACTCCTTGAACATCTGGTCTACAACCGACTGAGCGTCCACCTCACTGATAATAGCCTTCTTGATCCCCTTCAGTCTGGATTTCGTCCTCAACACTCCACAAAAACTGTTCTCTTAAAACTAACAAACGATCTACTAACGGCCAAAACCAATCAACACTATTCTGTACTCCTACTCCTGGACCCCTCAGCTGCCTTTGATATGGTTGACCACCCCCTCCTCAGAAAACTCCATGCCTTTGGTCTCCATGACTGTACTCTTCCCTGGTTCTCTTCCTACTTATCCAACCGCACCTTTAATGTTTCTTACAACTCTACTTCCTCCCCACCTCTTCCTTTTTCTGTCGGGGTCCCCCAAGGTTCTGTTCTTGGACCTCTCCTATTTTCAATCTACACCTCCTCCCTGGATCAGCCACCCATGGCTTCCAATACCACCTCTATGCTGACGACACCCAAATCTATTTCTCTACCCCTCAGCTCACTCCCTCTGTCTACTCACGTATCACTAATTTACTATCGGATATATCAGTCTGGATGTCACCCCACTTCCTCAAACTCAATCTATCCAAAACCAAACTTATAATTTTTCCTCCCCCATATGCCCCTTCCCTTAAACTCTCTGTCAAAATCGATGGCACAACTATAAGCCCATGCCCACATGCCAAGGTTCTAGGTGTAGTCCTGGACTCTGAACTCTCCTTTACGCACCATGTCCAATCACTGTCCAAATCTTGCCGTCTAAACCTCCAAAATACGCCACTTTCTAACCAATGACACAACAAAGCTCTCAATTCACTTGCTGGTCATCTCTTGCCTCAACTACTGCAACTCCCTTCTCATTGGCTTACCTCTACATAGTCTATCACTTCTTCAATCCATCATGAATGCTGCTGCCAGACTCATCCACCTTACCAATCGCTCTGTGTCTGCTACCCCTCTCTGTCAATCCCTCCACTGGCTTCCGCTCACCCAACAAATTCAATTCAAAATACTAACAACTACTTACAAAGCCATCCACAATTTAGCCCCCAGCTACATCACTAGCCTAGTCTCTAAATACCAACCTACTCGTTCTTTGTTCCTCTCAAGACCTCCGGGTCACCTCCTCCCATGCTTGCCTCCGGGACTTTTCCAAAGCCCCTCCAATTCTATGGAATGCCTTACCCCAATCTGTCGGCTTATCTCCTACTCTATAAGCTTTTAGATGATCCCTGAAAACCCTTCTCTTCAGAGAAGCCTACCCTACCCATACCTAACAATTGTATTTTCATTTTCTCCATCAGCTCAGTTATTACCTTTTGTTTCCACTTGTCCCTCCCTTGTAGATTGTAAGCTCTAATGAGCAGGGCCCTCTGATCCCTCCTGTATTGATTTGCATTGTAAGTGTACTGCCTGCCCTCATGTTGTAAAGCGCTGCACAAACTGTTGGCTATATATAAATCCTGTATAATAATAATAATAATCACTCCAGGGCTGCGGTGTACAGACCGCTACACTGGCAGAGAAAGGCCCCCAATAATTAATTTTTTGCGATATAAATGAAAAAAGACCGAAAATTTTGAAAAAAAAACCATGAGATTTTCTACTTTTTGTTATAAAAGAAAATCCAACAAACTCAATTTTAGTCATACATTTAAGCCAAAATGTATTCAGCCACGTCTTGGGTAAAAAATTTTTAAAACAAGCGTATATTTATTGGTTTGCACAAACTATGGTACATTTACTGGAATTTACACAGCTTTTAGTTTATGACTGCAGTTTATGACACCTCATTTCTTGAGGTGCTAAAAAGCAGGGCAGTACAAAACTACTCCAAATTACCCCATTTTCGAGAGTAGACACCCCAAGAAATTTGCTGAGAGGCATGTTGAGCCTATTGAATATTTTATTTTATTCCTCACAAGTGATTGAATAATGGCACAAAAAAAAAATTTACACAAAGTATCTTGACATTTCAAGGCCTCCGAAACTGTGATAGGTAGTGAGGACTGAAATGAACAATTTATGCCCTTTGAAAGCCTGTACACAGCTAGGCTCTCAAAAAGTCTCACACATGTGATATCCCCGTACTCAGGAGAAGCAGCAGAATGTATTTTGGGGTGTAAATTCACATATACCCATGGCATGTTTGAGCAATATATCATTAAGTGACAACTTTGAGAAAAAAAATAAACAATTGTAATTTTCCTGAAACTTGTGGCAAAATTTAAAATATTCCATGGACTAAACATGCCTCTCAGAAAATAGCTTGAAGCGTCTACTTTCCAAAATGGGGTAATTGGGGGGGGGGGGGGTGGGTTGTGCTATCTTGACATTTCAGGGCCTCCGAAACTGTGATAGGTAGTGAGGCGTGAAATCAAAAATTTACACCCTTAGAAACCCCAAAGGCGGTGATTGGTTTTTGGGGTCCTGTACGCGGCTAGGTTGCCAAAAAGTCTCACATGTGGTATTCCCATACTCAGGAGAAGCAGAAGAATGTATTTTGGGGTGTATTTCACATATACCCATGGCATGTTGAAGTGACAACTTTATGTAAAAAAGAAATAAATGACATTTTTGTCATTTTCCCGAAACGTGTGGCAAAATATAAAATATTCCATGGACTCAACATGCCTCTCAGCAAATAGCTTGGGGTCATTTGGGGGGGGGGGGGGTTGTGTTATCTCGACACTTAAGGGCCTCCGAAACTGTGATAGGTAGTGAGGAGTAAGAGCAACAATTCACGCCCTTAGAAAGCCTGAAGGAGATGATTGGTTTTCAGGGTCTCTTTGGTAGTTGTGGACACAGAGGAGCTTCTCAACAACACCAGTCACCGTAGTAATTTGGACTGCCGTATCTGGGTGAATGGAACGAAAACGTTCAGTTTGTCCTTCCATTTTACTGCAAGTAATTCATTGGACCTTAAGCAGGCTCTCTCTCCCTGGCTAAAAAGTTGCTCGCTTGAATAAAAATTGTCCACGTATAAATGGTACCCCTTTCCGAATAAGGGTGACACCAACTTCCAAATAATCTTGCTGTTGCTCCCTATAAAGTCTGGGCAGTTGGGGTGCTCCAAGCTGCTATCTTTTCCCTCTTAAAGCAGAAAACTCCATGTATAGCCTGTGGCCCTATCACAGAGCTTATACACCTTGACCCCATATCTGGCACCCTTGCTGGGGAGATACTGTTTGAAAACAAGACGGTCAGAAAAGGTAATCAGGGACTCATCAATGCAGACATCTTGATCGGGGATAAACAAGGCTGCAAATTTTTAATTAAAGTGGTTTACAAGGGGCTGAATTTTATGGAGCCGATCAAGTTCAGGGTGACCCTGAGGACAACAGAGTTCATTGTCATTGAAATCTAGACCTGGCCATGGCAGCAGAGAACATGGGCATATGGTGAATTGGGTCACTGGAGCAATATGACCGCAACTCACTCTTTTTAGTAATGCCCATATTTAGGGATAGGCCCAGAAAGGGCCTAAATTGGGGAACCATTATAGGTTTCCAGCCAAATTGTCTGGCAAGGGGTGAATTTGAGTTTTGGACGATAAATTGACCAGCATATAAATTGCTTTGGTCCACAATAGATCCGTACAGATCTTCCAGGAAAACAGCTCAAAAAATTCAAGGGGCGTTAAATCTGCTGTTTCCACCTGAATTCCGGGTTGGCCAGTGAATGGGGGAAGTACGGGCGCTGCAGAATCTGTGGGCTGCCAATCCGGATTTGCAAGCGCATCAGGAAGGGCACTATGGGCTCTACGGGCCTGTTTTTGAATTCCTGGTGGCTGCGGGACACTACTTGTGTTAGCCACGGCACCAGCTTGAACTGCACCTCGCCACATCACCAAGTGATACTACAGTGCAGGTTTGTCTACAACCAGGGTGTACTAGGCCGCTGGTGCTCGCCAGTTCACCAGAAAGTTGAGCGGCACTAGTACTGACACTCTGCTGCATATGAGTATCATGCAGTTGTTGCACCTCAGCAACAGAAGAACGGGGTCGGGCATGCCTGACCTTAGCAGGGACCACTACTCTGTCATCAGAGCTATCTGTTGGGGTGCCGCTCTCTACAGGTTCAAATACTGAGCCTGAATCTGACAGTGAGGACCCCCCGCTCTAATCTGTCATGCTCAGCATCCTGTAGGCCTCTACACTAGTGTACCTTTCGTTTGACATTTAGGCCAATAAATTTATAGGCAACTAGTGCAACTCACAGGTTAAAAAAAAAAAAAAAAAAAAGCACCTGGTTGTCAGAGAACTGTTTGAACTGCTACAAAAAAAAAAAAGAACTGCTAGGGCTAATAGCGATCAGGCCCGACTCTGCTAAACTCTGCGGTTTTGTGTACTGTTTTGGAAGTGATCTTCTGCTACTGCACTTGGGTGGGCTGGGCAGAGGGGCCAAATGCAGGTGCTGGCAGGGGTCAGGGCTGATCCTGCTAATGCCGTGTTTTTGGGAACACTATACGAATGGGGACTCTAACATAGTTCTGCTCAGATCAAAGATATTGATCCATTCAGACACTATTCTAGTAATGGAGGTATATAGTGCGTTTGTGTGCGCGTGTGTGTTAGTGGCAATCAATAGAAATGTGCATTCGTTTTCATCCGAATGCATTTTTTTCAGAATTTCAGGGATTTTCATGATCATTTTACCAAAGGATAACAAATGCGTAGAATCCGAAATCCAAAATAAAAAAAATGCTTTATTTTTGTATGCATTATATTTTTGTATCGTTGCCACAACAGTTCGATATAGATAGATAGAAGATTCGACATGATAGTGACAATAGCGATCTGTGTCTATTGAACCTGCGGTTGAATGTGCCTAACCTAACTCTATTAGTCCAAGATTATTGGACATAGAGAAAAGATTTGACATTATAGAGCCATGAAGATTCGACGAAGCAGCTAAAAACATACGATTGCTGCGAGATGACATTTACGGTCAAATACTCCGTCCATAGGCTATAGAAGAATTCTAATGTTGTTTGACTAGTAATAAGAATTATAATTACTAGTCAAAAAACATTAGAATTCTACTATAGCTTGTGGGCAGAGGATTCGACCGGAAATGTACGATCGTGGCATCGTACAGTTTAGCTGCTTTGTCAAATCTTCTTAGGACATCTGACAGACACCATAAGCCTTAAATTGACAAATTCTACCTTAATTTGGATTTTCGTACGAATGCATTTTTTAACAAAACAAAATCAAAAAACTAATTTCGGGAGTAACTAAATACATTTATTTTTCGGACGAAATTCTGAAGTGAAATATTTCAGTGTGCACATGTCTAGCAATCAAAGGGTTAAAATATGACGCGGTCTGGGATCTACGCTAACACTGACACTAACTAGCATCACCCGTGGCACTAATACAGTGATCAGAAAAGAAATCTGTACACTATACTAATGACACTGATAGGGAGTGAAAGGGTTAACTGGGGGTGATCAAAGGGTTAAACCTTTATTAGGGAATATATGGGGGGTACCCTAAACCTATCTGGGCCTACCACTAACTGCCCTAACGCTGCTTAGCGTCACAAGTGATACCAATACAGTGATCAGTAAACATATGAACACTGCACTTGGTGACACTGTGACAGGGAGTGAAAGGGTTAACTGGTGGGGGGCGATCAGGGGGTGAAAACATGTGCCTACGTGTACTGGTGTTAGTGTAGTGTTGTACTCACAGTGAGATGCTCTCTCCCCACACGCTGGAACCAAAAGGGCTCCAGGAGGGGAGATTGCATCACTTCCTGTGCCTGTGTTTACATTACACAGGTATAGGAAGTTTGGTCAGAACCGATCAGGAGGTCCAGGAAATAAATCATTGGCCTGGACCTGATGAGTAATCAGTTCTGAACCTAATCCGATCTCTGCGCGCGAGTTCCATACCTGTACGGGGCGTCCTGCGGCAGTATATGTACGTGGGGCAGTCTGGAACTGGTTAAAGCATGCAAAGGGCCGCAGTTTGGAGTCCACTGTACTTAAGTATTAGAGCATGCTCACTTTCAATATAAATTTTCACTTCTCTTAGTGAAAGCACATTTAGGCAAGAATACCCAATCATGTGAAAAGAGAAGGGAAGGAAAAAAAAAACAAAAACTACACTACAGCAACTGGCCGAAGGGGAGACCGTTACCTGGATCTCACACGCAATGCTTATGTGAGTCCATTCATCTCCACCGCCTATCTGTTACTGATGTCTGAGGCATACCTTTGATGACCCTCCACCGGACCGGATCATCCAACTGCAGGAGTTCCGCAAACAGGAGATGGCTACAGCCACAACTTTTACTTCCTGACTGAGACGGCAAACAACACAGGGTGAGATCTTCCCTTTTTGCATCCCTGATCCGGGACTGTTATACCTAGTTATTCACCGCATGTGTTATTTGGCTTCCGTCCTACAGTGTCAGCTTACCATTCATCCTGCCTCCCCCATCCAAGCTGCATGCATGCTCCATCCACATCTCTTGGTCTACAGCCTTGTGAGCCATTCCCGGCCTAGATAGGCTCCGACCAACCAGCCCACAGATATATCTGTCCTGCAGCAACGGCGGTGTCATTCATTTCATTTCCCCCTGTTTGTCCGCTCCATCACCATTCTTTGACATCATTGTCCCCCCCTACCACGGCCAGTCCTTTAGTTCATCACATTACTCAGCGCTGATCAAACCCTGCTGTCACAACCACACAGCATTTATTCCACACTTGTTGTCCTTCTCCATGCTCTCCGGACTTCCTATCAATATTTTGCATATTTACAACATGTCTGGATACCACGGCTGCTTATCTGTTCTTAGTATATGAAGTCACTTATCTATCATGAGTGTTTGGTTGTGACAGGTGGCCACCTGTGTATGCACATGACAGTTAGTCCTTTTTAATGGTGATGGTACCTGATTAATCAGGATATCCTCTGGATTGGTGTATATTGTGAGTTTTGTTTCATTAAAATTTATCATATCTATATTGACTCCTGCCTGTTCCCTTCCTATGAATTCACTTTTTCCTCCCCCCCATTTTTTCAAAAACCCCCCAATATAGCACAACTTCACCTCTCTCCCCAGCCTAATTTCAACTGTGCTTTGCAAAGAGAAAATTCACTTAGCATGAATAAATAAAATTAAGTTTTACTGAGTTCAGTAATAAACATTTTTTGTTTAGGGCTCGTTTACACTTGCTGCAAAACATGGCTTTGGACACGCTTCTTTAAACGTCAAAGACCCAGTCACTAAATAAAATGGTTAGCTTTCAGTCCTGTTCACACATTGTGTTTGCTTCGCTTAAAAAATTATACCCCATGTCGCTTTAGTGGTGCTTCAAAGCAGCTTCAAAGCCTCCATACAAATCTATGACAAAGCTCACTTGAAGCACGTGCAGCTTTTGAGGGGCTTTTAGTCATCTTTAGCTTTGCTTTGGAGAAACTGCAAGTATGAGCTATCAACACACACACACACACACAGGGCATTTGCCAAGCTTCATTAAAGTGATATTAAAGCTTTGCTTGTTATACTTACCTGCAGTGTGCAGTGGTTTTGCACAGAGCAGCCCTGAACCTCCTCTTCTCGGGTCCCATGCCAGTGATCCTTGCTCCTCCCAGGTGCCCCGCAGAGCAAGCAGCTTGGGTGCACTCAATAGTGTGATACTGGCGCAAGTTGTTACACAAAATGCTTGATCTGACAAGGGATGAGGGGGTAAAACCACTCAGTCAGGGGTCACCAGTCTGAGTGGGGCTTGTGGACACCGTAGATAGGGGGAATAAGTCTATGTCTAGGCAACGGATCATAGTCCATTGTTGAGAATGGGAAACAGTTCTTAGGGCAAGCCTCTTAGGGGAAGGAGAAGCAAAAACTCCAGGAACATGTAAAACAAACAATAGAAGCACAGCTGAAGTAAACTGTATGACATTTAATATAAACAAGGCATAAAAACACATCATGGTAAGTGAAGAGAAGCAAATTGTGAAGTCCTGTGAGATGAGTCTCTGCACTGGCTGGGTTGTAGCGGTGGTTCGATAGCCTTTTCTCCTGTGGGCGCCAATCATCAGCTTCATGTATTAGGCTGGAACAGGAAGAGGGGCTGGAATGCACATGGACCGCAGCAGCGTCTGATAAAACCAGATATGATGCAACGCATTTCCGAGTATGCGGTCTGCCAATGGTGATGACAGGCACGCTCCTTTTTAAAGCTGGTTTGTGTAGAAATGTGATTGCATTATATAAGGGGCGTTGATTGGCTGATGTGGTGCAGCAGTTAACACGTACATGAATGGCCAGGTCTCTAGTGGCTGGGATTGGTGCTATCTTGTGTCTTAAAACTAGAACTACCCATAAATAAAACATGGTCAGATTACAAGTACTTGGTACTAGCAGGACAACAAAAGGTGCAAATTTTAAAAACATAAAAACACAGGGAGATGACACGCATTTAATGTTGAATGGTAACAATTAAAAAAAAACAAACTATATTTTAAGAGAGAACCTGCATAAAATTGAATGTTGTAATGACATTGATTCCGCTAATGTGGTGTGTTCTATGTGTAGACCATTACATGCTCGCATAATTAGACTATATTAAAATAGTAATGACCAAACCCTGTTATGGTATAGCAGCGAGTTTCCCCCCATTGTGTTTGGTATAGTTTTTGGCATGTCTTGTCCTCTTCATGGTGGCTCAATTCCAAGTCTATGGGTTTGACAGGTTTTAATTTACTTGGAGCAATTTTATTACTAAGGTTGGATGCTTTTCGGTACGTGACCCTAGGTTTTTCTGGTAGGATGGTTTTTAGATGTGGGTCCTCCAGTCAGAATGTTCCAGTGCTTAGCCAGAATATTTTCCGTGTGTTTGTACTTATGATGGAATTTGGTGATGAATCTGAATCTGGTTGAATTGTCAAGGGTCTCCTTGTTGGTGCATGCTGGTTTGCCGTCAAGGTAAAAATTGTGTGCCTGCTCAACAAGGGACTCTGTATAGCTCTTGGCGAGTAGTTTTTCTTTTAAGAAGGTGACTGTTCTATATAGTCTGTAGTGTTGGTACACTTTTG
Organism: Lithobates clamitans; assembly: GCA_037952925.1. Classification (NCBI taxonomy): domain Eukaryota; kingdom Metazoa; phylum Chordata; class Amphibia; order Anura; family Ranidae; genus Lithobates; species Lithobates clamitans. The sequence continues at coordinate 6,646,375 of JBBGZY010000240.1, read as the reverse complement.
TCTGCAGTACTGGCCTTTGGGGATATTTTTTGTCATGGGGTAATGACAACTGTTATAGTGTAGTAGTTTCCCCCAGTGGGTTTGGTATAGTTTTCGGCTTGTCTTGTCCTCTCGTGGCTCAATTCCAAGTCTAGGAAAGCTAATGTGTTTTGGTCTTGGATGTATGTGAAGGAGAGTCCAAATGGGTTGTGATTGGAATGTTCTACAAAATCCTTCACTAGGTCTGGGGGGCCATCCCAGATGATGATTATGTCGTCTATGTAATGGCCAAAAAATATTAGGTTACTGACAAATGGGTGGTTGTTCCAAATGTACCTGGTTTCCCATAAACCCATGGCCAGATTTGCATAAGATGGTGCAAAGTTTGCACCGATAGCGGTTCCCTGTATTTGTAGGAAGAATTCCCCATTAAATCTAAAATAGTTATGGGTCAGACAAAAATCTGTAGCATCCAAGATGAACTGGACTTATCTGGAGTTAGAATGTAGAGGGTTCACATCAAGTGAAAACCATGTGTAAGTGGGTTCCCATGTATATGGTTATAAGAGTTCTAAGAGGTTAGTGCCATCTCTTATGTAGGATTGGAGGTTTTTGGCTAGTGGTTGTAAGAATTAGTCTATAAATTTGCAAAAACCCTGTCGTGATGCTATCCATGGCGGCTATAATGGGTCTGCCATGGTTTTCCGAACATAGACCAATTCTTACAACCACTAGCCAAAAACCTCCAACCCTACATAAGAGATGGCACTCACCTCTTAGAACTCTTACAACCATATACATGGGAACCCACTTACACATGGTTTTCACTTGATGTGAACCCTCTACATTCTAAGTGGGTTCCCATGTATATGGTTATAAGAGTTCTAAGAGGTTAGTGCCATCTCTTATGTAGGATTGGAGGTTTTTGGCTAGTGGTTGTAAGAATTAGTCTATAAATTTGCAAAAACCCTGTCGTGATGCTATCCATGGCGCCTATAATGGGTCTGCCATGGTTTTCCGAACATAGACCAATTCTTACAACCACTAGCCAAAAACCTCCAACCCTACATAAGAGATGGCACTCACCTCTTAGAACTCTTACAACCATACACATGGGAACCAACTTACACATGGGTTTCACTTGATGTGAACTCTCTCTACACATCTATCCCTAGACCCATATTCTAACTCCAGACAAGTCCAGTTCATCTTGGATGCTACAGAATTTTGTCTGACCCATAACTATTTTAGCTTTGATGGGGAATTCTTCCTACAAATACAGGGAACCGCTATCGGTGCAAACTTTGCACCATCTTATGCAAATCTGGCCATGGGTTTATGGGAAACCAGGTACATTTGGAACAACCACCCATTTGTCAGTAACCTAATATTTTTTGGCCATTACATAGACGACATAATCATCATCTGGGATGGCCCCCCAGACCTAGTGAAGGATTTTGTAGAACATTCCAATCACAACCCATTTGGACTCTCCTTCACATACATCCAAGACCAAAACACATTAGCTTTCCTAGACTTGGAATTGAGCCACGAGAGGACAAGACAAGCCGAAAACTATACCAAACCCACTGGGGGAAACTACTACACTATAACAGTTGTCATTACCCCATGACAAAAAATATCCCCAAAGGCCAGTACTGCAGACTCAGACAAAAAACTGTACCAACACTACAGACTATATAGAACAGTCACCTTCTTAAAAGAAAAACTACTCGACAAGAGCTATACAGAGTCCCTTGTTGAGCAGGCACACAATTTTTACTTTGACGGCAAACCAGCATGCACCAACAAGGAGACCCTTGACAATTCAACCAGATTCAGATTCATCACCAAATTCCATCATAAGTACAAACACACGGAAAATATTCTGGCTAAGCACTGGAACATTCTGACTGGAGGACCCACATCTAAAAACCATCCTACCAGAAAAACCTAGGGTCACGTACCGAAAAGCGTCCAACCTTAGTAATAAAATTGCTCCAAGTAAATTAAAACCTGTCAAACCCATACACGCCACACAACTATGTCTCTTCACTCTCAATGGCATGTTCCGTTGTAAAAAGGCACTATGAAAAATATGTGCTTTCGTAAACGTCAAAAAAAGAATACACTGCCAAAAGGAAAAACATAAATCTGATGAATTTTATAATTGTTCATCGGATTTTGTCATTTACCGTTTGACACGCCCATGAAAATTTGTTGTTGTACGTAGGCCGTACCATCCGCCCACTCCTAAAACATTTTGGAGAACACCAACACCTAGTAGAGGAAGGAATAAACAAATGTAGTGTCCCTCGCCACTTTGCGAACTGCCATAAAAAAAAATCCACCACAGGCCTCGAAGTTTGGGTACTGGAGCAAATATCCAGGGGTCTCCCAGAGGCAGAGAGATTTCACCCGCTTTGCGAAAGGGAGACATATTGGACATACTCTCAGGATAACCTCTCGCCAGGAGGATTGAATGAGGAATTAGAGGTGGCAACCATCATAACATCACACACCAGCTCACATACACACATTACTCTATTCCTTCTTTCTTCCCCCTTCTCTTCTTGTCCCAACTAAATCCCTCCCCCCCATCCATTTTTCCCCCCTACCTCCGTAGATCTCATCCATACTTTAATCAATGTACTATTTTTGTTACAGATCCTTGTCCTACTAATTCAACCTGGAAGTCGGGTGGTCCCTACTCCAAGGGAGGTTGAGCACAATTGTCACTTCTTTATCCCTCCCCCCTTTTTTTTCATCACTCAGTTCAGTAAGTATATAGTGGTATAAGGTTAACCCAGTTACCCATATCACTACTGTGGTCTGACCTGCGTTGTGCATGACTGGTAGCCCTGCCCCTCAGTGGTGTCGAGCCAATTTTGCAGCTGGCATAGCTGGAGATAGGGTACCCAGTCGCCCACAAAGGAATCATATACCATGATATCCATAGCATCCACCTCACCATTGCACTCCCCACCCTTTCCATCATGCTGAGCATAACTATAAATTATCTATACCACTTACTTTATACGACATATGTGGATAATTCCGTGTATATTGCACATCATCTCTACTTAGGTGAGGTGATGGGCAATAGACTCTAGACAATAGTCTATTACGTACAATATCCTGTCATATTATATTCTTTTACAGAATGGCCCAAATGACCAGACGTTGTGTCCATATTAAAAGGTGCTCTGACAGACATGTTGATATATTCATCAATTATTGCATATCACATATGCCTATTCCCCGGATACCCAGTAACCTAGTTTTGTATAGGTGCAAAATTCTGACACGTTTGTTATATATACATATATATACACACACACACATATATATATATATATACATACACACATATATATATATATACATACATATATATATATATATATACATACACACATATATATATATATATATATATATATATATATATATATATATATATATATATATATATATATTCACAACAAAACATTTGTCAACCATTCCAGCATCTACTTCTATACATCTTGTTATAACACATATGATCTGTCCAATTGTGGTCTCCCCCATGCACACAGAGAGCTTTTTAATATAGACTAAATTATGCAAGCATGTAGTGGTCTACACACAGAACACACCATATTAGCGGAATCAATGTCATTACAACGTTCAATTTTATGCGGGTTCTCTTAAAATATAGATATTTCGTTTTTATTAATTTTTACCATTCAACATCATATTATCGACACTTCTTTAAGATGCATGTCATCGCCTTGTGTTTTCATGTTTTTTAAATTTGCATATCTTTTGTTGTCCTGCTAGTACCAAGAAAGAGCAAGTGTATGCGCAATAACTCCACGGGATCAATTCTACACAAATAATGTATCAAAAGTCATTCAATGAATAAAAAGAAAGAAATGACAATCCATATGGCAAGCACAGACAAATGGTCTATGTATTACTAAAAAATGGGCTGGAAGGGTAAAAACGTCCAGAAGGAGCAAGCAGGGCTGCCATCATGATGAGAAAGAAACCATATTCTCGAGGCTGAAAGACAAGTGGAGAGGCGCCACTCCACTTGTTGTCTGCTAGTACCAAGCACTGGTAATCTGACCACGTTTTATTTATGGGTAGTTCTAGTTTTAGACCACAAGATAGCACCAATCCCAGCCACTAGGGGGCTTCTCGAACTGTCCATTCAAGCAAGTGTTAACTGCTGCACCACATCAGCCAATCAACGCCCCTTATATAAAAGGCAGTCACATTCCTACACTTGAAAAAGGAGGGCGCCTGTCATCACCATCGGCAGAGCGCATGCTGGGAAACGCGTTGCATCATAAACGGTGATGTCAGACGCCACTGCGGTCCACATGCGCTCCAGCCCTTCTTCCTGTTCCAGCCTAATACACCAAGCTGACAATTGGCGCCCACAGGAGAAAAGGCCATCGAACCACCACTGCAACCCAGCCAGTGCAGAGACTCATCTCACAGGACTTCACGATGTGCTTCACTTACCATGATGTAAGTGTTTTTATGTCTTGTTATATTAAATGTCATACAGTTTACTTCAGCGGCGCACCCATCTTGTTTTGGGGGCACCCAAGCAGGCACGCTCCTGACCTGCAGCTCTGTGTGTCCATTCACACAAGGAGCCACGGCTCATCCCCAACCCTTTCGTCTCCTGAATGGTTCACTGGCTATGACTGACAGCAGTGGAAGCCAAAGGCTCCTGCTGCTGCCAAAAGCCAATCAGGAGTGAGAGTCCCCGGAGAGGCAAGGCTCGCGTTGGCATCACTGGATCAAGAGGGGGCTGAGTTAAGTATTAGGGGGGCTTCTGCACACAGGTGCCTTTACAACCACTTTAAAGCTTCAAAAAAAAGCACCAAAGCATTAAAACATATCAAAAAGCATGTTGGAGAAAGGCACTTTAATGTGTGTTGAAGTCAAAGTAAGTGTAAATGAGCCCTAACAGGTATTCTTTGCAAAATTAATTTTCACTTTAAATGACTTCATATACTAAGATAACTTAAAATTCACTTTGAGGCTGGGTTCACACTAGTGCAAATTGACTGTGGGTTTCTCCGCATCCAATTCACATGACAGGAGACTGTGCCTGGCTCTCAATGGAGCCAGTTTACACATCTTTGTGGCAGCTGCAGAGCACATTGCACAGGGGTTCTGTACATCTTTGGCTCCGTTCCTGGTCCAAAATTCAGGCCAGATTCATCCCTGAAATGGAAAACAGGGACGCAACGGACCCCTGCTGTGAGCCACATCCATTTTAAGTGTGAACCCAGCCTTAAAGTGAGCATGTACTACTCCTTGTACTCCCAGCTCTTTTCCACATGTTGTTTGATACACAGATAGGAGCTGTAGTCCAGGATACATTACAGGCAGCACACACGAGGAGTGCACATGCAGGAAGTGGCCAGAGGTGGCAGCAAAGAGTGCGATGTGAGCTCAATGACACAGAGCAGCAGCTGCTGACTCATACAGAAGCATCCACGGAGCTCCCCTGCACCCGCACCTGCCTTCTCCCATCCCCCACCAGGAGGCTGGGCCCGTCATGACGCTCAGGCCCCTTATAAATGTATGGGCTGTACCCCCCTGAAGGCAGGCCCTGGATGTATGGATGGGAATTTAGCAGATCTAGGGGTAAATGAGGTTTAACTTTATATTAAACCCTCAGTCTTTTCATGCACTTTCAGCAGCTAATTTAATCACTTACCAAGTATGCAGCTTCTTTATCTTTAATTCTTGGATATGATTCAGTTTAAAGTGGCTGTAAACCCACAGGGCACGTAATAAAAAACGAAGGCACCATAGTAATGTGCCCACATCTCCAAAATGAATCTATGTATTTTTACCTTCCAATTCTTTTTCCCTGCGCCTGTATAAGTCCTGTCAACATCAGATATGGGTGGGCAGGTCTCAATGCCGGAGCTCAGGTGTGACATCACATGACTCCCCTCCTATTGCTACACTCCTGGCAAGCAGAGCTGTGCAGCCTAGCCTCACGCACGGCATAGGAAAGTCCCCACTGCGTGCACGTGACACGCAGAGCACCCTCACGGCCCCCTCAGTACATGCATGTCAAAGCTACCAAGCGCCTGTGTGTATAAGAATTTCTGCCGTCGGTAGCTTTTGAGAGCTGATCCATAGAAATCAGAAAATATGGCTTGGCAAAATGGAAAACGGTGAAGAATTTGATGCCAAACAGCACAAGTCTATGTGTAACAAAGCAGTACACTTTTTTTCTACTGAAATCTCCCCCTCACAAGTACCAGCCAATCAGAACTGGGGAAAAGCACCACATGGCTTGGCCAATACTACTGAGGGCAAGAGCAGCCAATCCTGGGAGAACTTTAGGAGATAGGGGGAACGATCTGGTATTGGAAAGCTGGACACATTCTCCCTGCTTTCATGCTCGTACATGAGAGAAATACATCATAGGTCAGTCACAGCAGCGGGCGTGTGGCGACACAAATTTTATTCATGTGTCAGCTTTTAACCCAGCAAGAAAGTATTTCTCAGTGCTGGATTAATGGTCCTTGGCACGACTGGGCACAGATGACAGGGATCCTTTACTGCACCAGGTAGAAGGCTTCATTTTTTTTTTTTTTCAGGTTTACAACCACTTTAAGCTGGTGCCATGACCACTTCCTCAGGTTTCCTGTTTGAGGGTGGCTCTTTCCTCTAGCAGCTTCCTATAGAGTCACCCTTGCATGAAGGACTAGAACTGCGTCTCCCCACACTGTATACATCAATAGAAACGCTCAGCACCCTAGCCTACGATGACAAGGTATTCCCCTGCTCCTCCCCCATGCTAACAGACTGACAGGAAACTGCACTGTCCACCCTTACTGATTGAGTTCAGGGATGCAGCACTGAGACAGCAGGAGCCAGAAGCATTTGAAGTTTTAAACTGCAAGGCCTGGGGGTAAGAATTTGAAAAACAAATTGTTTACTAGGTTTAGTATTTGATTGTGCTTAATATGTTAACTGCTTGCCGACTGTATAACAGAAATACGGCAGCAAGGCAGCACTGCTGCACCAGATCAGGTACTTAGTACGGGATCTGGCACTACTGGGTGTGTGTGCGCACACCGCTGGCAATCCGGCTCTGCTGTGATTTTACACAGCAGATGCCAGCCAATAAATTACCACCGGCAATCGTCCAGAACACACAGAACTGGGCTCTGCCTAGGTAAACAAGGCAGAGCTCTGTCCCGTCAGCGGGGAAGTAATAGAATTACTTCACCCGAAAAGCAGGGAATTAAACCAATTACTTCCCCCTAGTAACAGCACCAAACTGTGTACACAAACACTGGCTAGGTTCCCCTTCCAGCAGGACAACTACCCTAAAGATACAGCCAGAGCTACAATGGAATGGTTTAGATAAAAGCATATTTCAGGTGTTAGAATTGCCCAGTCAAAGTCCAGACCTAAATCCAATTGAGAATCTGTGACAAGACTTGAAAATTGCTGTTCACAGACGCTCTCCATCCAATCTGACAGAGTGTGAGCTATTTTGCAAAGAATTGGCAAAAATTTTCACTCTAGATGTGCCAAGCTGGTAGAGACATCCCCAAAAAGACTTGCAGCTGTAATTTCAGCAAAAGGTGGTTCTACTAAGTATTAACTCAAGGGGGGTTGAATACAAATGCATACCACTTTTTTTTTTTTACAAATGATTATATAAAAATTTGAAAACCATTTATCATTTTCCTGCCACTGTGTGTTGTCTATCACATAAAACTGCAATAAAAACATTTATGTTTTTAGTTGTAACATGACAAAACGTGGAAAATTTCAAGGGGTATGAATCTTTTTCAAGGCACTGTATATAATTTGTGCACTGTGTATGTCCAATATATGTTTGTTTTATTTACTGCTGTTTTTTTTTATACTATAGAACACCTTTGTACCTACTATATATGAGCATCCCTGAAGACTGTAAACCCTCACTTTCAAAAACACGTTGAATGTCTCATTACAATACTAATTCTCAGTTAAGGTTCCAGTATCCACACCTTTAAGCTGCTACCATCTATGTACAAGCCATATTGCCTTTAATATCAAATTTTAATTCTAAAATGTAATAAAGTTTATATTGTTTTACAACTTTGCCTCTGGAGTTTTGTCTGAAAAGCCTACAATAGTCCATATTCCATTGGGGGGTATTTCTTTACTGTTCAGTTTGGGATGATGGCATTCTCACAGATCTCTACCATACATTTTTCTGATTGTCAGTTTAATGGGGAACAGATTGGTGTAATTACAATCTAAGGTTGCCTTGGGCACACTTCCAAATTTGTACGACTGGTCCCAAGAATCGCACCTTGTCTATACAGCAAATATAATTTCTCACAGGAGGTGGATCAGTGCAGCAGAAGTCATGGGGTACATTAAATTCCAGCAGGCTAGCATGTTCTCACTTGCCATAATGTAATTGTAAGAATCATCAATATAACTGAGCATTTATTAGAATAGTGAGATGTATAAAACAAAAATATTACACTTTAACAGTAAACATGAAGTTCAGACGCTTAAACTATATTCAAGTAAATTTTATGGTTTTAATTTTTAGCAATGCAGTTACAGGTTATCACAATGCCAAATTACAAACATTTTCATTATGGATGAATACAAACAACTGGGCACTGGAATATGCATAGAATGGGATGAAATGCACCCTTTCCACAAAGAGAACATCAAGATATGTCTGGATAAATTAGGACACATTTTTTATTTATTTTTGTTTTGTTTTTTTTTTTGTTTTTTTACAAATCTCATTTTTCAGATTTCCATTTAGTCTAGTTAGGAAGTGAAAATGCATTTGGTGCATAAAAATTCTGAAAATTTTTAAACATAAAAAGGAGATACATATCTCTGTATGACTTGTACAAACACCCACCATCAAAACAGATTTTTCTGTTGACACCAACATACAGTCTGAATCATTGTTTTGAAGTTTAACACTATTTAAATTTATTTCTCCCCATTTAAAAATCAAAGGGTACCAGCAACAACTTTTAAACCAACAATGAATTTGTGCACCAACAGTTCAATTTCTATATAGCTATATGTTTATATATAGTTTTACCTTAAAGTGTACTTTTTAAAAATTCTACATAACATTTTTTTGCCATTTATAACAAAACTCACTAAGGCCACTCATGCATTAGATATTTATGATTTGAATGGGTAGCAGCTTCAACAGGAATAACTAGAGAGGGAAAAGGAGGGGGGAAAAGTGCTTACAAACAGGGTGTTTTTTTTTTTTTTTTAATGTACATTGGACCTTATGTGCCATGCCCTACCAAACATTTGTGAAGTTGGCCATCTTGTAAATATGATCAGCTAAGGAGTTTGTGTAATTAAAAAAAAATCTAGATCCTATAAAAAAAATCTTAGCCCAGCGTTTTTTTTTTCTAATGATGCCCTTTAACTTGCATTAAATGCATACGTATGCAAATACAAACAAAATAGGTTTTCATTAAAAGCAATTTCGAGAACCCCCCCCCCCCCCCAATATCGAAGCTTGATGCATGCATAACACCTGCATGAGCTATAGATTGGTTTCCTCACAGGCCACCGTCAAACATTATGGGGTAGACAAAACCAAAATTATTTGACCTTTTAATCATTTTAAAAATTAGAATGATCAAAAATAGATTTCCGCATATCTTATGCAGATAAAGAGATGGGTTAAGAAAAAAAAAAAAAAAAAAAAACAAAAAACAAAAACACCACACAAAAACACTATAGATCATTTGGCCCAATAAATTGTTGATCAGGACCAGCTTAAACAGAAGCCTTAAAACTAAACTACAATCTTGAAGTACATGTTCCTCTCTCCTGTACTGAACTTTGATTTCACTGTACACTGACCTTTTCATGGTGTGCAGTAGAAGTTGCAGCAAGTCAGAGCCCACCTGATGATCTAGCTGGAGGACATTCAGTACCATCTTGCTTTTACCTTCCCAGCCTTATACCCAGTACACACGGTGAGAACATTCGTCAACCAAAAAAAAAAACCACGCATTTGGAGCGATCGTTCGATAATCTGTTAGTACACATCTTTTAAGAGCTGAACACGCAAAAATATCCTAAGGGACAAGCATGAAAAAAAAAAAGTGTGTGACCAAGACCACACGTGCTCTGAAACGAAAGAATACATTATATCACTTTCAAAGTTGTATTCTGTCTGAGGATTTTCTAAACTTTAGCAACCTATTATTTTCAAAAGGAGACTAGCATGCAAAAAATAAAAAAACCCAGACGATAATTTGTCAAATATTCTCATTGTGTGTACTAAGCTTTAATGTCCCCCCCTTGCATTCATTAGATTTCAGTTTTTGTAGACATGGAGGCTCAGCATTACATGTGGGGAGTGCCTAGGAAAGTCTGCATAAAAATGCATTCTTCCTACAGCACTCACTCCTCCAGACTGATAATCACCCATCAAGGTATTTGCACAACTCCTCCCAAGAGTCATCTCAGTGCTTGCATCAGGGCTAAGGGATCTTGACAATGAATACTGAGGGAAGAGTACTGTGATGTTTTTGGAACCTATGTACAACGCTGTTGTCCACTCCTGCCAGCAAAAATCTACCTGCATTGCATAAAAAAAAAATTAAAAAAATAGACCCGATGAGGTCACTGGATTTAAAATAAGGAATAAAAAAAATGGTTTAAATAACTTAATTTGCATGATGATGGAGAAGGGGAGGGGAGGGACCAGGCAAAGCAAAATAAGCAGATTTGACATCAGCTTTAACCTCCTCCAACTGGCCATACACATGTGGCAAAACAGAAGTGGGCCTTATTTTATGCAGCCACATATATGCATTGCTGTTTTGGGCTGGAAGCACTCTCAAAATGCATGTCCCCACCACTGTCATCTGGCTGGCACCATCAGCTTCCCAGTCACACAATGACAATCCAGAGCCAGTAGGATGGGCTAAAGATTACTGCAACCACCACATGGCTGGGAAGCCCATGAGACACTTCTAGCGTTAAGACTTTTTTTAAATGGCTGGTAGGAGGGGATTCAAATGTCTATCACCAAGGCAAGGTAGCATGGCACCAACACAGTGTGTTACCAGGATTTGCTTTTTTGCAGCGATATGGTTTACATGGGGCCTTGGTGCACTAATGAGAACAGTTTTAACAGCATTGAGCTGCTTCAAAGATAATATAATCAACGCTACATATGTAATCTGATCAATACAGCTAAGATGGCCAAAACAAAGTTAGTTGTGCTTTCAGTGCACTAAGAACGAAGGCATATTTAAGGGCTCGTTCACAGTGTGGTGACTGGTGGTTTTCCGCACTGGTTAAAGACACCAGTCATCACTAGGGCACATGAAAATAATGGTTTTCTAGGAGGTGCGGTGCAGTGCGTTTCGGTAAAATACAGACAAGTAGCAATTTACCGCAGCACACAGGAAGGCACCGCATGGCACTGTGCTGCTGTACAGCGACGCAAATAAAGTGTCACTTTGTGACGCTTCAAATAAAACAAAAAAACAGTGCGATTCAACCACACACATCACGTCACTCATTCACTGCAGGCAGCTCACTGCTAGTGATAACTGAAAGCTGCCCACTCTAAAAACAGATCATTTAACACATGGCCAAAAAACTGCCAGTGAGCACTTTGTCCATACCTTGCTCAAAATTACATTTATAAAATAGGAGTATGTGTAGGTACAATATGCAGAAGAAAATACATTTAGAGAAAGATAACAGCTGCAAGTCTATGGAAATTGCATCTCCCTTCTAACAAAAGTAAATAATTCGATACAACTTGTAATTTTTTCTTCTTTTTAACAGTCATACAAATTTTTCTATATGTTAAAGAACAAGAAAAACAAAAACAAAAAATACTTAAGTACTTAAATCGAGATACCTGTGAAAGTCACTGCTACTAATTCTTCATATACCAAATTTTTGATCTTACATAGTATTTATAACAAATAAACCAAATTGTAAAAAAAGGCTGAAATGCACATTTCAGAGGAGTTCCCAATAGTTTTTGCAATTTTTTGTGAATTGCTCCTTTACACTGTACTTTGTAGTCTACAGGCAGACCAACATTCAATTATAAGGTTCTCTCTAAAGTTGATTTTTTAAAAGGAAAAAAATGGCACGATTGAGAAACAAACAAAAAACAACCTCCAACACTTCATACACTACAATATAAATTTCTAATAAGTTATATTGATTGTGCAGATTTATAAAACAAAATGTAAGATACAGGTTTAAAAAAACGAATTGTAAACACATATGGTAGTACAATTTAACTCTGCAAAACAAGCAAACACAGCAAAAAAAGACATTAAACAGAAAAAAAAATAAAAAAAATAAAAATAAAAACACATTTAAGGTTCATCTACACAGATAAGCCCAAACTGTGGATGGAATGTACGTATATTTTAGTTGAAATATTCCCAACATCCAAGAGGTCACTGCAGAGAGAAAATTTTACAAACAAGATCTAAATCAAAGAGGCACTTAAAAAAAAAAAACATATTTAGGTTTTACTTGTCTATGGCACCAAATATTCACTACTTCCCACTTGTCTCACTTAACACAGGGTTTTCTTTTTTTTCGTACTTGCTAGTAATTCGCCACACAATCCTACAGATGTAACTCAGAAATCAGGCTTGTAAGAGGAAACAAAAAAAATGGGAGTCTTATTTTACACTGGTCTATCAGAAAAATAGGTGACAGTCTTGTATCAGTTGAAATAAAATGAAAATGTCTAAAAAGGAGGAGGAGATGTAAAAGAAAGAATCTTCCATTTGCAGAAATAAAAAAAATTGCCAATTTATATGTAAACAAAGCAGTCACTGCAAATGGTGGAAAGTAGGAGTAAATATAAGATTGTGCATATCTAGGTTAAATGCAAGTAGTCAATGAAGGTCATACAGGCTATGCCTGAATTGTGCAGTGCTCAGCTCATATTGTGCAAACCTCCATACAGCTAAAAATGAATTTGGGGGGAAAAAAAAAAACAAAAAAAAAACACAAAACAGATTATTAATGAAGCCTATAATAACAAAGCTACATTGTAATTTAAATGAAATACTGAGCAAAGATAAGCAAAGCTGCAGCGCACTTAGAAGCTTCAAAACTTTTGCAATAATAATTGCAAAATGTATCAGTTGTGTACATTTTTGTCTATGAAAGACATGCTTTTTGCACAGAGCTGCTAAAAACAAAGGCTAAATGGTATTTTACTATACATGTGCATACACATTATACAGTATATTTCACTGCAGTCAGATCTTGTATGCTTCGATCTGATATGATTTTACTTGGGGTCACATAAGTCAAGAATGTACCCTCCACCAGATGCAAGTACATACACATGCAAACGCATGGTTCCCATTCTGGGCCAAGTGTGTACACACTATACAACTATAATAAATGTAGGGAACAATTTAGGTTACAGACATGGTTATGTTCCCAAGTGTTAAAGAATTTTAGAGTTTATAAAAATATAAACCAAACACTATGGAATGAAAACAGTTAAATGTGCCTATAAACTTGCAGACAGAAGTAGCAAGGTCACAAAGTGGAGGGCATCAAAATACTATGGTCCTGGCACCAACACCTGTATGGAGTGGAGATGTCCATTCAAAGTAAATCTGTACTGAGCGATAGGAGAAACTGCCACTTCTATTCTCCTTACATAGGTTTCCTGACCGTCTCTGGTTTAGAGGTTTTCCCTGACCAGGCACAAACATGCAGATTAGAAAGTCAGAATCCCCGATTTCCACATCTGTTTTGGGTCAGTGAAAAACATTTGTGCTGTCTGATCAGCATGACAGACAGCTCCCATTTTTAGATGTCAGCAAAGGAAGCTCTTATATTATCAGGCTTCTGGTAAATCAACTGCCGCAAAAATAAAATTCGAGAAGAAAAAAAAATAGAATGAAAATTTTGGCCTCAATAGTTACTACTTTGTTGCTGATCGCTACTTCATTAAAGAGAAACCACCACTTGAGGGCCTTCAGAACGAGAGACTTTTGGGAGTCTTGAATTCCTAGTTGACAGCACTGGTTCTTCCTCCCAGCCCTATATCAGTCAACACATGTTTTGGCCAGAGGATTAAACCACTAAAATGAAGCAGAAAACCAGGAAATAGATGAGCCTAAAAGTGTAATTTTCTGAAAATTCTCCAAAAAGCAGTTCACTTTAATACAACTGAGATCAACACAGTGGGTCTAGGGTCAGTATCTTTGAAAGGGACACTTTTTACATTTATGGTTTAGGGCCAGTCTCTATAAAAATACCTAGAAAAGCAATATTAGTTTTTGTAAAAATAGGCTTTGGCCAACATTCACATTATCCAGAGCTTATAAAAAAAACGTAATTTCTTTGTACTCGCTGCTAAACATACAAAGTTGACCATTGTCCGATGCTGCCAGCTTTGACAAAATGTAGGCAGCTTACGCATGCAAAATCTGAAAATGTTCTCTGTGGTATAACAGATAAGTAAACGGCGAACCATATTAATGTAGTCATAGCAGATCAATTCCATACGAAATGAACATACATGATAACAGATCTCACCAACACAACAGTTAAAGTGCTTGTAAACTGTTACCTATACTTAGTGACGTTACTAGCCTCTGGTAATACACACAGGAGGTAAAACAAATCCTCCTATGCAGCCATTTGCCCTATACAGCCTTGTAAAACTCCGGCAAAAAGGATTTTTTTTTCACAGACTCACAAAAGCAAGGGGTGGGGAGCTGCAGTGACATTGTGCAAGAGCTCTGAGAGCTGACTGGAGGGAAGGGACACCACCCCCTTCACACAGGAACAGAGCTGAGGCTGTTAATCACAAGCTATGTGCTGGAGCTCCCTCCAGTCATCTTTTTAGCACTTGGTGTCAGAAGTAACTTATGCTGATAAAAAGAGGAACTAGACAGAGAAATGACACTTCGTGCTTTGAAGAGAAGCAAGTAACCACTAAAAGCCAGCCATGCACAGTGCAAATTTCTTTTCTGCAACCTATGGGTTGCAGGAAAGAAATTTGCATGATTCCCCCATCAAGACAGACCTTGTTGACAGGGGAAACCCTCCTGCCAAACAATTGTCTGCTTCCAGCAGGGGGGTAGGGATGGACGAGGGAGGCTGTCCCCACCAGGAGAAGACAGCGATTATCGCTAGCGGCTATAGCAGCTGCTAACCATAATCAGAAGAGAATCCGGCAGGCTAGTTGTACCAAAGATTACCAATAAACTTGGTACATTCAGCCTGCCCATTAAGGGTTCGAATCTCAGCTGGTTCCCCTTGAACCGGCCGAGATTCATATAGTGTATGGCTGGCCCAAGTCTTTGTTCAGCAATTGTTTACACTATTCTTACAAAGGTTCTCTACCCCCACCTATCCTGCCCACCCCATGTAAAAAATATTTATCTTTTTTAATCTGCTCGGTCACATGATTCTTCAGCTCTGGCTTCCCTATGTCAGTCATCGAGAGCTTGACAACAGCTGGGAAATCTGGAAGCTGGGTCATCACCCATAGGCTCCCATGACCCAGCCATTGCCTGTGCTCCCTCCTCTACCCTGCAGCTGCTGCTCACTGCCATGGGGCAGTCAGAGCTCTGACATCACAATGGGAAAAAAAAAACAAAAAGAAAAAAAGAAAAAACGGTAAGTATACAGATCTTTCTTTATACAGGGTATGCAGGATAGGTTGGAGGAGGGAACAGTTTTAAGAATAGTTAGTTTTATTAAAATTCCACTTTAAGCAACCTGCAACATCCCAGTGTGGGACTATTTCAAAGAAGATAGCACAAACACGCACTTAAATTATACTCTTTTCAAATACATTCATGGAGAGAAAAAAAAAAAAAAAAAAAAAAAGAACACCACTACATATGAATGACTGATACCCTAAGAAAACTTTTAAAAAGCATATTTATGTTCTAAGGCTGGGTAACCAGTTTTTACAAGCCCTTAGAACAAGAAGGTACCTAAAATTAGATGCAAATGCTTCAACACTTTAATCAACTGACATTGACTAAGTATGCGCAGATTACTATACTCAAAATGTTCCTAGCTACTGGTTTGTTATGGGTCACTGAATCCAAGTATTCAATACCAGGGACAGTCCGGTATCTAGGAGCTTCAGGTCAGCAATGATAGATTCCATAATTTCTTGCAGTACAGGTTTAGGTGATATGGGCACCAAGTTCCAATTGGGTCGCTGCTGAGCTGGATGATATTCAGTACCGTACAAGTTCAGGACCAAAAAAAGACGAAAAAAAAAAGTGTAAGTGTGTGTGTGTGTGTGTGTGTGTGTGACAAGTAGTGGAGTAGAATTTAAGCTTATAAGGGTTTTCATTTGTCAGACTGACAAACTTGTGGTTGATGAAAAAGTCAAATATATATACACATACACATTTTTTTAACGGTTCTTAAAAAAAAAAAAAAAAAATTCTATTGAGGAATGTTTATCATTTACAAATTTTAATATTACTAAGGCAGATGCAGTTGAGGAGAAACATTAGGAATACAATGCAAGACTCTGTAGTGTTCGGCATAAAATTAAAGTAGCGTTTGAATTCTGAAAAATTATGTTACTATTCACATCTTTACTTTAAAACCCTTTATGTATTTTGTGGCTCTCCATCTGATGGATGCTATTATGTTGCAAATTTTTGCTACTAGTACATTCAGAATAGCAGACAAATTTTTTTTTTTTTTTAATGTACAAAGCCTTTTATCTTCCCAAAAACACGTTCAAACATTAAAACTACACAAACTAAAGTCCGCAACATGTACCGAAATTTGCACAGTTATTCAGGAATTGCCTGAATCTCTGTATGCGTGTACTGCTTTCCGACAGAAGCTAGTCCAATGGGCTTCTTCTTGAATGGTCCTGCTGAAAAACAGCATTTGTTCAGCGCTTGCAGCCAATGGTTAAAATGCTGATCTGCCCATTCTGATGGGGGGGGGGGGGGGTGTAAGAGGGAGGCGTCCCTGCAGTCAGAACACTATAGCCCAGTATCCACGTCCCTTGTTTGGATGCGAAATCTGTTTATTTTCAACTGGCTAATTGGAAGGAAAAAAAAAACAACTCTGTGGGCCATAAACATCTCAATGTGCACAAGCAATGCCATCAATTCAAGAACTTTGGAAGGAATGGGGGATTATACAGACCTCCAACAAGACAGAAAACCTCCATGAAAGCACCACTGTTAAATCAGCACTTTAGTAGTTCATTTGAATATAGGGCACTATCTCCCTGGTCTATTTCCACATATCTTGTCTATTTTATCAACAATGACACAAGAAAACTACTGAGATGTCCATGTATGCGATTAGACTGACATAACCGCCAGATTGTGTTTTTGACTTTCCCCAGTCAGCTAGGTCTTGTATAATTTATTGTTCATATAGCGCCAAGTTGCGCCATGCTTGCTCTATACCTCCCAACAGATACAGAATCTAGTTTGAACTACAGTGACAAGACTTAGCACAATAGTTTGTGACTAATGACTGCTAATAAAAAAAAATAATAATAATAATATATGTAGATTTATGCATTGGAGGTGCAGTGAGGCAGGGTTCAATCCCTTGGAAGGTCTTTTGCCTTGCAAAGAGGGAAGAAAGAAAGACAGATCTCCCCACATTTGAGTTCAGCTTTTAAATTCAGCTACTATATTCATTAACCTAACTAAAGTCCCCTTACTTTAATGTGGGCATTCCACCACAGAACAGAAAACAAAAAACAAAAACACAAAAAAACAAACAAAAAAACAAAAACACTGTACTACTCATTCAATAATTGTTTTCCACAAAACAATTGTGAAGTGTATTGCATAGTCCCTCATTCAAAATTAGCGTTACCTGACTTGGTGGTGGTTGGGCTGAGGTGACAGACCCCTATGCTAGGTTTCCTGGACTGTAGTAAAGACCTATTAGAGGATTAAACTTTGACAAACACCACCCTAAGCAAAAGAAACCTATTTGCCAAAATCCCCCTTTCATATCAATTTAAAGGATAAGTGAACTTAAAAAAAATAAAATTATATACACACACACACACACACACACACACACACCATTTTAGGAGCCTGTAAAAGCACTGCACCCACGATCAATATATAATGGGTGCAATCTCAAGCTCCTGTAGACTGTTCGTGTAGCCGTCTGCCCGAACCTTGTATGGGCAGGCAGTTACTCAATGACGGGGTGCTGATGATGGTAATTGTAGTTCTCTCATTCACAGAACTGAATGAAAGAATGAATGACACAGCTGGAGTCCCGCATGGATGACTTAAAAAAAATTGCGACAGCAGGTGCGGTGAGAAATTCCCCGGATCGCTGTTACAATGGGCACTTAATAGGAGGTGGGGAGGGCTGCTCATTTAGTTACATGTTACACTCTGGATAAGGGTGTAACATGCTATGAAAGATGAACTTATCCTTTAAGCTTCTCAAAACTGTGCGCCATAGGCTTTAAATAAATCTGAATAAATACTTTAAAAGGGGTTTGAAGAATTAAAAAACTTCATCCCTGCATTAAACATCTTTGTGCAGGAACATCAATGACCAAACATTGAGCCACAGTGGGCCCCACGTTATGGCTCAAAAATCTTGGTGGACCAAGTCTGGCACAGTAAGGAGCTTTCACATGGGCTGTGCAATCAGGTCTGCCTGTCAGTTTTTCAGGTGGACCTGATCAGACCTTGTAGCCTCCCCCATGGAGCGGCGGATGTCAGCGGACACATGTCCGATCCGATCCTGCCTGAAAAATCCAGACGAATGGTGGTCCTATTTTCTATCCATCTGATTGGATTAATAAAAACGGACAGGCGGTCTGTTTCCACCCGAATTTCCCCATAAAGGAGAGCAGAACTGTGTCAGTATCCGCTCTGCCCAGCGGAGCGATCCCCTGTTGAGGCACCCATGTGAAAGGCCTTACAGTGCAACACCACAAATTATGAATCTAACTAAATGGCAGTCATAGGTTTGCCTGCAGAGGTGCGGTGTTTGTTGCTGTTTTAAATCCTTCTTGACTGAATAGTGATAGGTCTGATATGGACTGAAATGAAGACTTACACAAAAAAAAAAAAAAAAGAAGAAATTACAAACGTTTTAACCAGGTGAGGTGTATAGTACATTTTGGAAATTAAATAGTGGCTCTATAAAGTTTTTTTTAAGTATTTACAATGTCATTTACAAATCACAACCATCATTTTTTGTTAAGTGTTTAAACAAAAAACATTATGCACTTATTCGCATTTCCCAGTTTTGTAGTACTCTGTCTGCTACGTTCATAAACTTTGAGGGCAGCAGAGGCACTTACTGGTGATACCAAAGAAAAAGTGAAGAAGGCACAATACCATCACATAGCAAGCTTACTGGAATTAAGCAGCAAAACACGTATCAAAAGCCACAACAATGTTTATGCAACAACACTGCTCACAAAAACAGAAAAAGGCTTTACCTAAAGGGTCAGTAAAGACACGGAAAGTGGAACCTGTATCATCCACAAATATGTACAGATAAAGTCCTATACTAAACAATGAAAGATATTGCACATCTTTGCTGTTGTTTGTGGAGCACAGTACAGCCACTTTGTCTAAAAAGGGAGCTGCTTAGAGTCCTGCAAAGGTCATACTAAAAAATTTCTGCAAATAAAAGAAAAAACTCCCGAAATCCAACTCTTGGCAAAATAGACCCAATTTCAAATCAACACACGTTTACCTCTACACGTGCGAATGTAACTAGTATATTTTCAGATTAAGTATGACATTTAGGTCTACTGGCCCTTAAAAATAAGTTGGTTACAAACCTGAGCAATTCAAAAGGGAGTATGTAATGTAAACCTACAAAGTGTAGGAGAATTTCAGTGAAAATATTAAAAAGGCAGCTAAAATTATAGGCAAGGTCCACCCCATCCAACCCCCCAGTCCTCATAGTTCAGCAGGCTGCCCATCAGATTAAAAGACCAAGCCAGGAGGGGTGCCGAGGGCCAAGTTTTTACAGGGAAAAAACAAAACAAAACAAAAACAACCTTTGGAATACAAGCTTATATCACCAGATCATTTTGTTGTCATATTCTCAATAAAAAAATGCTCAGGTTTGTGCCAACTTAAACTTTAAAAAGGTAAACCTGCTATTAAATAGTAAATATTACTGTACTGCAAATAGAAAATTGACCAAGCTAGTCAACACAATCACCTAGATGAGTGGTAGTTAGAGCCAACATAATCACTTACATGATAAGTGGCAGTTTTCTTATTTATTTTTTTATTGGATATTACTGGCAGGCATGCAGCACATAATCCCAAAAGTTGCAGCACTAGCTAAAAACTGATCAGTACCAAAGTAACATTCAGCAGCCTAAATACAATATCTGGTACGTCAGGACTGTTCTGTCTTTATGTACAGGTAATTTTGCCTCTACTTGTAATTTTTTTGTGCAATCACTATTTTACATCAAGATACTTTATAATCATTTAGCCCAAGAATGTCCAGTGATGAAGTCCATTGATGAAGTGTTTTGCTGCCTCAAAGGACAGATTGGTTCTTTGAGGTTTTCTCTTTACAAAGAATATTGTTAAAAAGAGCAACAGCAGCTATTTTAGGTACTCAACCATGAGGCTCCATTAAATCTTATAGGACCGGAACATATTTACCCCAAATAGAAGGTTTTTGGATCCACAACCAAATCTCTTCACAAAACAATATATACATTTGGTACCAATCAAAAAAATTTACATTTTCTTAAGTCTGAAGACCATGGTTTCTGAAAAGATCAAGAACTCCAGTATAAGTTTAGCATTATAAACAAAATATCCTATTCAGCCATGTCAAATTTGAGTTACAGGAGGAAGATGACTTTGGGTGAGCTAGCCACTTTAGGTCTTAATTTGTTCCACTCTGTATCCCAAAAGCTTTTATTAGTAAATGACTGCTTCCCTTTCAATATGGTACATATGAAAGTTAAAATTTCTATGGAATTAGATATGGCAAACAAAAATCCATTAGGAAAAAAAAAAAAAAAAAACAAATAAAAAAAAAAAAAAAAAAATCTATTTTTGAACCTTAAACCAGGTGTATTGAAAAGAAAAAAACCCAAAGGCAAATCATTTTCACTGCAAAACACTGTTTCAACGTTGAACAACTCACTTCTATTATAGCAAAGATGTTTAATTTAAAATAAAACATTTTCAGAATATATTGCTTTTTGCATTGTCTGTGCCAACTGGCCCTTCTAGACAGTTTCTATAAATCACTTAGCATACTGAACTGAAATGCTGCCAAACGATATCCTCAGATTAGCACAAGATGACAAAACAGTATAAGGGTCCTGTTACATTTGTGCACTGCAACAACCCTCTGTGTGGTGTCCAGTGGGGCCATACATTGTGAATGGCATCTAGGGCACTGTATAACAGAGGGCACCGCATTACAGTGCATATTTCACGCTTTGTAGTAGGCTGGGTTGCTAAAAACAAGGTCACGTGCATGTTCCGACTCATTGCAGTGGGTTGGCAGCCTATTCTTAATTATTATTATTCAGGATTTATATAGCGCCAACAGTTTACGCAGCGCTTTACAATAAATTAATGAATAGGCTTTCTCAACGCAACAAAAAATTTAACACTGCAATGGATAGTAAAAGTGTGCATGGGCCCTAAGTAAAAGTATGATGCTATTTTTTATTTCTATTACTTCACCACTCTGTCTGCGGTATATTTCCAACGTCCTTAGCACTTTCGAACATAAAAGTGCAGGAGATGCCAGAAAAGTTAGCTGAATGAAAACTAGATCAGGCCTAGGCTGGCCAAAGTTAGCTTTCATCCAACCAGGCAATACTATACTTTAATAAATATGCACCACAGTTTGTTTCATGTACAAAAAAAAAAAAAAAAAAAAATTACCAAAGGAACGCTTAACTGGCAAATACAGAGCAAACTGATGTTCCAGCAGGATGGAACATCACTCTCCAAAGACTATGGTTAACAATAGGTCACCAATGTGAACGAATGCACAGATTAATCGTGGAGTTCCTGAGACATCCGTTTACATCACTAGCATAAAAGATCGGCATGATTATACAGTATATGCACCGAGTTCATGGAAAAATCTCAGTTTTCACATGGTAGGTAATCACCTGAATTTAAAAGATTTGTAGGATCATGTAGATCTCACATATATACTGCCAGAACTTCATCCACTAAACAAAAATCACCTGTCCTATAGCGAGCGACACTCTAATATGCTTGCCATCAAACTTTATTACAAGGTATAGTGAATAAACACTTCATTAAAAAAAAAAAAAAATTCTAGTGGGAGTTTTTTTTCCAAAGATAGCCCTTACGGTGAAGTGTAAAACGTTTTTTCGATTCTCGCCCATTTGTTTTTTGCTATACAACTGTATGTAATTGTGATTATAAATGTTAAACCATTTTTTTTATAATTTCTATCTGATTTAAGCACTTTGCACAGACAAGAATGCCAGAAAAAAAAATACAAAATTATAAAAAACATGAAGACAGCTTTTACATATATTTGTTTTGTACGTAAGATTACTTCAACCTGCAAATTTAGATTTTTTTTTTAGAAAAAGAAAAAAAAAAAAAAAAAAAAAAAACAGACCTGAACTACACATCTACATATATAATAAAGAGCAGCCCTTTTAAGCTTTAGAACACCAAGGCTATGTTCAGTCTATAATGTTACAGCAGCCCAATAAATAGCTGGACATCTTTTGAGCATGATGGCCCAAAGTGCAGCGCAAACATACACCATGGACCCAGAGAAAATGGTTCTAAGTAAATTACCTACATAACCTTATGTATTGGTGGATGAAGATTAGGAGTCTGACACAATAGCCTGCAATGTTATTAGTTCCTGATGAGCAAAACCTGTAAACCCTCCATTGACAAATAGGGCCGCTAAAAATGGGGCCAATAAAAGCAGTTTTTTTACAAAACCTAAGAAGCAAAAATGAAAGAGGCTGAAATGTAAGATAAAAAGTCAAATTCAACACTTTACTCAGACTGCAGTAAATACTAGTTTTCCTTCAAAAGGTGGCATTAACAAGGCCTGCGTGTACTGAATAATTTTCTGAAACAAAGCTCCTATTGAACATAAAATAAGTGGTGGAGTGCACTATTAGTATAATATGTATATATAGATATATCTCTATTATCATATATAACACCTGGACCAAAAGAAACAGGGAAAACAAATCTCTTATAAACTCTTATACAGTTTTATTTGCATCTTCCTGTTGGAGCTGCAAACATAATGGCAATGCTTGTTCTCTGTCCCACTGACTGATGTAAAAAAAAAAAATGAAAAAAAAAAGTGGATTAAGTTGTGAGCATTCCATTAAAGACTATCCATCCAGCACATGCATGGATCCAATCCAGGTAATCTTCTGCAGGACCAAACCAGTGCTGCATCTGTATGTTTTTACAAACTTCACAGTATGAACTTTCCCAATATGCTGAGGAAAACAATTGGTAAAGCTGACCAGTTTTTTTTTTTTTAAGGATTGAAATTAACAGCTTTGTCCTTCTGTGGTCTGTGACATCAGAAATGATTGCACAACTTCTTCTGTTGACAGGGGACAAGTATTTACATCCTCCAGGGCATCTGTGACTGAAAACTGACGATCTCGTAATCTGTTCCAGTTTGCCAATATATTGTGATACTCAAATACCTTCTCAAAATTGCCAACGGAATTATAAAGTTTAATCAAGCCCCTATAATCATACTCCAGTCCACTGTAACCTTCTCCAAATAACTTCTTTCCTGCAAATACAAAGCAAAAAAAAATAAAAAATAATGAGACTAAAAAAAGACAACTGTCTCCTGCAAAGATGATCTCAACTAAACCAGCATTAAAGCTCAGTTCCAGGTTTCTTGTGGCATTTAAATAGTTTGGACCAAGCGGGGCCAAACAATTAGCTTCACTAACAGATGTGCCCACTGGGAACGCTGTAGCATGAGCTACATACAATATACAGTGCTGGGTAGCAAAAATCGAGCCATGACTGAGCAATGCTCAGCCTTCACAGGAAGCCTTGTATTTTATCAATTAGTACAAGGCTTCCTCTAATTGGCTGAGGTGAAGAGGCGAGCAGATGACATCACAACCTGCACCTCAGTCAGAGGAAGCCTTGGTATTTACTGATGAAAAATACAAAGCTTCCTATGAATGTCAAACAAGCAGTCAACTGTATTGTGGTAGCAGGATGATTGTATACTGCATGCGGCTAATGCTACTTAAGAGTTTATACAGCACCATTAGTGGGTCCATCTTAGTAAAGCAAATCGTTTTTATGGACCAGCTTGGTCCATATGAATTGTTTAACCACCGATAACAAGATACCTGCATAAATCTATGTTTCTGCGGTTAACCAAGAGTACACAACTATGTGCACTCCTACTTCTGGGACCACACCGTCCCTGGACAGTCTCAGACTAATGATTGACAACCAATCAGCATAGGTTCTAACTGAATAACCAAACACTGCAATCACAGGTAGGCTAGAGAGGTTTGCTTGTATACATAAATCTCTCCAGTCTACAGATGGCACTGGGACACTTCCTCTGTGTGTAGAAATCAAAGATAGGATTACATAGTTATGTACAGAAAGCATATCACTTTTTTTTCAGCATATAACAAAATAAAAAATTAAGGGGGTATTTACTTTAACAGTGCATGAAACCCCCCCCAAATCAACAAATTGGAGTAAACCAGTGTTTAACCGTTTGTTGACCAGCGCACAATGATGTAAGTCGGCACAATGGCACGGCTGCGCAAATGGGCGTAACTGTACGTCCCCTTTAAAACACGGCATTGTGCGCGAGCACCTGCCGTGCACTCCGTGAGCGCGCCTGCGGACTCTATGCCCGCCGGGGGCCCAAGATCGTGTCACGGAGCGGCAGAAGGGGGAGATGCCTACGTAAACAAGGCAATTCCCTGTTATGCATAGCAACACGACAGGGATCTACTGTCATCAGGAGCAGTGATCTGTCATGTTGTAGTGAGCCCCCCCACAAGTTAGAATCACTCCCTAGGACACACTTAACCCCTTGATCGCCCCCTAGTGTTTAGCCCCTTCCCTGCCAGTGTCATTTACACAGTAATCAGTGCATTTTTACAGCACTGATCGCTGTATAAATGACAATGGTCCCAAAATAGTGTCAAAAGTTCCGCCATGTCACAGTCACAATAAAAAAAAAAAAAAAATAAAAAAATAAATAAATTTTGCAGATCACCGCCATTACTAATAAAAAAAAAATTAATAAAAATGCCATAAATCTATCCCCTATTTTGTAGACGCTATAACTTTTGCGCAAACCAGTCAATATACGCTTATTGCAATGTTTTTTACCAAAAATATGTAGAAGAATACACATCGGCCTAAACTGAGAAAGAAATTTGTTTAATATATATATTTTTTTGGGGATATTTATTATAGCAAAAAAGCAAAAAATATTGCTTTTTTTCAAAATTGTTGCTCTTTTTTTGTTTATAGCGCAAAAAATAAAAACCGCAGAGTGATCAAATACCACCAAAAAAAAGCTCTATTTATGTGAAAAAAAGGACATCAATTTTGTTTGGGTGCAATGTCTCACAACTGTCAGTTAAAGCAACGCAGTGCCAGATCGCAAAAAGTTCTCTGGTCAGGAAGGGGGTAAATTCTTCCGGGGCTGAAGTGGTTAATGAAGCAAAATGGGCCTCGGCATCTGGGCTTTAAGAACTTCTGATCATCAACGGGTTAACAATTAGCAACATCCAAGCCCATTAATAACCTGAAAACACACTATATGAAACGCAATACTAGGCCAACATACCTATAGCTATCGATCGAAGGTAAAGTTTCTCTGCATTTTCGTACTGGTTCATGTCATAATTATAAAGAGAGGCCAAATGTCCTACGGACAAAGCCACTTCATAGTCTTCTTGGCCAAGAAGCTGCTCCTTGATCTGTATAGCCTTGATGTGCATCTCTTCAGCTTCCTTAATAACCAAAAAAGGAAAAAAAAAAAAAAAAAAATCACAATCACACAATTCAGTTAGCATAAAGTGCAAACAAAAACAGCTCCAATATAATGGATATAACTTACCTATGTACCTATGCCTTAAAATGTATCATCTACAAAACAGACAACCGATTCTGCATTCAAATGGCCATAATGAATCTAACGTAGTCATTTTTACATTAAAACCCACAAAAGAATGCTGAACTTTAACCACTTGAGTTGTTAGATCTTTCTCGTCAAAAAGGAAATAAACTTTCTACGGCGCTAAAAATTGAGTGGCAAGTTGGAGAGATGGCCCCTAACAGTCCAATGTACAACAAACAGTCACTTTTAGGATGGCTGCAGCTCCTCTCAAAAACAAAGCTGGGATGAATCCTCAGCACTCAGATACTGAAAGGAAAAAGGAATGACAGAGGGCATGACCATCTAAGTGTAAAGGAATAAAATATGGGATTAAAATAGCAAAATGATGCACACTTACATGGGGTTCCATGTAAGTAGGCACACCTAGAGATGTAACATTTCCATAAATTTTGAAGCCATGAGAAAAAAAAAAAAAAAAGAAAAAAAAGTTTTCCCTCTTTTTTTTTTTTTTTTTCTGGGAAAAAACAGACAATTTTGCTAGATGTTATTCACACCATTTTACTGAGGGGAGAAAAAATAAATAAAAAAACAAACAAAATTTACTGACCAGAGTATAGGTAAACCTTATGCTGTAATGGTGGAAAGCATTCAAGGAAAATGTACGGCCAAAAGGTATTTTGGCTATACTTGTATGGATCATAGGAGTGCACCAAGTTCCTCACTTCTGTGACTCGTTTTTAGCCAACAGCAGGCCAAAGCCCACTGTTGGCTGACATCACTTGGCCGGTCCAGGCTCCGAGACTGAGCCAGCCGCTCCTGCCCCCTACAAAGCCTAGCACTCCAGTGAGCTTAGCAGGAGTCATAGGCTAGTACTCTTCTACAGGTTAGATCAGAGCCAAGCAACCTTCTTTTATAACCACTACTTGCCCACAAACTTCCAGTACTATAATATCCGCGCCTCCGCCCCCCCCCCCCATCCCCCATGTGTCGGTTTCACTATCTATGTCTTTGTTGCATCTGCGCTTTATTAAAACATATTATACTTTTTATTTTACATATAGACCTATGTCATTTTAGCAAATCTGGATGCACACATTTTGAGTCATGTTTAAATAAGGAAGAAGGTAGGAAACCTCCTAACAAAAACTCTGTAGCCCTGGCATTTACAATATATTTGGCAAAGTCTGTCTGGAAGAATACACACTTAGGTGTGATTTTCCATGGAGATTAGTGGTTAATATTATAGTTACAGTTCACCTGTCTCAACTATGTTACAAGGGGCAAAGGAAAATGAAGAATCTATTGGTGTCAATTTCTGTAAGCAAAAGAAAACCACTGCAGACCTCCCTTTAAAAATAATTGCCTGGCAGTCTCTCACCTTCCGAGACACAGGGCTCGCCAAGATTAATACTGCATGAATTTTTGCATTTAAAAGAAATCACTAACAAAAAGTGCATTTCCTGCATGCCTTTATTTTGCAGTACAATTTTTTAAAACTTATTTTACCCCGAAAAAAGGGGTGGGGTTGTTTACGACAGGGACCCCAACATGCCATTCAGTCCTGTCACTTCCCTCATGCCAAGCGACATCTCCGGATCTGTGCCATAGGAACTTTGACCTCTATGCAGTATTTGCAGTGTGTTTTTTTTTTGCCAATTAAACGCAAAAAACAATAATTGATATTTTAATGATCACATGTGATATTTGGAAAGGAGTCATATTAAAACGAGTCACGTGGGGGGGCGGTGCCAAACCGCTGCAGAGCTGCATCATGGACCTCCCCAACGTCACCGATCCTTTCCCTGGCAGGCTAGTGTGGCTAACTGCATATTCTACTCAGCAAGACTTCCTGAATTCAGCGATTCCCTAGAAGTCCTCAATATGACTCATAAAAACAAGGGAGAAGTGGCAGCCGTGGCTCAAAATGGTGCGGCTGCAGTTTCCCCCCCATAGAACATCACAAGGCAGAGAGAAAATCTAAAGAATGTGGAGCCAGTGCGGGTAGGTCTTCCTCTAGACCAGCGAGGAGAGACAGCCCAGGGGACATACTATTTTATACAAAAAAGCTGTCTGAAGTGCAGGGACAGAGCCTCCACAGGGGAGGCTTCAAATGCTGCTGCTCTCCAGTCAGACATGAGGCAGGAGCCAGAACTGGGAGACTATGCCATCTCTCTCCCTGACACAGCACAGAACAAACTGAGGAGTTTACAGAGGGGCAGAAGCAGCCTACACTCAGCAAGATATTGCGGGCAGTAAATCAGTGCACCGCATCGGTAAATACAGTAAAAAACAGATTGGGTGGTTTAACAGAGGAAGTTTCTCTCATGAGAGAAGACATACAAAAAAAATTAGAGAGGACAACAGCTGCTGAAAGTCGCATAAGGGACCTGGAGGACAAGTTGCCTCCTCTAATGGCTGAAACTCTCTCAACCACCCGTTTAGCGCAGGAAAACCAGGACAAGACAGACGACATAGAGAACAGGCTTCGGCGGAATAACGTTCGTATTATGGGGTTGCCTGAGAAAGTTGAGGGCAGGGATCCCACAGCCTTTATTGAACACTGGCTTCTGATCCCACATTATCTGCAGACGAGGGGGCACAGAGTTCCTACCAGATCCCTACCTGGCAATTCCACTAGACCATTCCTACCAGATCCCTACCTGGCAATTCCACTAGACCATTTCTTGCCAGTCTTCTACCCTACTGAGACAGGGTGAGAGCATTACAACTATCACAGGAACGGCACACTAACCAATATAATGGCGCTCAGGTCTCCTTCTCCCAACTTCTCTCGAGGTACAACTTAAATGAGCAAAATTCTTTGAAGTTAAGCAATGTTTACAAAGCTTAAAAATTACCCTATGCCATGCTCTACCTAGCTAGACTAAGTAACCGCCAGAGGTCAAACGCACTTCAACACTGCTGGGGAGGCTGTGAAATGGCTAGATGTCCACGAACCATCGCTGAGAGCCCGCAGAACTGATGAAGCAGATGCCTGACCAAAATGAGTCATGTGATCCAAAGATCGCATGTGATATTGCTTTGTGAATTGAGCCCACTGTCACAGAAAAAGCATGCAACCTCATAACCTCTGGATCATCACAGATAGACAAGTAAAAATTCCAGAAGTGTCAGCAAAGGCAACTTCTATAATATTAACTGGGTTCCCTTTAACCCTTTTGCTGCAACAGATATACGTAGTACGCCTGTCTAAGACTATAGATTTCTCTTGTCATTTCCATAAATTTTTTCTCTCTCAAAGCCCCTTCCACAGCAGCATAAAAAGGGGGTAAAATAAAAAAAAATAAAAAAAAGGCCTCCGAGAGCTTTATGCCATATAATAAGATTATGCAGGAATAACAGCACATTGTGGCAGACTTGCCTGCCAAGCGATTCCCTATAGCGCTGCAGTGTCAGCACTCGCAGCTGTCATGGGTGCTTCCATCTTCTCTAGTCTGCCTTCTGGCCGTTTCATCCTCCACTTGATTTGCTGGGGTGTGTATTGGAGGCACATCATCACAGCACAAAAATAGTGCCCTAAATGTACACCAAGGTGTGCTTGCGTGGCTATGTGTATAAATGCCAGCAGGCAGGGAGCATCAGTTATTACAGAAGAGACCGATAGGCTTTCATTTGTCCAATTCCCACCTGTTAAGAGTACCTTAGCTCATCATTTTATGGGTGCGTGCAATTTTATAGTTTTGCATGTCTATTTACTTAATGCAACCTCCTCATAATAGTTTACAAAAAACTTGGGCAATATATTGGGGTTTATTTACTAAAGGTAAAATAGTCAGTGCACTGCAAGTGCAGTTGCTCTAGATCTAAGGGGTACATGCAAGGAAAAAAAAAAAAAACACAAACACAAACTGCACGCTTGTACAAGATTGAATTAAATGCACTTGCAGTGCACTGTATATTTGCCTTTAGTAAATCAACCTGATAGTATTGGTGCAGACTAGGGCCTGCTTCACACTAGCACATTTTCAGATGCGATTTCAGTCACACAGGATCGCATGACCATTAAAATCACATTGCTTTCAATGGTGCCCATTTCCATCAATGCAACCCAACACCGTGTTATTTTGGAGAAGGGTCCTGTACTATGGTGCAATTCCAGCGCAATTGTGGCCCCACAGAATATGTAAACCACATCCAAAAACACTACCAAATTGCACTATATAATCACACTGAAATTTTGATCAAAATGCGATTGCAATAGTGTGAATGTATAATTAAAATTTCTGCAGTTTTTCTACTGTTGCAGGAGGAGGCAGAGCAGAGATGTCTGCCACAGCTGGAAGTGGACCTGAACAAGTGAAGATGCGCCATGTTATAGGGAGCATCCTGAAATGTAATTGTGCTGAGCCAAGCTGCACACTGGAAAGCCTACCCTTTTTCTCAAATTCCTCCTGAAAAATGACAGTACACTTTCTGGTCTGTGTTAGTGCCTAGCCACTCCTAGGACTACATCTTCATAGCTGTGTATCTGCTATAAGAGATCTTAGGGACTGCTATCCCTGACTGCCGATTTCAGGAGATTTGAAGTGATAATTTAGTGATGTCGCTACTGTATTGCTCATTGTTCTCTTTGCTGGTGGCTCTGACAAGCCTGCCTCTACTAAGACTGCCGCCTCCAGAAAGATACAGAGTACAAAATATGGCAAGTGAGTACTGAGGAGAAAATCGCTGTAGGGAGACCACAGGCAATACTGGTGACTAGTCTTGTTTTATGCCTGCCTTTTTGGGACACAACTTCCAGAGTTTTAAATACTCTTTGAAGGATATCCTGATGTCACATGACATCACTGCGTTTTCCAAGGAATTCTAATAGAGAACTTCACATTTGGAAGAAGTTCAAACTCTAAATAATAAATGCAATGAGAAACAGCCATAGTGAACAAAATAGGAATAATTACATTAGTTTACATGTGGCCAGGAATCTGGTTAACATTTTTTGTTTTGAAAGGAGACACTGGTTTATTGAAGAGAAACAGATGAATAAAGAAAAGAAAAGAGAAGATAAATGAGAAAAAAAACAAAACAATGTACAAATTAGCCTTACCTTAAACTTTCTCATGGATTGATACAATCTCCCAAGGTTACCATAGTGTTTTGCTGTCTGCACGTTGAACTCACCAAAGGCTTTTTTAGCAAGTTGCAGTGATGAAAGATGAAGGTCATGAGCTTCTTGAAGAAGTTTCTGTTCAGTCTCTTTATTATGACAATCTATAGCAATTTCCTCCAGTATTAGTGCTACGGGTGTAAAAAAAAAAAAAACATTAATAACTAACCCTCTCACTATCCACACACAGAAAGCATCAAGTCTCAATCTTAAATGCATAAAATGAGATACACTGGCCATGATCAATTTTGAAGAAGATCAAATTGGCTACTGCTTTTTTCTTTTTTTAGGAGATGCTTATTGGAAAAAAAAAAAAAAAAAAAAAAAAAAAAGAAGAAGAAGAAGAAGAAGAGCACTCCTCCTGCTATTTTAACCTATTAAAAAAAAAAAAAAAAAAAGTGAGGAGGGAAGCAAATTGGACTTTACTGGTAGAAAACAAGACTGTCTATATTTAAAGTTTTTAACGGGACTTTATTAAAGTGGTAATAAACCCAAAATGTAATGCATTACAGCTTATCAATCACTGGATGTGGTAGCTACATTTGTCCCCCCCCCCCCCCCCTTCTCACCTAGTTAATCTAGCCAGTAACACACCTCCTGTATTAGAGCACAACATTCACCCTGGATGAATGAAAACAGGGGGCAGATTTGGACAGCAGCATTGTCAGTGAGAAAGAGGGGAGCGTTCAAAGTACTAGCAGATTTAAATGCACTAACAAATTGAAGCCAAACACCAGCTAACACTTTATAAACAGCGACAGCAACCAGTTTGTCATTCTGGGATAAAGGTTTTCCATAAATAAAAGATGATCATTTACCACTGATTAGGGGTGCCAACAATGGTTTGTCCCATCCCTGTAAACTGATACATCTGCAAGAGAGCTTGGTAATTTTGAAAAACAGACTTACTGGCTAGATCACCAGATAAGAATAGCAAGAAAGTCTAAAAAAAATGAAATCTATGCAGTCATCACACTTAAAGAGGTTGTATACCCACTTAATTTTTTACCAACAGGTAAGCCTATAATAAAAGGCTTACCTGTAGGTAAAATGAATACCTCCTAAACCTGTACGGTTTAGGAGATATTCGCCCTGCACGCAGCCGCTGACGTCAGCGGCGCATGCGCTGTGAATGCCCGGTAGGCGCTGCGGGACGATGACGTCATCGCAGCTCCGGACACTTACAGCGCCGGAGCCACAAGACAAAGCGTCCGCTCCCTCGGCGTGGACCAGCCTGCAATACGGGGACCTCGCTCTAAGGTTCATAATAAGCTAGAATGCGGCGCATACTAGCACATTATGCCTTTGCCTTACAGGGTTTTAACATTTTTTTTCTGAGGGTATACAACTGCTTTAAGAATTGGTAAGCAGCAACATAATAAAATGTTTGCTTTTGGGTTTTATACTGTTTTAATAAAACAAACATCCTTTAAAATCCAAAGTGGATCAATAACTTTCTAAAATAGCAGTATAGGCTTACCTTACATTGAATACTCCTTTTACTAACAGAAGTGCTAGCCATCAGCCACAATCTAGGCCTAGATTATTAGAGTTACACATTATATAAAAACAGTGTAATATGGACGTGTGGTGATGGCGATCTAGGCCTGTATCTGATATACATAGAGAGAGCAAAAGAGTGAGTGCCAGTTAACAAAGGGGCGACTGGTCAGGCGACCTAGCCGCCTGACAAGTCGCCTCCCGTTCTGTACAATGCAACCATTAAAATAGGAGCGACGCAAGTCGCTCCGACTTAGAAAAAGGTTCCTGTACTACTTTGGGGGCGACTTGAGGCGACTTGCATAGACTTCTATACAGAAGTCGTTTTGGAAGTCGCCGTGGAAGTCGTGTGCAGGTCGCCTCGGTGAGGCGACCTGCTAGTCGTGCTGCCCCTGTGTGAACCGGGGCTTAGAGTGCACATGCACCACTCTTGCTACTTTATGACAATGCTGAAAAACCTCAAGCAGATAAAGCCAGCATTTATGCACCTTGTTTTTAATGATTAATTCTACTTTAACACATACACAATGCAATTACCTCATCTGATGCTCAGTTTAGTCTAAAGGAGATGAAACCATTTGTAAGGGGGACTTCATCAGTATGTGCTAAAGTCCATCCACATTAAATATTAAAGAGGTTTCTCCTTTTTAATTGTGTTCATCATTTTATAATACATATGAGCTAAAGAAGACTATGGCTTCATCCCAGATAACTAGGTACAATAAACGTAAAAAACTGATGTAGGAAAGTAGCAAGATAACTCCAGAGCACTGTAGTACACATAATGTGGCTGTGCACAAATACAGAAAAAAAAAAAAAAAATTAAACACAATATTATAAAAAGGGTATAGTGTAGAATTAGAGGAAATGGAGGTAAACATAACAATTCTAAAGTGAATCAACAAAACTATCTTGTGACATCTTAGGCACCGTGTGCATTTTTTTGGCCAAAGCTCCTAAACTCAACTCCATAAAAGCCTATGTTACCATGTACACTAAGCTTTTTTTATATATTTTAACCCAGGTACTATTTATAGCATTGAGTTATGGTAGTGGTACTTTTTCTACCTTTTGCTACTAGAAAGTAGTTCTATAAATACATTATGGTTTTCTCTTTTTCATGGTAATACCATGCTGGCACATATATATAAAAAAGTTTTGATCTTTTTCTCTTAAAATAGCGCCATGATCCCACGGAAACATACTTTTTTTTTTCTCTCGTTTGAAAGGTTAGAACGGAAGTGAGACACACAACCTATGGTTTCCGTTTTTCAGCAAGCGGAGAGAGACTTCATATGAGGTTACAGCAACTGTTGAAATTATGATAGACATCCTGGGAGTAATATACATTTTGATGGCACATATTGCATATGGGTTTTGGAAGGTTAGAACGGATGTGGGGCATACAAACTTATGGTCTCCGTTTTTCAGCAAGCGGAGGGAGACTCCACATGGGGTAATAGCAGCTGTTAAAACTATAATATCAGTAAAGGATTCTTTTTTCCTTTCTTAAAATAGCATCATGCTCCTATGGAAACACACTGGCCTTTCTTTCTTTTGGAAGGCAAGGCTATCACTAGCACAGGATCATATTGATCCCCCCTTTTTTTCCTTCTCCCTCAAGGTAGCGTCATGTCCCCATAGAAATGTACTAATCTCTCTCGCTTTCCCTTTCTCGGGATGCGAGACTATACTAGTATAGGACTGTATTTATCTTTTTCTCTCTCAAGATGGCGTCATGTTGCTATGGGGATGTATTTATGTTCTTCTCTTTGAGAGCAACATTGTATTTATTTTCTTTCCTGTTGTAGCAACCTCTTGTCAACTCAGAGAGGAGTTGTCTCTAGTCTTTCATCTCTGGGGATAGTATATTACTTTAGACACATGATACCGATAACATCCTTCGTTTTAACATTAGTGCTTGAAGCAAAACCAGACATCCTGGGAGCAACATACATTTTGACAGCACATAATACATATGGTTTCTGGAAGGTTAGAACAGATGTGAGACACATAACTTATAGTTTGTTTTTCAGCAAGCGGAGGGAGACTCTACATAGGGTTATAGCAGCCTTTGAAATTATGATATCGGTAAAGGATATTTCACGGATGTGACACACACAACCTGTGATTTCCATTTTTTCATCAAGAAGAGTGAGACTTTGTTCACTCACACTTAGATCTACATTTAGGCTTATAATTTATAGTCCCCTTTCCCAGAACTATCTGCACAGTTTTGATTCCTATCTTTGATCCTTCGAGAGAAGAAGAGGAATACCACTCTCTGAATATTTATATATAAAGCTTTTAAGTTTGTATTTCCAAACATTTCTATAATTCTATACGCTGTTACCGATTTATTTAACCGCTTCAGCCCCGGAAGATTTTACCCCCTTCCTGACCAGAGCGTTTTTTGCGATTCGGCACTGCGTCGCTTTAACTGACAATTGCGCGGTCGTGCGACGTGGCTCCCAAACAAAATTGACGTCCTTTTTTTTCCCCACAAATAGAGCTTTCTTTTGGTGGTATTTGATCGCCTCTGCAATTTTTATTATGAACATATATGTACATATATTAATGTGAACATATATGTACATATATTCAGGTAGTGTTAGTATACAGGTTTTTTCTATGGGTGGTTTCACTATTGGAATTTTTGGTCTATGGGATGTTCCGCAAGTGTGTCCTTTTAACTAAATGATTGTTCATTGATTTAATTAATTGCTTCACCAGTTTCTTATTGGTGGCTTTTTACCCTTTTGCTCTATTTAGCTGTAACTACATTCTTTTACCCTTTAGCTATGAGTAAGCATCTCTGTATGTGAAACGCGTTAGTAATCATTTTTCTACCGTATTTGATGATTTCTGATGGATTTTAACCATTTTTGAATAATTTTGTCGCAATTTTGTCGCGGCCAACTAGTTCAAGTGTACATGCTGCATTGAACGAATCAATAAACAATGAAAGAAATTCAGTAATACTAGAATATGTTTTGCCCATACCTTTAACTCTTTTAGAAGAAGCTAATAAAAGATGGTCTTCTGGGAGTATGTGTGTGATGATATCTATGGCACGTTCAGCATGAAATCTTAACGAAAAAAAAAAAAAAAGCTTCATTAGGCAATTGTACAAAAATTGTAATGATCTGCCATTATACATTTAACTGTCCCCTGTAACTATCAAATACCACTTTATAGTCACTAAAGTCCATAAATAAAATGTCCATAAATAGCAAATTAGCAGCTTATAATAGCAGCTTACCTGTAAAATCCTTTTTCATACATCAGGGGACACAGAGCCAGAGCCATTGTAGTTACTATGTGGGTTATAGGCCACCTTCAGGTGATGGACACTGGCACACCCTAAGACAAAAAAGTGCACTCCCCATATAACCTCTCACACTACTGGGAGTACCTCAGTTTTTTTGCCAGTGTCTAGGTGTTGGTCACGGAGTAAAGCTGTGCTGTGCTCCTCTGGAGCAATCCTTGCTGGGGCTAGCTATGAAGACGGATCCATTCAAGGTGTCTTTCTGGCCGAATTTAATGGTACCCGGGCTCGTGTCCGAAGAAATGCGGTTTTTGCCTGTGAAAGCTTCTCATTTGAGAGCTGGACCCCGGAATCCAGTACATTAGTATTAAGGCCATAAAGTTGACTGCCGGTGGTGCTATTGCAGGTCCAGGATTGTGGGTTTCCTTCGAGGATCCCCAGCTTCTGAAGGTTTAACTGAACCCACCGTGAAGGGTGAAGTTTGGGTCTGTTGGTTTACCATGGAAAACCCTGCGGCGGAAAGGTAATTGGAGTTTTTCTAAGAAATTTTAAAAAATTTTCCTATGAACTGTCTCCTTTAAAGTAAATGTTGTTATGCCTAAGTGTCACCACTGGGGGCTGTATGGAGAACGTACCTTCTCATCCTTTGCTCAGAGAACACGCTGTGTCACAGAAGCAGCAGACTCTCTCCAGCAAGCAGGCAGACATCCGGTAAGTTCGGGGGGTGTTTGCTTCCTCCAGACACCCCCACCTGGACTAAACTCTTCCCCTCTTTATGAGGCTAAGTATAAGTGAGAACAGAAAACAATGCAGTTTTCTTTCACCGCCCCTACACGGGGCGGCTTCCAGGTCTCCTCCATGCCAACCCTCCCTCACAAACTTATCCCGTTGGATCGGAGGCCCGTGCTTGCGCAGAAAAGCTCTTTTTGAAAAAGAAAGGAGGGGGTGATGCGAGGCTTAGCGCAGCGTTGGCATCCTCCAAAAAAGAGAAAAAAAAAAAAAAAAAACACACCTCAAATTTGTGCTGGCTGCAAAATTGTCGCAGAGACATGAGAGCAAAGGGAGCATGAAAAAGAGGTTTTGGTGACACAGGCATTTCCTGCTTAACACATTTACTATTTGCATGAGGCTGAGAATTAATAGCAGCGGCAGTGGCTGGACTATTGCTCAAGCAGTGAATGCGATTTCTTCTGATAGCACTTCTGCTTTGTGCATCGGGCTAAGGTCAGAAGGGGGGGGGATAAAACACCCCCAAAATAGAGCTAAAAGGGTCCCCCTCAAGCTCTGGAAAGCCTACTCATCTCTACAAATGGCATCCTCCCCTGAAAGGGAGTGGCTGGTCAGAATGAGCATCGGGGCCATGAAATGTTTGCAACACTGCAGGCCCTGTGTATTTTACCTAAAGATCTTTTTTCAATCAGCCATGACGGGTTTAAAAAAATAAATAAAAGTTAAACAACTTTTAAATCGCACAGGTTCTCTTCCATTGCCCAGGACCCTCAAACTGAGGAACTAGGGGCAGGAGAAGACGAATCCCCTCAGGGAACCATGGTGAGGCTGATGACTCCTCTTCTGAGGTGTCAAATGTGGGAGAATCAGCTGGTTTCATTCTTAAGATTGATGGTGCAATTTATTGCTGTATGGTCCGCTCCACATTTATGCTTCCTTAACTGAGTGTCTGGAGTCGCTAAAGCCTCCTCAAACTGTGCATGCCTTTTCCTGTCCATTTATTGTTGGAAAAGCTTTTTTGTATCTGAGAGGATCTCCCAGAAAACACGATTTTTCCTCTTAAAAAAGTTTACACTTTAATCTATGGTGGAGGAAATTCACCAAGTAGAGTATACCAGCAATTAACGCTGCTATATCCTCTGTGGAAGAGCTTTTGTTCGGCAGACAATGCTCAAATGCTTAGGCATCCATCCAATGGATACAGTGTTGGAATTCCTGTTAAAAACAAACACACACACACACACCTTTCTCTGGCAGATTAAGCTATTACTGTCAGCGCAGGCTGCTCAATCATTGTGAGGCCGTCAGTTTAACGGGTGTTCAGGTATCCTGCTCAGCAGGTCCAGGATCTGGCAGCCTTATGTTTGCAATAATTGCTTTTTAATTTTCTATTGTAGAACCTCCACAAGGTCCTCATGCAGGTGCTTGCTTATAAACTAGCCAAACGCACAACTGCTGAGATGCCTACGGCCACATCACCCTGAAAGCGCCCGATCTCGTCTGATCTCAGAGGCTAAGCAGGGTGAGCCATGGTTAGTACCTGTATGGGAGACCGCCTGGGAATACCAGGTGCTATACACAGTTCTGTGCACATTGTGTTGCCAACACAAACAACTAAGCACATGAATGCAGGAACGCATGTCAGCGGAGGATAAACTTATTTTCACCACGCAGAAGCTCCTGGCTAGTCTTCCTTTTGCGGTGAAACAGCTATTTGAGAATATTTGGATAATTCATCCAAAGAAATTCTAGTGGGAAAAGTACCCCCTTTTGCCATTTAAGTAAACGAGTAAATATATTTTCCTTTTTAAAGCTCCTTTTGCACCAGGGGCATCAGCCTCCAGGCAGTCACGATGGCTTCTTCCATGGACAAAAGAGGTCTTGGGGGAGGAAACCTACAAGATACTGAAGCCTTCTTATGAGGAGGCAACCCGCTCGCTCAATAGTAGGAATTCTTCTGCAGTTCTCAAGGATCTGACAGGAAGACGAATAGGGGACTTCCTCAATAGCTCCATGGTACAAGCTGGAGTTCCAAAAGTTCCCGTCTCCTCGTTTTTTCTCAGAACAAAACGTTCCTTAGGATCCAGAGAAAAAGCAGTCTCTCTCTCTCTCTCTCTCTAGCATTGAACATTTTTTTCGGCAAAAGTGGTCATGGTGGTCCCCATGTAAGAGCAGAGGTTGGGGTTTGGTTAAATCCAAATGGACAATCTGGATCTCAAAGATCTAAGCTCACCAGAAATTTCTATGTTTTGAGGTAGAAAATCTTAATTTCCAGTTTGTAGCTCTACATTTTCAGGCTAGCTACTGCACCTCGAGTGTTTATAAAGATCCTGGCTCCTTCTTTAAGCTCAAAGTATACCGATACTAGCCTACTTAGATAATCTACTCTTGATAGATCAATCGGTAGCCCGTTTAAACCAAAGTCTGGGCACTGCAGTCAGCTACCTGGAATACTTTAGGTTGGATCCTCAACCTAGGAAAATCCTCCTTAAAACCATCAAGGAGATTGCAGTACTTAGGGGTGATCATAGATATAGTCCAGAAAAGGGTATTTTTGCCCCAGGAAAGAATCGGTTCCTTACAACTGAGGAACTGATTAGGTTGG
The DNA here is from genome assembly GCA_037952925.1 of Lithobates clamitans. Taxonomy (NCBI): domain Eukaryota; kingdom Metazoa; phylum Chordata; class Amphibia; order Anura; family Ranidae; genus Lithobates; species Lithobates clamitans. The sequence continues at coordinate 6,607,036 of JBBGZY010000240.1, read as the reverse complement.
TCAAAACAAAGAAAATCCCTCCTATTCTTCTTTGCATGAGTTTATTGGGAAAAATGGTGTTTCTTTCGAGGCCATTCCTTATGCGCAGTTTCATTCAAGACTGCTGTAAAACAGTAGCCTGTCAACTTGGAACAAGAATGTTCAAACTCTGGACTTTCCGATGCGTTTATCCGCCAAACTGTGTCAAAACCTCAATTGATGGTTATTATCCAAAAATCTTCAAAAAGAAAAATCCTTTCTACCGGTTACCTGGAAAGTAGTAACAGATGCCAGACTTTTGGGCTGGGAGCAGTCCTGGAAGAAGCATCTGTCCAAGGGAAGTGGTCCAAATCAGAGTTCACCTTGCCCATCAATAGTCTAGAGATTCAGGCAGTACGCCTGGCCCTAAAGGCCTGGACGCTCAGATTACGGAATTATCCTGTCAGGATCCAATCTGACAATGCCACAGCTGTGGCTTATATCAATCACCAAGGGGGCACGAGAAGTCGTGCACCCCAGAGAGAGGTGAATCATATTGTCTTGGGCAGAAAACAACATCCCTTGCCTATCAGCAGTTTTCATTCCAGGGATGAGGAATGGGCAGGCGGACTACTTGAGTCGCCAACAATCGAGGGAGAATCATCCCTTCACCCCATCTTTCTGTCAATATGCCAAAAATGGGGAGTTCCGGACATGGATCTGTTTGCATCCAGGCTCAACAACAAGATCGATAACTTTGTGTCAAGGAAAAGGGATCTGATGGCATACGGAACAGACGCCTTGGTCTTTCCATGGGATCAGTTTTCACTGATCTATGCGTTCCCTCCTGTTCTGCTGCTTCAGTGTCTCCTTCGCAGGATCAAGCAAGAGGAAAAGGAGGCGATTCTGGTGGCCCCAGTGTGGCCCAGGAGATCTTGGTTTGCCGAGATCATAAGGATGGCGGTAGGGGACCCTTGGACCCTGCCCCTGTGGCCAGACCTCCTCTTGCAAGGTCCGGTGTTCCATTCTACTTTACAAACACTAAATTTAACGGTTTGGCTATTAAGACCCACATTCTAAAGGACCGTGGGCTGTCAGCTCCAGTAGTTTCTACCTTGGTTAATGCTAGGAAGCCGGCCTCCAGAATCATATATTCTAGAGTCTGGAAGGCATATGTCTTCTGGTGTGAATCCAGGGGTTGGCACCCCAGGAAACCTATCATAGGTAGGATCCTTAATTTCCTACAGGTGGGATCAGTAATGAAGCTGGCCTTGAGCACCATCAAGGGCCAGATGTCGGCCTTATCAGTGTTTTTTCAACAACCACTTGCTTCACACTCTCTGGTTTGTATCCTTATCCAGGGGGTAACGCGGATTAATCCCCCAGTTAAGTCACACCTGAACCCTTGGGACTTTAATTTAGTCCTGTCGGCTTTACAAAAACAGATCCTTTTGATTCGGTTCAAGATATTCCCTTGATCCTCTTGACGAGGGGAATAGTTTTCTTGGTTGCCATGTCTTCTACAAGGAGAGTATCAGAGTTGGCTGCTCTTTCCTGTAAAGAGCCATATTTGATTATTCATAAGGATAAGGTTGTATTGCTGCCTCATCTTAATTTCCTACCGAAGGTAGTGTCAGGTTTTCATTTAAACCAGGATATTGTTCTGCCTTAGTTTTTTTCCAGAACCTCGTTCTGTGGAAGAAAAGTCACTACATTCTCTTGATGTGGTGAGAGCAGTCAAGGTCTATTTAAAAAGCGACTGCTCAGATTCGTAAAACAGATGATGTTTTGTTTGTGTTGCCAGACGGTCCTAAAAGAGGACAGGCGGCGTCGAAATCTACCATTTCTAAATGGATTCGTCAAGTGATTGTTCAAGCTTATGGTTTAAAGAGGAAAATTCCTCCTTTTCATATTAAAGCGCACTCCACCAGGGCTGTTAGTGCTTCTTGGGCAGTGCGTCACCAAGCCTCCATGGCTCAGATCTGCAAGGCCGCAACTTGGTCTTTAATCCATACATTTACCAGATTCTAATCAAGTAGATGTAAAAGGTCATGAGGATATCGCCTTTGGGCGCAGTGTACTGCAGGCTGCAGTATAAGTCCTCTAGTTTCGTAGTGCCCTCTTTTGTTGCGTCTCCCCCCCTTCAGTTGGCATTGCTATGGGACATCCCACATAGTAACTACTATGGCTCTGTGTCCCCTGATATATGAAAAGAAAATAGGATTTTTAAAACAGCTTACCTGTAAAATCCTTTTCTTTAAAGTACATCAGGGGACACAGGGGTCCCTCACTTCTTGGTATACACGTGTATTGCTTTGCTACAAAACTGAGGTACTCCCAGTAGTGGGAGGGGTTATATAGGGAGTGCACTTTTTTTGTCTTAGGGCGTGCCAGTGTCCATCACCTGAAGGTGGCCTATAACCCACATAGTAACTACGATGGCTGTGTCCCAAAGAAAAGGATTTTACAGGTAAGCAGTTTTAAAAATCCTATTTTCCTTAGAGTACATCACATGACACAGAGCACCATAGTAATTACAATGTGGGTTATAGACCACCTTCAGGTGATGGACACTGGCACACCCTAAACAGGAAGTTGCCTCCCTATATAACCCCTCCTATACCGGGAACACCTCAGTTTTTGTAGCAAAGCAATATACATATACCCCAGAAGAAGAGGGAGGGACCTTTGGGTCCCGTGATTTACTCCAAGAAAAGGATTTTACAGGTAAGGTGTTATAAAAATCCCGTGTTCTTTATCGTACATCACAGGACACAAAGCCCCATAGTAATTACTATTGATCCTTTTGATCCGATTCAAGATATTCCCTTAATCCTCTTGACGAGGTAAAAGGTTGTGGCACATCCCATAGCAATGCTATTTGAGGGGAGGGACACAACCCGTAGGGCGCCAACAGACTTGAAGACTTATACTGCTGCCTGCAGCACACTGTGCCCAAAGGCGATATCCTCATGCCCTTTTTTACATCCACTTAATAAAATCAGGTGAATGTATGGACTGCAGACCAAGCTGTGGTCTTACGCTGAAAGCTGAAAAATGGCATTGAGCTATGGAGGCTTCGTGATACACTGCTCAAGAAGCACTAACTGCTCTAGTGGAGTGCGTTTTGACATGAAAAGGTGAAATCTTACCTTTTGTATGCGATTGAGAAGCAACGTATCAAGGTATGCGTTTTTTGTTTTTTTTGTAAATAATAAATAAACCAGCAGTGATTAAATACCAAAAGAAAGCTCTATTTGTGTGAAGAAAATGATAAAAAAAAAAAATTTGTTTGGGTACAGTGTAGCACGACCAAGCAATTGTCATTCAAAATGTGACAGCGCTGAAAGCTGAAAAATGGCTTGGGCAGGAAGGATGTGTAATTGCCCGGTAGGCAAGTGGTTAAATCCAGCATGGATCCCTCCCGAAGCTCCTCAAAGCACATCTTCACTCGTGACCAACACCTTAGACACTAGCGAAAAAAACTGAGGTGTTCCCGGTATGGAAGGGGTTACATAGGGAGGCAACTTCCTGTTTAGGGTGTGCCAGTGTCCATCACCTGAAGGTGGTCTATAACCCACATAGTAATTACTATGGTGCTCTGTGTCCCGTGATGTTCGATAAAGAAATTACCATTTTTTGTCTAGGTACATGCAAATTGCAGCAACATAAAAGTTTACTGTATGCAAATAATGGCCAAGGGAATCAAAATATTTTACAGGATAGGTTAATCAAGATATGAAATCTCCTTAGACCCTTTAGGATCATAATTTTTCTATGCACATTCTGTAGCCTCCCTGGAGACCTTACACTGTTAAACCCCATTAAATAAACAATTTCTGGGTCACTGAAGAAAAAAAAAAAAATAACGGTGGTCTTGACACAGCCCTGTCTTGAGAAATTTTCATTTTGCCAATTACCGCTATGCAATAAAATTTAAAAAAGTCAACAAGCACATAGCACTTTTCCATTACATACTGAATTCAGTTTCAAATAAACTCCAGAATGGTTTCTCATATTAAAATTCTGGACCATTTATTCATGCAACAGTACTCAGCCCTTCATTAATAGATTAATCTATAACAATGTGATAAGGTCATGATAGATGCAATCCCAATAATTCCAATTACTTACAGTGCATTGTCAAACTTTCCTGAACTATACTGATGGACATAAGAAGAATAGGCCAAATCTTCATGAGCTGTTGCCACGTGAATATTTTTACCTCCAAAAACAGACTGTCGGATATCCAGAGCGGTCTACAATATACAACAGTACTATAGGTAAATTGTTAGTATTTGGGAAAATAGCTATACAATCAAATGTAAACATTTACAAGAAAACTGCAATAAGCCCTCGTTCACACCAATGCAATTTGACAAGTCAGTCCCTATTTTCAGCAATGGAACTTTTCAAATTGTTGTCTCAAGTTGCAATAACTTTGAAAAAAGGTTCCTGTACTACTTTTCTGCAATTTGCATTGACTTCTGTTGAATGAAGTCGCAATGAAATCAGAGATCCAAATCACACTGATCTACAGAGTTTTGAAATCGTGCAAAAGTAGCGCAATTTCAAAGTCGCACTGGTGTATACCAGGGCTAAACGTGGGATCACGAAACAGCTGATAATCCACACAAAATGCCTGAAGCGCAACACAGGTTCAGTTTTAGGCACCCTTCAGATGGGCGGATCTGCCTGCTTAGCTGAGAATCTGTTTGCTGATCCCAGCTGAGCAGGCGGACGACAGGTCCGTGCCCGCTCATGCAGAGCAGGGGTATATCACCCCTAGGAGAGTATTTATAGAACGCTCATCATTCATCTGTATATCTTCGTATCTGTCTCTGTATGGAATGTACATTTCTATATGTTGTAGACGTTTGTACATCTTTTTTATTGTATACCATTAAAAATATATTTTTTAACTCAAGGGTTGGTGGTCTGTCAAAGTCCCAGTAAGGGGGGTATTCTTTTTTCGTTTATCACATTAGGGATGGGACCACCAAACTCTTCATTTGGTATGATGGAAGCCTCTTTTTTCCTTTCCGTTCATGCAGAGCAGGCATGGACACAGCCCGCCCTCCAGTCCATTGGTCATCCAATCTGCCAGACGGATGGGGAACAGATCCCCATCCATTTGTTTTCAGCAGATAGGATTGGATGTCAGCGGGTGTCAAGGGACACACAATCGGTCTACCTGTGTGAAAGAGGCCTTATAGGTGATGAATGAGAATGAAAGATCAACTTTTACAAAAAAAAAAAAAAAAAAAAAAAAAAAAAAAAAAAAAGGTAAATAGATACAAGAAGGAAATCTGTTGACCTTTGACAGAAGGCCAAATATGTACATAAAAACTTACCTGATATATTGCTACAGATTGGCATATATTGTCAACATTAAGAAGATAAAATCCATAATCTAGTAGTGTATCTGAATATTTAGGATGCTTGGGGCCAAAATTTTCCCTGATTAAAAAAAAAAAAAAATACAAAAACAATTAGAATATACAGGATTTTTTTATACATTTAAAACAAACAAAATAAAAACTGCGTACCTAGCCAAGTATACTGCATGTTTTATTAGCTGTTCTGCCTTCTTGAACTCTCGTTTTACAACGCAAGCCTTTAAAAGAAAAAACAAACAAACAATCAAGTCAGTGGAACAAACCAAATTTCAACCTCACGTGAGCATTTAAAGAAACTATGGCTTATTTCTAAGGAAAAGATATTTTGAGTCATGACTATATTGTACTTTTACATATTTACATTGTGGTTACCAGATTTCCACCATTACATATACAGATTTGAATATGTACAGTGCTACCCGTTTACATGAAAAGGAGCAAAGAAAAAAAAAAATATATAAATGAAAAAAATTCTCAAATATATGGTTAAGTTCGGCAAACTAAAAGGGGAAAATGTAATGGGTTTGGGCCAATATTTTGGTTTCATCTGTAAGGTTATTAAAACATATTTTTAATGGATTATCCAAATACAACATTTGTTTTAAACATTTAATAAATTGCTGGTTACAAATATAAAAAAAATATATATTAGACCAAAAAAAAAAAAAGTGTAGACAATAATGCCACTCTTCACCTTTTTTTCTGGTCTTGTTTATATACAGCTAGTAAAGCCTTAATCCTTACAAATAAAAGATGGAAACAATATAAAAATATGCAGAAATTCTCTCTCAGGAGAACATTGGCTCAAACAACCTTTACCAACCACATAAGAGGGGAGGCTCATGATGTAATGGAGCATTCTCCTTTAAAGTTACACAGAACTTAAAAAGCTGGTATCTGGCAGCTTACAAATCATTTTGTAATGCTGTTGGATTTTGGATGCCTCTCGATGTGGTGATGCAGCTGTGATTGCAGGATTTTTTCCCTTTTGGAATTTGGATCCACTCTTGTTGAGACCATTCGGGTCAACTCCATTTTAGCCTTTTATACTACATCTTGCCTTTTGAGAGGATTTTTTGCCACCTGTCGTGATTGAGACTCTTGAACCACTTACGGACTTGCCCACCGCATATATACTGTGGCAGGGTTGCCCGGCTGAGCACAAATCACGTACCTGTATCTGATTTCATGCACGCTATCTGGGACGTGCGCTGGCCCCAGGAGCGCAGCTCCCGCTGTGATTGGACACAGCGGCAGCCAATCAACGGTTCCAGTGGCCTCAGTGGCCACCAGGACCCGCCGATCGGTCGGTGGAAATGCAGAATGGTGGTCTGCCCAAGTAAAAAAGGAAGACTGCTGTTCTGTCAGGGAGTAAAAGATCTTGTGTTTCAGCTAAGCTGAAACAAGGATCTTGCTTTTCCTCTAGTGTCAGCATTTGCGCCCCCCCACCCCCCCATTAGAAAGCACTCCCTAGGATCACACTTAACTCCTTAATCGCCCCTGGTGTTAACCCCTTCCCTGACAGTGTCATTTATACAGAGTCCATAAAAATAACCCATAGTTTGTAGACGCTACCAATCAATATATGCTTTTTTTTTTAACCAAAAATATGTACCAGAATACATATTAGCCTAAATTGATGAATTCGTTTTTTTTTTTTTAATTTAATTGTTTTATAGCAGAAAGTAAAAAAGTTTTTTTTTAAAATGGTCTGTCTTTTTGTTTGTAGCGCAAAAAATAAAAAAACGCAGATGATCAAATTCCAAAAGAAAGCTCTATTTGTTGGGGGGGGGGGGGGGATTTTATTTGGGTACAGCGTCGCATGACTGCATCCACCCTGCATCACACACACACACACACACAGTATCGCACAAAAAGGAGTACACTCCTCACATTTTAATTATATTTTTTCATGTGACAACACTGAAGAAATTACACTTTGCTACAATGTAAAGTAGTGAGTGTACAGCTTGTATAACAGTGTAAATTTGCTGACCCCTCAAAATAACTCCACACACAGCCATTAATAGCTAAACCGCTGGCAACAACAGTGAGTACACCCCTAAGTGAAAATGTCCAAATTGGGCCCGATTAGCCATTTTCCCTCCCCAGTGTCATGCTACTCGTTCGTGTTCCAAGGTCTCAGGTGTGAATGGGGAGCAGGCGGGTATCACTCTCACATACTGGTCACTGGAAGTTCAAAATGGCACCTCATGGCAAAGAACTGAGAATCTGAAAAAAAGAATTGGCCTAGACTAAAAGAAGATTGCCAAGAACCTAAAACTGAGCTGCAGCACGGTGGCCAAGACAGTACAGCGGTTTAACAGGACAGGTTCCACTTGGAACAGGCCTCGCCATGGTCGACCAAAGTAGTTGAGTGCAAGTGCTCAGCGCGATATCCAAAGGCTGTCTTTGGGAAATAGACGCAAGTGCTGCCAGCATTGCTGCCGAGGTTGAAGGGGTGGGGGGGTCAGCCTGTCAGTGCTCAGACCATACGCTGCACACTGCATCCAATTGGTCTGCATGGCTGTCGCCCCAGAAGTAAGCCTCTTCTAAAGAGGATGCAAAAGAAAGCCTGCAAACAGTTTGGGTAAGACAAGCAGACTAAGGACATGGATTACTGGAAGAGCAGTATTCCAACATAATGACCCCTAACACACCTCCAAGACGACTACCGCCTTGCTAAAGAAGCTGAGGGTAAAGGTGATGGACTTGCCAAGCATGTCTGCAGACCTGAACCCTATTGAGCATCCGTGGGGCATCCTCAAAACGGAAGGTGGAGGAGCACAAGGTCTCCAAAATCCACAAGCTCCATGTCGTCATCGAGTGGAAGAGGACTCCAGTGGCAACCTGTGAAGCTCTGGTGAACTCCAAGTCCAAGAGGATTAAGGCAGTGCTGGAAAATAATGGTGGCCACACAAAATATTGACACTTTGGACCCAATTTGGACACTTTCACTTAGGGGTGCACTCACTTTTGTTGCCAATGGTTTAGACATTAATGGCTGTGTGTTATTTTGAGGGGACAGTAAATTTACACATTTTTCAGTTATACAAACTGTACACTCACTACTTTACATTGTAGCAAAGTGTCATTTCTTCAGCGTTGTCACATGAAAAGTAATACAAAATTTTATAAAAATGTGAGGGGTGTACCCACTTTTGTGAGATACTGTATATAGAATGTATGTATATTTTCTTTTAATATGTTGCAGACTATTATCCTCATTGTATTAAAAAAAAAATATTGCGAATTTTAATTCAGTGGTTTGTTCTTGGTGCTCATTAAAAATCCCAGGCCACCGATTCCCCTTCTTCATACTTCCAATCTTTGTTTATTAACTTTTTTCTGCTTAAAACTTCAGACTGCGTTATTCAATAGGGCAAGTCTACCAATGATGCTGTACATACCTTGGATGCTTGCCTCAAAACATCAACAATCACTTTCACTGGCAGGCCACTGGTGATTTCCTTCATAGCTTCTATGCACCATTTATAAGCCTGATAAGAGATTCAAATACAAAAAAAAACACTGCTGAATTGTATTTTCAATATTTGTTTAAAAACACTGGACAATAAACCTGTGTAATAATGCTGATTCAGGTGACAGAGGGAACAGTCAAGCTATAAAAGAAAACAGGGTGCCTGCTGCCAAATTTTCAGCGTGGCAAGCACAAGTTTAATGACTGGAGAGTAGGCTGGGTTCTCAGCGCAGCCAGAAAACTGACTACGTTGTGCTCTCATGCTTAGTGTAGTCATTTTTTCATAGGAAAGCAAAAAGGTACTGGCAGGAACACCAGGAATTTCACACAAAGGAAGCAATACAAAGAACAGGATACTTTCTCATACAAGTACATGGTACACCAGGCCAATATCAGGAATATGAAGTGTTGAGTCAACATATTCTTTAACATAAACTACAGATGGCAATAGCAAAAGACTAGTTTTTGGCAGTACGAGTGCATCAGATGTATATTGCTGAATTTACAGCTGAAATGCAAGTTACTAAAGGAGCTTAAAGTGTGTGGGGGTGGTAGCAAGCACCCGATTTTGATAGTTACCAACTTCCACTCCGACCGCCTAAGCGATCGGAAGTTCTCTTCCCTCCCAGCAGTCTTCGGGGACACACGACAGGTTCCAGAAGACTGAGGTCATTCACAATGCACAGCGCTGCTCGCGCATGTGCACCCAGCTGTGAAGCTGCAAGCTGTCACAGCCAGGTGCCCAAAGTTAAGATGCTGGTGCCGAGGAAAGAAGACAGCAGGTAAACCGGCTGGGGTGAGCACATTGCAGGATCATGGAATAAGTGAGAGGCTGTTTTTTTTAAAGTTAGCAGCTACAGTTTTTGTAGCGGCTGACTAATTTTTTTCACAGGAGACTGGAGCTCCTCTTTAACTAACCAAGGTCAACAAACAAGTTAATAAAAAAAAAAAAGAAGATTTTTAGGCTTACTGATCAAATATATTTAAAAACAAACAAGAACACTACCTCATCATAATGACTTTTAGCAAAGAGCAGAGCACATAACTCTCCATAAAGAGCAGCTTTGTTTGCATGTTGTCCATGTTTTGCCAGCTTATCCATGTAACTCTGAGCTTGCTTAAAAGTTTCTTCTCCTAAATGGTATTTACAGTTGCCATTGCGTACATGCAGCAACCTAAGAAAAGAAAAAAAAACAAAAATTGTAGTTACCATATTTAAAACACAATTTTCCCAAACATTAAGAAAGGGAGAGGTGTCCAACCCGCAACCCCGGTAGGCATATCTGGAGGGACACTGTGCAAGCATAGAAGCCATGGCGGTGGACAGAGACAAGTTAGGCACATGCATGTACGGAGAGGTGTCGGGGATGCCATGCAAGCATAGCAGCTGCCATGGTCAACAATGAAAAAACATTTTTCATTTTCAATAGCACCGACAGCAGCGAATGCAGGGACTCCTGCCAGGCAAGTGCTGTATGGCTGTATAAAGGGCTGTGCTGGGGAGGGCTGCTCCCCCACCCTCAAATTTCAGTTGTGTGCAAAAGTCCCCTGCCCACAACCTCCCCACACAGCAGATACAGGGGTCACCAGTTATGAACGTCAAGGACAGTTTGTAAAATCCAGGATTCTATGCATGTCTGTAACGGACATTTATGGACAGATATAAAAAAAAATCACAGATTTTACAAACTGTTCATGAATTTGCTAACAGTTGGCAGCCCCAGCCCCTATACAGTTGAAATTCAATCCCCTCACCCATTATGTTTTTAGTTCTAGCATGGCTTTCACAACGCAAAAGAAAACAAAAAAAAGAAGAAAAGTTGCGGATAGATAGAGATTAAGCGATAGATACTTCCATCAGCAACTTTTCTTGGTTAAGTTTTGACTGCCCGACTTTTTCTGCTCATTAGCTTTTCATTACTGTTAGGCCAGCCATAGACTGTGAATTTCTTTCCTGCAACCACGGGTTGACAGACAGTTGACAGAGGAATTCCTCCTGCTGAGCCATTGCGTTCTCCCAGCGGGGTAAGCCATCCCCACCAGGAGAACACAGTAATTATTGCTTGCGGCTATAACAGCCACTAGCGATAATCACATGTAAAATCCAGTAAACTGTTTTTACCCAAGTTGATCAATTGATCAGCTTGGGTACATTCAACCTACCCATGCACAGTTCGAATTTCAGCTGGCTCCTGCTGAACCGGCCAAGACTCAAACTGTCTACAGCTGGCTTGTTTTTTTTGTGTGGCCAAAGACATTTCCTCTTCTTCCAATGTGGCCCAGGAAGGTCAAAAGGTTTGACAACCCTGCCTTAAAAGGCCAAGTTCATTAAACGCTACACCCAGATTTAGGGTGGAACATGTAACATGTTCCAGTTCCGGCTACCAGTCCCCTCTATCCCCTCCCTCAGTGCGAGAGCAAGACCCCCTCTTTTTCCTGCAAAAATGTGCACATTGATTACATTTTTCGTGAAAGGTGAACTTATCCTTTAGGGGTAGGTTAACACTACTGCATGTCAGGAACGTCATGCACAGAAACAGGCTGCCCTTCAGCAGACCTGTGGTTGTGCCATTGTTAATGGCACCCCACGCATTTGCCAATGGTGACGTTTTCCCCTGCACCAGCACCATGCGGTTTGTTGTGGTACATTTTTGGAAAAGGGTCAGGGCCTTCTTTTCTAAGTTTCTTGCATGTAGGGCAGCCCACTGAAAGGACTGGGCTGCCCCAAATGCGCAAACATTCTGTTTCACCTGTAGGTGTGAACCTTACCTGACACAACATTCCACTGCTCGAAACCAATGCAGCATTTCATTGTGAAGTGTGCACAGCTGCAGACAAGAGAGAAACACTCTCTCAGCATCACTGTACCAGCCAGCATCTGAGAGGAAACCACCTTAAAAAAAAATAAATGATATAATAAAAGATTCTAATAGAGCAGAAGGCACTAAAACAGTAATAAGAAATTGAAAAATCAAGTACAAATACATTAAAGATTGTGTAAACCAAAAAAAAAAAAAAAAAAAAAAAACCATTCAAAATATGGACACTTTGGTGTGCTGACCAAACTTTTGGACGTTTTAAAAACTTGCCTTACTATTTTTATTTTTAAAGCAGAGGGGTTCAGAGCCACCTAATGCCATTTTGCTTTTAATGGTTTCCACTTCCTCCAGATACAGGGCGTAGTGATGGGGACATGCTGTGCCCCATCCTACGCCAATCTGTACCTGGGGGAGTGGGAACAGATGATTAACACCTCGGAGGATCTAGCCCTCTTCCTGGACCATGTGGTCCTTTGGTTTCGTTATATAGATATCTTTATGGTATGGAGTGGCCCTGATGAGTTGTTACAGACTTTAGCGCAGCAGTTAAACAAATACATTTAAGCTTACCTTCAGCATGTCTCGTGATACAGACAAGATTGTTCCTGGACTTACAAATCCATAAAGACAAGGATGGTTTTCTATCCAGCAGCCTGCATAAAAAAACTACTGCTGGCAATGGCATTCTACATGCCAGCAGCTTTCACCCTTGTAATCTAGTAAAATCCATTCCTTTTGGCCAGTAACTTCGCATTAGACGTAACTGTTCTAATGACGATACATTTAAGGAAGCAGATAAACTCAGGAATAGACTGAGCAAGTGGGTACTCACAAAGAGCGATGACAAAAACACGGCAGGAATATACAAAACCAAAACCCCGAAGGCGGATATGAATCAATTAAGAATCATTACCCGCTTCTCTAACCAGCAGGAACGATTCAAACATTGTTCAGAAAAACTGGCATGTTCTGGCTATGGACCTTGTAGCAGGCTCGCTTGTACCAGAACATCCGGCATGTACTTTTCGGAGAGCCAGATCTTTGAGAGATAAGCTGGTCTCCAGTGAATTCAAAGGCGGCACCAAGGATCTCTGTAAAAAGGCCAGGCACCTATAGATGTGGCTACTACCAGTATATGGATACTGCCAAGCACCCAGTTCTTCCAAATAAAGTCAAGTCAAATTTACATCCAAGCACTGTACAAACTGAAAAACGCAAGGAGGTGTTTATCTATTGCAATGCAAATTGTACTTGCTTATTACATAGGTAAAACCAAAATGGAATTCTGGCAGAGAGCCCATGACCATATGATTAGAATGCAAACATGCAACCCAGCGTTACCACTTGGGCGACATGTTACACAATTCCATGATGGCACTTTCCCACGTGTCAAATGTTTGATACTGGATAGAGAGCACCCAGGAGTGAGAGATAGGGACTGAAATAAAATACTGTAAACGCGTACAGCGTTAGATCTTCAGACTAAATGCCACCTCATTTCTGGGTCTAAGTGAGGCAATCTCCTTTAAACCTTTTTTTGGAGGGATTTGTTTCAGGGGGACCTGAGCTATATTAGGCCCATCAATACATTTATGACCATAATCCGATCACATCCTTCCCTGCCTTCCTCTATTCATGTCTATGTATGGATTATACAGTTGTGCTCATAAGTTTACATACCCTGGTAGAATTTACGATTTCTTGGCCATTTTTCAGAAAAAATGAATAAAACAAACTTTTTTCACTCATGGTTAGTGTTTAGCTGAAGCCATATCTATCAACTGTGTTTACTCTTTAATCCTGAAAGACAAAAGAAACTACCCAAATGACCCTGATCAAAAGTCTACATACCCTGATGATTTTGGCCTTATAAAAACACACACAAGTTGACACAGTTTGAATGGCTATTAAAAAATGTAACCATCATCCGTGATCTGTTTGCAATTAGTGTGTGGGTATAAAAGGTCAATGTGTTTCTAGACTTCTGACAGACCCTTGCATCTTTCATCCAGTGCTGCACTGACGTTCCTGGATTTTGAGCCATGAGGAAAGCAAAAGAATTGGCAAAGGATCTGCAGTAAAAGGTAGTTGAACTGTATACAACAGGAAAGGGATATAAAAAAAAAAAGATATCCAAGAAATTGAGAATGCCAATCAGCAGTGTTCAAACTCTAAACAAAAAGTGACCAACCAGATCAGTGCTACACAGCTGAGGCATTTGACATGGGCATACTGGGATCGATCTAAAGGCAAGGTTAGAATATAGACAAATACTCCTGTCATTTGTTTTTTTCTTTACATATCTTTTGTGACAGATTTTTTCTGCAGCTTCCTTTTTACCTCCTTCCTGGTTAGGCTTTGTGTGTCTGTTTGTCTGCTCTCCCCACTGAATTAAAACATGTTATTAGCTTTATACTGTGGGAAGAGATTTGCAGTATATACATGCATACTTTTTCTGTATTCTGACAGGTCCATGCCCTCCAAACCCTGATTCGGGTGGCTCCGGCGAGCTCTGACCTGCCGCTTCCGCTGATTTGTGTGTATATGCGAGGGGGGTCTTTGACACCACTGCATTACCCTGGTTCTATGAACATATCCATATGCCTCATATTCATTAAATGAGTTGATGCAAATTTCCTCTGTGGTCATGGAATACCTTATTGCACACTAATTAAACCTCATATCTTTAACCACATATCTTTGACTGTATTTCTGCCATTTCATAATCTTATATGAATGAGTTCTAAACTTATGTTTGGGTACTTTCATACAGACATATTTATACCTTATTTTCTTTGATAGAAATGCTGCAATACAACCTACCTAAACCCCTGAAGAAGGAAGTACACTTTTCATAGAAATTTATCTTTTTGTGACTTTTTCCGAAACATGTAGGGTGGTTGGTTATCCAATAACTGCGCTTTTTAGCGCTGTTTGTAGCATTTATCAGCTATGTACATCATTTGCATTTATAATCATGCTCCTCTCAATTTTTAAGCTATTTTTGTATATTATCTAATTGTATTCTGAAATTTTTTTTAAAATTTTATATACATTTGGTATCCTCTCTCTATACCATCCTTTACTGGCCTTCTGCCCATATTATCCCTTGGGGACACCCCCTTTTTTCTTACAAGTTTTTCTTTGGGATGTGACAGAAGCCTCTAGGATCAGTCTCTTGCATAGTTTCCTCTCCCCAACTAAAAATTTCAGTCACAACTGCTAGGAGAATTGTTTGGGATGCAAACCCACAGATAACTTCAGGTGAAATACAGGACTCTCTGAAAGCATGTGGTGTGGCTGTTTCAAGATGCACAAAAAGGAGGCACTTGAAGAAAGGTGGGCTGCATTGTCGAGTCACCAAAAGAAAGCCTTACTATGCAAATGCCACAAAATATCCCGCTTACAATACGCCAAACAGCACAGAGACAGGCCTCAAACCTTCTGGCACAGTCATTTGGAGTTATGAGACCAAAATTGAGCTTTTTGGCCACAACCATAAACGCTACATTTGGAGAGGAGTCAACAAGGCCTATGATAAGAAGGTACAGAGGTGGATCACTGATGTTTTGGTGATATGTGAGCTATAAAAAAGGCACAGAGAATTTGGTCAAAATTGATCGCAAGATGAATGCAGTATGTTATAAAAATACTGGAGCAACATTTGCATTCATCAGCCAGGAAGCTGTGCATGGGACTTACTTGGACATTCCTACATGACAATGATCCAAAACACAAAGCCAAGTTGACCTGTCATTGGCTACAGCAGAAAGAGAAGGTTCTGGAGTGGCCATGTCAGTCTCCTGACGTCAATATCGTTGAGCCACTCTGGGGAGATCTCAAAACGTGCAGTTCATGCAAGACCGCTCAAGAATTTACAGGAACTGGAGGCTTTTTGCCAAGAGGAATGGGCAGCTTTACCATCTGAAAAGATAAAGAGCCTCATCCACAAAAGACTTCAAGCTGTCATTGATGCTAAAGGGGGCAATATATGGTATTAAGAACTGGTGTATGTAAACTTTTGATCAGGGTCATTTGGGTTGTTTCTGCTGTCATTATGATTTAAAAAGAGTAAACACAATTGATTGATAATAAATGGCTTTAGCCAAACACTAACCATGAGTGAAAGAAAAAAGTTTGTGTTATCATTCCACAGTCTCTGAAAAATGGCCAAGAAAACCGATTGTTACCGTATATACTCGAGTATAAGTCGAAATTTTTAGCCTTTTTTTTGGGCTGAAAGTGCCCCCCTCGACTTATACTCCAGTCACCGCCGTCTGTCTGCATGATCAGCGTGTCATGTAGGCAGACGGCGGCCGGCGTGTGATAATACCGTTCGGAGGCTATTCCAGCTTTCAAAAGCCGCGCCTCCTGCTTGTCTGATAGGCTGAACACTCCATTTCCCAACAGTCAGTGTATAGCCTATCACAGACATTCTCTCATCCTCGTCCGTGGTATGAGAATGAGAGAATGTCCATGATAGGCTGACCGCTGACTGGAGGCGGCGCGGCTTTCGAACAGTGGAATGGCCGCCAAAGTATTATCACACGCTGATCGGAGGATGGACATCGCCACAGGTAGGCTGCCCAGGACCACAGGACACATACACAGGTAGGCTGCACAGAACACAGGGAGGCATGCAGCTGCAGATGGGCATTGTTGACCCTCTTTTTCCACTTACAGTAGCTGCTGCATTTATCGTCTTATACTCGGGTCAATAAGTTCTTCCCAGTTTGTGATAAATTACGGACCTCGACTTATACTCGAGTATACACGGTACTTACCAATAACGTTATTTCTTCAAACCTTCCAGGATGGCAACACATGAGACAATAGGCAACTCCCTACAGGAAACACAATCAGTTCACAGCTGTTGTTAAAAGGCCCCACCTTCCCCCTTGTCCCTCACTTGTTGTAAAGTAATTCTCCAACCGATTCACAAGGGGTCTTTAGACACTTAGGCACTTACCACCTATTGTATACACTCTTTACTCCACCCATAACAGGGCAGGAAGTAGATCTGCCTTCCTGGAAGGTTCATAGAAATACCGTTATCGGCAAGTAACCGTCGGTTTTCTCACCTCACCTTCCAGGATGGCAACACGAGAGGATTATCAAGTAATCCGCAGGCCTACCTTTGGGTGGGACCGCTGCCTGTAGCACCTTTCAGCCGAAGACTAGGTCTTGCTGCGATAGGACCTCTATTCGGTAGTGCTTCAGGAAGATGTCTTGGCTGGACCAGGTGGATGCGTTACGAATTTGTTCCCAGGAGGAACTTGCTTTTCCGGCTCAGGAGGTTGCCAGAGCTTTGAGTGTGCTTTCAATTTTGCTGGTGCAGGGATACCTGAGCTTTCGTATGCTACAGAAATGTCTTGCCTTATCCACCTAGAGACTAAGGATTTTGAGGCCTGAAGTCCCTTCCTTGGTCAAAAAAAAAAAAAAAAAAAAAAGGATTAGGAGGTGATTGGATCTCCTAAAATCCTTAACCCTTTCTAGATGAGGAGGCATTGCCTTACGTCTAAGCGATGGAATCTCTTTTCCCCCTCATTTTTAGGGTTGTCATAAAAAAGGATGGTAGGTTTATTACCTGCATCCTATGAAAGGCTGATGACACCTTGGGCAGATATAAAGGACCTGGTCTGAGGGTGATCCTGCCTGGCAGGATCAACAAAAAAGTTCTTTAATGGAGAGACCCTGTAGATCTCCTACCCTTCCAGCTGTGGTAATTGCCAGCAGGAAGGCAAATTTTAAAACTTAAGAACTTAAGAGGAACTTCTGTGGGTTCAATGGGGTGTCTATATAATGCCTCTAGAACCCCTTATTTAGGTCCCAAGGCGGGAACCTATCTTTTGTGACCGGGGTAACCCCATCTCTGGCCACCAAAAACCTTTTAACTAAGGGTTCCTTTGCTAACCTAGCATCAAGGAAAACAAAAGTGTGGCCACTTGTACCCCAAGAGTGTTCACTGCCACACCCTTCTCTACCCCATCCATAAGGAATCCTAGGATTATGGGGATTGAGGTGGAAACAACCTGTTTATTTACACCAGGTACAAAAAGTTTTCCATACTTTAAAGTATATCTTTCTGGTTACTGGTTTCCTGCTCATGAGTAGGAATGGGCCGAACAAACAGCGCGTAAGTTCGGACCTGAAGAACGAACCCCATTAAAGTCAATGGGACCCGAACATCAAAAATCCAAAGTGCCCATTTTGAAGGCTTATATGCAAGTAATTTGGCATACAATGGTTATAGGGGGTCCAGGTCCTGCCCTGGGGGACATGTATCAAAAAAAAAAAAAAAAAAGTTTGAAAAACGTCATTTTTAAATGCAGTGATTTTTTGATTTTTAAAGTGAAAGCATAAAAATGAAAAATAAATACTTTCCAATATAGTGCCTGGGGGGGTCCCCTTAGTCTACCTGTAAAGTGGCAGATCTGTACCAAGTCTAGAATCTGCTGCAGCAATAATTGCATTTACAAAGCCAAAAAAAAAAAATGAAATTTTCCCTGCAAGCTGCCTTTATTTTGCTCAGCAACAGCTGGGGAGCCACTGTATATGATGAGGGCACACTGTAGTACACTGGGAACAAGATTAGAGATTTTTTGGATACATTCTGGTGTCACTTTGACTTTGTATAAGTAACGGGTGCTTAAAAATTGGTCTTTGGGTGTCGGTGGCGCCTTCCCACCATAACCCTATAGAGGTACTCTTGATGAAAGCAAGAATTGGCCTTGCTGTAAAAAAATTGTAATGATATGCACCTGTCAAACAGGTGCAGGAAAAAAAACAAAACAAAAAAAAAACACACGTCTTTGGGTGTGAATTGTGCCCATGAAACCTATACCAAAAACATTCTTCCAGATGAAAGGATTTAACACCCTCAAAGCTAGGCAGCCTCGAAGTCCTGCAGAAATTCCACATCCCAAAAAGACTTAATCAGTGACATCAGCATCAGGGGCTTCATAGCTGGTAATCCAGGACTGATTCATTTTTATAAAAGTCAAACAGTCCACGGAGTCTGTGGACAGACGCGTTCTATGATTAGTAACGAAACCTCCTGCAGCACTGAATGCCCTTCTGAAAGCACGCAGGATGCAGGGCAGCCCAACAACTCAATAGCATACTGGGCAAGTTCTGGCCAGTGGTCTATTCTCATGACCCAGTAAGGCAGTCTATCGTCAGCTGGAAAGCTCTCCATCTCTGTTCTAGCCCCAAGGTAATCGTCCACCATGTGATGCAGATGCTGCCGATGGGATGTGGAAACTGACAGCCCTGGGCGGCGAGGACTAACAAAATTCCGAAATGCCTCACTTTAGGCGGACGCCTTCTCCAACGCTCCTCTCTTGACTAGCAGAAGACTCAAAACAACGTTTTCCACCACACTGTAACCTACTGGAGTCAGGAAAAATGTTCAATAAAATTCTAACGTGTTTTATCTTCTGCACTCTGTGGGGATGGGATGAGTTCTGAGACCTTCCCCTTATAATGGTGGTCAAGGAGGGTTGCCAACCAGTAATCATCCTTCTCCTTTATGCCACGTATTCTTGGGTCCTTTTGCAGGCTTTGAAGCATGAGGTTGCCCATACTCCTCAAATTTGCTGAGGCTTGAGAAGCAGACTCCTCGGGGTCACTCAGGATGACAGCATCTGGAACGTCCTCCTCCCAGCCACCTGCTACTCCCAAGGGTCAAGGGGTTAAAAAGGCATCACTTACAGATTGACGCATGTCTTCCTCTTCTTCGAAGCCTATGAAAGTGCCAGAATACTCCTCATCCTCCTCCCCTCTCTCCTCCTGTGTGTTCTGTGACATGGGAATGATGGTGTCTGGATAAAGTGGGCCTTGAGAGTAAAGAACGTCCTCTTCCTCCTGCTGCTCTGCCTCCAGTGCCCTGTCCATAATGCCACGCAGAGTCTGCTCCAACATGTCAGAAAAGGGATTGTGTCACTGATGTATGCACTGTCGCTGCTCACCATCCTTGTGGCCTCCTTAAAATGGTGACAGTGCATGCATCCTTAATGATCAGCCATTGGCGTGGGGAAAAAGCCGAAAAAAAGCTGAGTCGGCCTGAGCCTGTCGTCGTGCCGTACTGGCACAGGTACTCGCTGACGGCCCTCTGCTGCATGTATAGCTGCTGAAGCATTCCCAAAGTTGAGTTCCACCTGGTGGGCATGTCACAAATCAGGCGGTTTACAGGCAGGTGGAATTCCCGCTGAATTTCAGCCAACCGAGCACTGGCTGTGCATTTGACCGCCTGAAATGGCTACAGACTCGTCTGGCCTGCTTTAGTACAACTTGCAACCCTGGGTACGTACTTAGGAAACACTGCACCACCAAATTGAGGACATGTGCAAGGCATGGCACATGTGCCAACTTTTCCAGTCATGGGGCGGACAGGAGGTTTGAGCCTTTACCGGACACCACCATTCCTGGCTTCAGCTGGCGTGGTGTGAACCACCTCTGGGCCTGTCCCTGCAGAGCTGCAAGAATCTCTGCTCCGGTGTGCTTCCTGTCCCCTAAAAACACACCAGCTGAAGCACAGCATGGCACCTTTTAGCCTACTACAATACGCCAAACGTACACTGACGCACAGAACTATATGGCGTTAAACTGGCATTAACGCAATCAAATAGACGGTGGTTAACTGTCACCCCACTGACGCCATCTGAACTGTCCCTACTCTAACTATACACAAATGTAAAGATTACCGACACGGTCTCACTACACTACAATGAAACTATCCGAGCTGTCCCTACTCTAGCTGCACACTATGCAAAGCTGAATGATGGTCCTCCTCACTACACTCACACTATCCCTAGTTTGACACTAAATTAATATTGTACACTGACAATTGAAGCAAATTAGCACACTAACTATTAGCACTAAACAGAGCCCTGTTCTCTCTCTCCATGCCAAAATCACACTGAAAATGGCTGCCATTGAAAGAATACTTTTATACTGTGGCACGGGAATGAGCCATGATTGGATAAAGTCATGTCAGTGTCCAATCATGACTCTGACAGTGCTCTGTGCCCTGACTGGCTGAAGCTTTCACTCAAGGCTTGCAATGCACTGTTCAGTGCCACAATGCATTGTGGTCGGTTCGGGGGCTGAACTTATGCTCGGGTCGAACCGTTCGCCCAACCCTACTCAAGAGGAGCGTGTCTAGCACTCTGAGCAACCTTTACCTCTGAGGATCTGGCGCTCGCTAACCAGGCCATCAGAAGAACTCCGGTCTGGGGTGAAACACTGGACCCTGAGAGAGTAAGTATGGAAGGTCCTAAAGGAGCTTTCAAGGTTGCAAACCACACCCTCCTTGGCCACCATCGAGCAAACAGGAGGAAGCAGCCTGAGGACCGGCTGAGTTTTTGAGAGAATCGAGGAATCAGTACCAGAGGAGGGAAGGTGTACGCCAAATGGAAATTCCATTCCTGGGCAAGGGCATTCAGGCCCTCTGATTCTTTCCTGAGCGAGGGAGAAGAAATTCTTTACGTGCCTGTTCTTGAAACTGGCAAAGGGCTCCATTTCTGGGCGGCCAAATTTTTTGACCAATTCCTGGAGTACCTTGAAGGGGAATCTTCTCTTCCAAGTTTTAGGTTTGACCAGGCTCCTCTCAGGAGACTGCCATTCCTTAAGCACTAAATCAGGGATATGCAATTAGCAGACCTCTAGCTGATGCAGAACTACAAATTCCATGAGGCAAAGCAAGACTGACAGCCACAAGCATGACACCCAGTGGCATGATGGGACTTGTAGTTTTGCAACAGCTGGAGGTCCGCCAATTGCATATCCCTGCACTAAATCCTCCAGGGACTGGTGTATGGGGAACACACTTGACTGGTTTTTAACCAACCCCCTATACATCTCATGCCGAGGTTTCCTTATATGGTTTAGGGATCTCTTCAGTGGCATAAATCGCTCGAAGGAGTCCCTCCAAGTCCTCTAGACCAAACAGATGCCCGTTTAGTTTGACGCCTTCCACGTCACTATCCAGGCCTATATCAGTCTCCTACTCTGAACTAGGCTTAGATTTTGCCTGGCTTTCTGCTTCTTATATCTCATCCTCTTCCCTAGCCTGAGCTGGGGGAAGGCCCTGAGAGTTAGGTAAAAAAGCACTTGGCCCAGGTATGGAGAGAACGCTCTCCTTAGAGAGACCCTCTTTAGGGGGGGGGGGGATCTCCTCTGCTTCTGCCACCCGGGGAATGGTGCAAAAAATAGGATTTTTAAAACAGCTTACCTGTAAAATCCTTTTCTTGTTGTACATCATAGGACAGCGCCTCAAGTAATTACTTGGTGGGTTATGGGCCTACCTTCAGGTGTTGACACTGGTAGAATCAATACAGGAAGTTGACTCCCCTATATAAATCCTCCTCCTTCCAGGAGTCCTCAGTTTTTGTAGCCAAGCAATATAAGTAATATACTCTCACCCCATAAAACAGAGAGGCGGGAGCTCCGTGTCCTATGATGTACTCCAAGAAAAGGATTTTACAGGTAACCTATTTTAAAAATCCGATTTTCTTCATCATACATCATAGGACACAGGGCCTCAAGTAATTACTTGGTGGGATGTCCCCTTGCAATGCTACTTGAGGGGAGGGAGAAACAACCCGTAGGGCACCCCCAGACCTTGAGGAATTATACTGCTGCTTGAAGCACACTGCGTCCAAAGGCGATATCCTCATTCCATTTTACATCTACTTGATAAAATTTTGTAAATGTATGCACTGAAGACCAAGTCGCGGCCTTGCAGATCTGATACATGGAGGCCTGGTGACGCACTGCCCTAGAAGCACCAACCGCTCTGGTAGAGTGCGCCTTAACTTGAAAAAGGGGGAATCTTTCCCTTTAAATCAGAAGTTCGAATTATAACTTTCCGAATCCACTTAGCCACAGTGGATTTTGACGCTGCCTGTCCTTTTTTAGGACCCTCTGGCAGAATAAATAAGACATCAGTCTTACGAATCTGAGCAGTTTTCTTTAAATAGATCTTCACTGCTCTCACCACATCAAGACAATGTAGTAACTTTTCTTCCTTGGAACGTGGTTTTGGAAAAAACGATGGCAGGACAATATCTTCATTCAGATGAAAGCCTGAAACCACTTTTGGCAAAAAGCCTGGACGAGGGCGTACCACCACTCTGTCCTCATGAATAATCAAATATGGCTCTTTACAGGAAAGAGCAGTCAATTCTGAAACCCTCCTTGCTGAGGATATAGCAAGTAAAAATATCAGCTTCCTAGTCAGAAGGACTAAGAGAACATGCTGTAATTGTTCAAATGGCGGTTTTTGTAACACTGACAAAACTAAATTCAAGTCCCAAGGGATTAAAGGTGATTTACCTGGCGGATTAATCCGCATCACTCCTTGCATGAAACCCTGGACCAAAGAATGCGTAGCAAGTGATCTTTGAAATAAAATTGATAAGGCTGAGACTTGGCCCTTAATAGTACTCAGGGCCAACTTCATCTCTACGCCTACTTGTAGAAAGGCAAGAATTCTGCCTCTAATGTATCTCCGAAGGGTGCCAACCCTTGGATACATACCAGGAAAAACATAAGCTTTCCAGACTCTATAATATATAGCTCTAGAAGCTGGCTTCCTAGCATTAAAGTAGAAATAACTGCCCTGGAAAGCCCACGTCTTTTCAGAATGTGGGTCTCAATAGCCAGGCCATTAAATTTAGCATTCGTAAAGTAGAATGGAATATCGGCCCCTGTGAGAGCAGGTCTGGCCTTAGTTGAAGGGACCACAGATCCTCCACTGCCATCTTTACGACCCCTGCATACCATGACCTTCTGGGCCATGCTGGTGCTGCCAGAATTACCGGTTTTCTTTCCAGCTTGATCCTGCAAAGTCGAGGCAGTAACTGAATAGGGGGAAATGCATAGATCAGTAAAAGCTGATCTAAAAGTTGACTAACTTTGTTGCACTGGATGCTAGAAGATCTACATCCGGAGTCCCCCATCCTTGACAAACAGCCCGAAAAATGTCAGGGTGAATAGACCATTCCCCTGGGAATAATCTGCTGGCGGCACATGTAGTGTGCGTGCCAATTCTCTAATCCCGGAATGAAGACTGCCGATGGGCATGGAATATTTCTTTCTGCCCAAGTTAGAATATGGTTCACTTCTCTCTGCACTGAGAAATTCTTGGTGCCCCTTTTGGTGATTGATATAGGGCCACAGCCGTGGCATTGACGGATTGGATCCTGTCGGGACAATCCCTTAACCTGGAAGTCCAGGCTTTTAGAGCCAGGCGCACTGCCCAAATCTCTAGGATGTTGATGGGCAAGGCTCTTTCGGTTCTTGAACACTGTCCTTGGACAGTTGTCTTCTCTGTCATTACCACTTTCCAGATAAGTGGTCTGAAGGATTTACCCTTTAGGACATTCATTAGTACCCACCAATTGAGGCTTTGGGACACCCTTGGGGACAGCCGCATTGGCAAGTCCAAAGCTTGGATCGTTTTGATCCAAGCAAATAGGAATACTGTTTTGCAACAGTCTCGAATGGAACTGGGCAAAGGGAACTGCTTCGAATGAAGCCACCATCCTTTCTAACAACCTCATGCAAAGGCGAATGGAGGGACCTCCTTTTGACCTGACCATCCGCACTAACTCTTTCATGGAGTTGTGTTTTTTTTTTTCCTAGGTATGCCAAGACTGTTTAAGCCCTGTGCCCTTGACCTGAGTACAGGTGGTGGCTACAGGATTACCCCAGGGTAATTGGGAAGAAAGGTAAACCGAGTACTCCTCTGCAGAGGAGACAACTAGAGTTGAACTTTTTTCACAATCTGAGAAATTGCTGGTACAAACCTCTTACAGAGATGATGTAGCCTCTTTCAAGAAACCTCTAGTAGTCAGCTGATAGTTATGTTTTTTCTTAGGTTCCTTGGAACCTTCACTGCTTTTTTCATGCGTTTCCTGTACATGTACAGAGCCACGCAGAAATTCAACAGATCCATTCTAGATCTAAAAGAATCTAAAATCAGTTCCTGAAGATCCGCTCCTTTCTATGTAGTCGATCAAGTCAGTGGTTTCTATCCTGCAAGGAGGAAAACTTTTGCACTTTTGTGAACACTTGAGGGGCTGTAGCTAGCCCAAAGAGCAAGGCTATAAACTGAAATGCTGCTGTTTTACTTCGAACTGCAGAAACCTTTGGTGAGCGGGAAATATATGGACATGCAGACATGCATCCCTGATGCCGATAGGCGCCAGAAGTTTTCCTCCTTGCAGGATAGAAACTTCTGACTTGATCGACTGCATAGAAAGGAGCGGATCTTCAGGAACCGATTTAGAGTCTTTTAGATCTAGAATGGATCTGTTGAATTTCTGCGTGGCTCTGTACATTTACAGGAAACACATGAAAAAAAGCAGTGAAGGTTCCAAGGAACCTAAGAAAAAAACAGAACTATCAGCTGACTCTACTAGAGGTAGCTTGAAAGAGGCACAAATCATCTCTGTAAGAGGTTTGTACCAGCAATTTCTCAGATTGCAAAAAAAGTTCAACTCTAGTTATCTCCTCTGCAGAGGAGTACTCGTTTGCCTTTCTTCCCGATTACCTGAGGGTAATCCATCTTCTACCCACTGTTCCCTTGATAAGGGATCTCAGGTGGGAGAGGGAGATCCAACACGCTTCCCATCCTTGGATAGTAGATGCGATTAAAGTCGTTATTTTCCTTCTAGGCCCTACAGGGCGGAGTAAAAACGCATTTTCAATCATGTATACAGGGGCTGAATATTTTTCTGCTTAGGCTCAGTTTCCACTATTGCAACCCCAAAGTTGCGTGATTTTACCGTGATCTTTTGCCACCGAGAATATGTCGGGGCCCGATTTTGATGCGACAGGAAACAATGCCTGTGTATTCTTGAGGTCTATGGACCTCAAGTCACATCAAAGTGGTACCAAAGTAGTGCAGACACTACCTTGAAGTTGCACAGATCTGAACAGTACTCCTTGAAAATCATGCCCTAGAGTCTGACGGTGGAGGCCGTCACCGCTGCCTAGAGGCAGCTGCCCCTGCGCAGGGGAAGGAATCCGTTTAAGTGACTTGTCCAAGGACACAAGGAGCCAACGTGAGGACGAGGTCCCATGTCTTTCAGGAAGCCTCCCATGGCTACGCTGGCCGTCAGAGTAGTTAAGTAAATAAACAATACTCTCGCGCCTGTGGTAGTGATGTGAAAAATTGGTAATTGAACCAAAAAAATATAATTATTAAATTAAAAAAATTAATTTACAAAAATTGAATTAAAAAATGCTAAATACAAGCTGCTCCCCTGATTTGAATGAAACAATCAAATAAGTAATAGTGTGAAGTAGGGGGCGCTAAAAACCTGAAAACATATGTATGTGCCACTAAATACACACACACACTCAGCAACAACCGCAGTGGGTTGTATAATCCTTAATGTACTAAACTATAGTTAACAAATACATGGTAAGAAATACAAATACACAAATATATAGAATACAAGTGAGCTAGACGCACGGGGTGGAACGCACGGCGCATGTGCGATGTGATGCGAGGGGTTCCTGACTCCATTCACCCTGACATGCAAGCAGTCCCAGTGCCGGGTGGGCACCGATCAATGTAAGAGGCCATTTGGCTACTTTATTGTTTTTACTTTTTTACATTAAACGGTTTTACACTATGGAGATTCCCTTTTGTTTCTCATATTTCCTATCCTGAATGAATGGGACGGGAGGGATCTATGCCTAAAGTACCATCCAGCCTTCCAGCCTTCATGTGAACAGGCACAATCCTGTACAAGCACTAATGACTCTCTTTTTAACTAAAGGAGTCATTGGTATCTGGTAAGCATATATCTATTACCTTCAGGTGTCTTTTCCTCTTGGGTGACGGAATCTATTAACATCGCAAGATTTGTTGCATCTTTGAAAGATCTATGTGTCTGCTCGGATGTTGTTTTCAATTAATCGGTTTGCTCTGATCTTTTCAATTGGATTGGGACAATCAAACATCACGAGTCTATTCATCACACTTGCACTAAGAACTTTTGATTTCATTATCACTTTTCACTTGTATTCTATATATTTGTGTATTTGTATTTCTTACCATGTATTTGTTAACTATAGTTTAGTACATTAAGGATTATACAACCCACTGCGGTTGTTGCTGAGTGTGTGTGTATTTAGTGGCAGATACATATGTTTTCAGGTTTTTAGCGCCCCCTACTTCACACTATTACGTCAGAGTAGTTAACCTGTGAGGAGTGGCTCCCTCACTAGTGAACGCTGACATGTGGATCTGAACCCATGTCTGTCAGGAAGTCTCCCATGGCTGCACTGGCCATCAGAGTACTTAACCTGTGAGCTGTTGTGGCTTCACTTTAAATAAAAAAGGACATTTATACCTTCTTTTGGACAAAAGAGCTTAACTGCTAGAAATCATTTGAATGTATTTCACCAAACCTTCCCCAATGAAAAAGGGAAACTAGTTAGACACCCTTTCTTGCAAGATGCTTCGGCTGACCAACCCTTTTAACTACAGGGTCCTAAGCATGTGTTTTAGCACAAGCGCAAGGCGGGACGCCTGGTGGATAGGGTCGTTTATGGCATCTATGGCAAAACATAACGCCATTGGTAGGAGGATTTTAACCAAAAAAAATCCGACTCCTTATTTGTTGGATGCTTAAGCAATTATGCATCTTTATTGATGCTGAAAATCGCAGCATCTACTGCTGGTACTTTCTAACCTTTGCGAACTTTTCCTGCATGATAGAGAACTGAAAAAATGCTTATCCAGATGATCCCATTAATAAATAAATAAGAGCTGTAAAAATGTTTTTTTTTTTTTTTTTTTTAAACCAAAGAAGGGACCTGGACTTTCAGCTTACTCTGTTAGGAGTAGTAAAAAAGGGGAATGAACTATCTCTGTAAGAGTTTGTACCACCAATCCGTCAGATTGTGAGGTTGCATAAGGTTCATCAACTGGGGTTTTCTCCGCAGAGGAAAATTTGGCTTGTTTTTCCCCGTGATCACCTGAGGATAACACCTCATCCTGTGCCCACTGTTCCCTTGGAAAAAGGGGGTTTGAGGAGGGGGATCTAGCATGCTTCCTATCCTCTTGGATGGAGAATGCGATTAAAGCCGCTAATCTGCCTTCTAAGCCCAACAGGGCAGAGGAGAATGCATCTTCAGTCACATACACAGGGGCTGAAGTGTGAGAAGCAGTTGCACCACCAATTGCTTCCAATGACTCACCCTGGCTTGCCATGTCAGGTATCTCCGGAGAGCATGACAGTGTGGAGGCATGACTGGAGTTCCCAGCGCCTGGGGGTGGAATCCTTGTTACCTTTGTGGTACACTGGAAATCAAATGTGCTAAGCACAACAGCAGAGGTACTTTAACAAATTATGGTATTTGCTGAATAGTTCTAGCAAAAGAAAAAACAATGTCACTATAAAGGATCAGCCTTTGATGCTGAGTACCATAATGTTTCCTGTGCTAGAAATGCCCGTTTACACACCTTTACATGCCCAGCGCTCCTGTCTCTTAGTGTGACAGACTTCTGTCTTCAGCATATGAACTGAGAGAGTGTGTTAAACCTCAGGTGAGAACCTGATTACACATAAGTGTCAGCTGTTACCGCACCTCTCCAGGAGGAGAGGAGAGGGGAGGGGGAGGGGAATTTTTAATCAGCAGGGTTTGTTAGGCTCCTAGTTTTAGGCCCCTTTCACACGGACGGAACGTCTATCCGTTTTTCTTCCATCCATCGACGGACAACAATGCATTCCTATGGGCAAACAGATGATCAGTTACCATCCGTTAACCTCCGCTTCAGTTTTTATCCTTTTTTTTTTTTTTTAACGTACAAGGCTACGTCCAGATCTGTCAAAACGGATAATACCTGACAATGTCCGTCAACATCCGATCAGTTAAGATCTGTTTTGAAGAAATAATTCAAAGTTCATACTTTGACAAATGAAAAAACAAAGTGAAAAAAAAATTTTAAAAGGGTTATTCAGAATAATAAAACTAAAATGGTTTTGAACATATCATGTGCTTTTGTGTCTTTTTATGCTATCAAAACACAAGGAAATAACCAAATTAATTAATACATTTAAATGTTTCACTGCATTATTTATATATATTGGTACTGCCATGGATCTTCTGCTGATGGAGATAGAAAGTAGTCGGCAAATTGCTCATGCATGGCAATGTAGGATGGGAGGAGCAATGCTTTCTGGATAATTTCCTTAAAAAGGCACAGAAACTGCTGTAAACTGATGAAAACGTATACAAAAACGGATGTAAACGTGTACATTAACGGATGAAAATGGATATTAACGGAACGGAAGACGGATGAAAACAGAGATGAACGGAAGACGGATGAAGAAACGGATAAGAACTGATACGTTTTTAACCTGGCTAAACTGATGGTGCCCGTGTGAAAGGGGCCTTAAAAAGGAAGACTTAACTTTATACAAAAAAAATGCAAATGGCTGGTTTTGTATGTTCATAAACTACTGCTGTAACCCCTTTAGATCCCTCAGAAGAGGAACACCATCTGTTCAATTAAGAACTCCTCTCTGGCTGCAGGGACCACACCCGCTGCTATAGCCACTGCCAGACACAGAGCTGCTGAAAAAGGCATCGTACTAGGCAAGTGTAATATACTCCCTCTAGAGGAGACATTTTAAAGGCATACAGTTATACATACATATACACATGTATTTTTGGGAGAAAAAAAAAGGCATAGGTGGACTTTTTACAGTTCCTAGGCTTCTCCCCTTAGCTTATCCTCGCTGCAGGATACTGCTGATTTAACAGACAGATCCAACTTTCACCAAACAAGGCAGGCAGCGTAGTTAAACCTTTAAAGACTGGGGCCCTTTTTAATAGGAGTTCCACTCTTTTGGACCTGTATAGCACCCCTCAGGAACAACTTTAGGTAATATGAAAAACCAAAATCAGTCCTGGTTCCTAGGGTCCAGCTCTCAAAGAGAAGCTTACAGGCAAAACCTCGTTCTTCAATGCGAGGCCCAGGTACCATCCTATGGCCTCAGGGGCGAGGATGTATCCGGTTGTGGAGGTTTTTTAAATCCAGCATGGATCCCTCCCTGGAGCTCCTCAGAGCACATCTTCACTCGTGACCAACACCTTAGACACTGGCGAAAAAAACTGAGGACTCCTGGAAGGAGGAGGGATTATATAGGGGAGTCAACTTCCTGTATTGGTTATACCAGTGTCAACACCTGAAGGTAGGCCCACCAATTACTTGAGGCTCTGTGTCCTATGATGTACGATAAAGAAAGATTGTATAGTGGCCAGCATCAGTTTGAACAGATTTCAGAGAATCTTTAATTAGACCCGAGGCCTCTTTCCCAGCCAGTTTGTTAATACAACGGTAACAAAATGGCTTGGTGTGAGATTGAGAATCTTTCTGCACAGTTCCCGCACTTTTTACTGGCACTAGTGCTAGCGGATGTGGAAGGTGGTTTGTCAGGGACCTCCTGAGATCCGCCTGGGGAGTCTGCAAGAGAAGATTAGATAAAAGGAAACATCACTCTTCGGGCCCTCTTTAGTGATGGCTGCAGGCTCCATTCCCAGGAGGTGAGAGCCTAGGGGTTTCTCGGGGACCACTAAAGGCTGGTGTTGCTCTGCATAACAAAGCAAAACATTTACTGGGCCCCAACTTGCTCTTCCCTGCAGCCACCTGTGCTGTCCATGAGGTGGGTAACAGCAGACTTTCTGCTACCTGCAGCTTGCTGGGTCCTGAAAGAAGACAGGGAACCTCCAGCCTCCGCTGCCACACGGGTCTGGCGTCTCCACCATGCTCCATTACCCCTTCCTGGGTCGTGCCCCACCCTCTTCCTGCCCTGACCGGAAGTCCCAGTTTCAGAGCGAGGCTTGGAGTGCACAAGGTCCTCCCCCTGGTGTCTTACTTCCTCTTGGCTCTAGGAAAATGGGCTCCGCTGCACACAGGGGAGGAAAGGAGGAGACCCAAGCTGCAACGGCGGGGGAACCTTAGAAAACACCCAGACTGCCTGCACCACACCCTGGAGTGACCTGTGAGAAGCTTGAAGTGGCAGGTTAGTGTAGCCCTCACCAGGATTCCAGAACCTGGCTCACAGGGGTACCATCCAACTCTTTTTTTTAGTCTTCTGGTCGGAGAAAAATAAAGTTTCCCTGTAGGAGAAACACAATCAATACTGAGGGACAAGGGGGAAGGTGGGGCCTTTTAACAGCTGCAAACTGATTGGGTTTCCTATAGGGAGGAGCCTATCATCTCATGTGTTGCCATCCTGGAAGTTGGTGAGAAATCATAAAGTCTGCCAGGGTATGTAAACTTATGAGCACAACTGTACCTGTATACTGCTATGATTTTTACCATGACGCTATTGTTGTCAATATTAGGCTAATATGTCATCAGGTTTTAAATGCCTTTTCATGCTGAACCCATGTGCAATGATTCTTTTCCAACCCCCCCCCCCCCTTCTCCCCCATTTTTTTATTTATTGTCTTTGCTCTGAATATTGAGGACTTACATATTTCATGTAAACCCTAAAGCAAAAATATACCAAATACTTTGCAATGTGCTTCACTCACTATAAAGATACAAGCCATCTTACCAAGAACAAAGCCGATCTGAATAGCCTTTTCTTTAACATGGGCATCAGATTCTGCAATGTAAGAACAACGTCTGCTAAAAGAATACGCCAAGACAGAGGCAACCTTTACTCCATGGTCCATTAAAGCTTGAAAACAGTGGTGCAGAAGATGTCTAAGAGATGAGAAGAAAAAAAATAATTTGATAAATAACTAAACATTGAGGAGTCTCTGAGCTCTGACTGGTCAGATTTATAATGTGAAGCAACCATTTCAAGGTAGTTTCTTGCGAGCAACTATAATGCTATATGTTAAGAGATCTAGCTGCTAGCACATAACACATAACCATAACTCATGTGTGCATACATAAAGTAATAATGAAGATTCTAATTAAAAATACATTTCCCTTCATAAAAAAAGTGCTCCAACTGTTATATCTAAGGTCACATATTAGAGGAGCACACATCTGATGGGGGAGCACACATCTGATGGGGGAGCACAAGTGTATTTTGTAAGCACATGTATGAAGCACCCAAAACATCTTTTCAGAGAAGCTTATGAATATGAAGAAGCATGCAAGAACGGCACTACCATGGATGGGACTGCACTTTCATGAACCATTATAAATTTTATGTTTATTTTAATGATATTGGGTGTTTTTTTTTGTTTTTTTTTCCACACAATTTTAATTCCTAGTGGGCTTATGCACTTTGCCGACTTCACGACGCGGGGTGGAAATGAGGCTTGGCTCTGTTTAATACAGGCAGCCTATTATGAGGATGAGGCTTGGATCCGTTTTTTCGGCCAGTCTCCTCTGATTCTCTCTTATATTATATTATATTATATATATATATATTTATTAACTTAGAGTTTTTGGTATAACTAACCGGACGTGATGTAACTCAGTTACACTTTCGGTATTATGACACTTCCACAAGGGGTCATTAGTTCTTTATATAGCTGTGAAGTGGGGGGTCCCCACCCCAGATGACTGCTCTTTAGCAGAAACGTGGTGGGTGGACCCTTCACAATTACCGCTACCTGATCTTTGTACTTTTGATGATCTAATATGCGAGTTTATTTTTGATAGTTTAGTAAACCAGTGTTTATGTTATTACGCTATGAGTTCTTTCATCCATTTCTATGCTGTTGAGGATAACTGTGGATGCTAAACTGCCGCCTTGGTTTGGAATCTATTGAGGATAACTGAGGAGATGCACCTTTCTGACCAGTTGGTCTCTAAGCCTTTTCTGACTTGGATGACATAAGTCTTCCCAAGTCAACAACTTCTGGTAAGCCCCTTAATATCTTCGGTGAAGGCTCCTTCACCATCAATACCTCCCCTGCTTACTCTGGTTGCCTCTAAGCCTCTACACAGCTTATTCATTTATTTGCTATTCCAACCTGCAATTTAACATGGCCGTTTAAGGAGTTATACCCTTATGACCATTTGGTCTCAGCTTTTGCGACTTGGCCGGCATAAGTCGTCCCAAGTCATTTGCCTGCCTTTGGTAAGCCCCCTAAGACCCTGGGTGGTGGCTTTCTCACTCTTTCTACAATGTTGGTGGACTTTGACATTATGGTTCTCTGTGGTGTGAATTCCATTTAGAACTCTTTGGACTTTTTTTTTTTTATTTATATATGAATCACTGTTGACATGTTTTGGTGTTTTTACTTCTAGTTCTGTACACCATATATACACACCATACACAGTGTACTATATTTAATTTATATCAATATTGCATTGTGTTTTTTTGCATATTGGTTTACACTTCTGTATACTATATATGCATTGTATATAGTGCATTATAACATTTTCATACCAATATTCGAATATATGGTATGCCATTATATATACACACTTTATTTGGGTTTAAGACACTATTCATTTAATTTTCTGAGTTCTTTATAGTACACTTTATACTTTGCACTTTGGAAATTGAATTATAGATCACATACGATGAGTTGGAGCACTTTTTATGAATGGAATTGGATTTTTAATTAGGCAAACTAAAGGAAAACCGTCACAGTTGCTTATGCTCTTAACTGAACTGTCAAGGCATCAAATGGCTTCTGTCATAAGTGATCACTTGTGCAGCACCATGGCAACTACAGATCAAACCGAATCAAAGATAGCAGGTTCCTTAGCTATAAAAGATAGCAGTTAGGCCATTTAAAACATCCTGGATTTAAAGCAGATAGAACACGCTCAGTATTTTTTAGCCAGTGACCAGTTTTCAGTGATCTAGGTAGCGAGTAATAAAGCAACAAGTATTCTGCCACTTCTGATTTCATCCAATAATTTCCTAGCTACTGTAGCTGGGGAAGCACCACATCAAGCATAATCTGTGCCTCATTAGCTGTAGTGGAGGACAAGAGACACATTGGGGGGGTCTACAGAATTCATGGGGTCTCCATAAAGAGGGCATGTCACTCTCCAATGCTAGCATACAGCAGTGGCAAAAAGTTTTGAGAATGACACAAATACTAATTTTCTCAAGGTCTGCTGCTTCAGTGTTTTTAGATCTTTCTGTCAAATGTTACTATGGTATACTGAAGTATAATTACAAGCATTTCATAAGTGTCAAAGGCTTTTGACAATTAAATTAAGGTTTATGCAAAGAGTCAATATTTGCAGTGTTGATCCTTTTTTCAAGGACTCTGCAATTCACCCTGGCATGCTGTCAATCAACTTTTAGGTCACATCCTGACTGATGGCAGCCCATTCTTGCATAATTAATGCTTGGAGTTTTTTTTGAATATGTGGGGTTTTTTGTTCCCCCGCCTCGAGGATTGACCACAAGCTGTCAATGGGATTAAAATCTGGAAATTTTTGGGCCATAGACTTAAAATTTTGAAGTTTTGTTCCAAGCCACATGGATATCAATTTTGCCTTATGGCAAGGTGCTCCATCATGCTTGAAAAGGGCATTGTTCATCACCAAACTGTTATTGGATGGTTGGGAGAAGTTTCTCACGAAGGCTGTATTTGTAACATTATTTATTTGTGGCTGTGTTCTTAGGCAAAATTGTGAGTGAGCCCACTCCCTTGGCCGAGAAGCAACCCCACACATGAATGATCTCAGGATGCTTTACTGTTGGCATGACACAGGACTGATGGTAGCAGTCACCTTTTCTTCTCCGGAAAAGGTTTTCTCCAGATGCCCCAAACAAGGAGAGAAGGAAAAGGAGATTCAGAGACAATGACTTTACCCCAGTCCTATTCCTGTACCTTTGCAGAATAACAATCTGACCCTGATGTTTTTCAGGGAGAGAAGTGGCTTTGCTGCCCTTCTTGATACCAGGCCATCCTCCAAAAGTCCTCGCCTCACTGTCCGTGCAGAAGCACTCATACACCTGCCTGCTGTCATTCCTGAGCAAGCGCTGCACTGGTGGTGCCCCGATCCTGCAGCTGAATCAACTGTAGGACAGGGTCCTGGCACTTACTGGACTTTCTTGGGCGCCCGTAAGCGTTCTTCACAAAGGTTGGAAAGGTTTATGGGATGAAGTTAATTTTCATGGCAAAAAGTGACTGCAATTAATTCACACTAAAATCACTCTTCATTACATTCTGGAGTATATGCAAATTGCCATCATAAAAACGGAGGTAGCAGACTTTGTGAAAAATGTATAATTGTGTCACTCAATACTTTTGTTCACGGCTGTACAGTGGGGTTCTTAGCCCCCTTGTTGAGTTACAGTGCCAACAAGAGGCTGGAGTTGACGGAAAAAAATTTGTGTAACATGGATGGGTCCCTGTACTATTGAGACAGAATCTTGTAATTCTTTTCTTGGGAATAGCAGGAGATCGTTAACATGTAGGTATAATGAAATGGAGGATTGCCAATCCACTCTGGAGATGTCCTTTCCCAAGTCTACAGACCACATCCTGGTGTAAGGTGGTAAATCATCATGTATAAGGGCTTGTAGGAGACCAAAAATTAACTATTTTTAATCCTTATGCTACCAGAATGAGTAAATAGATAGGAAGTTATATTCACTTGTTTTTTTTTTTTTTCATTTCTCCAGTTGCTTCCTGGTTTCATTCTGGCCAAGGCCAAAATTATGCCATACATCCCTTGAGTGTTCATGGGCATTTTTTTTTCCAGTGGAAGCAGGTCTCTCTCAGCTAAGGATACCCTCTTGCCTGCATATCTGTGCTAAGGGCAGATTGATTGATTGATGGATTCCAGGAAGTAAATGTTACCTGGATCATCTGAACTTACTCAAGATCAAAAACGCACAGGGAGCCATTTTTTAAAGTGAATTCTTAACAAAATAAAGCGTAGCGACACAAAAGGGTGGATTAGTTTGCTATAAATAATAAAAACAAATGAAAAATTATCATCTTTAGTTGGTGGTGCTTCGAAACAGTTGAGTTCCGCTTTAAGACCACACGAAACGAAAAAATTATGCAATAGCGTAAGAAACTCATATCCTCTTTCAAACACCATACTCCTGAGACGCACCATCCTATATTTGGGAGGGGAATGCTTTAGAGCAACAGTCTAGCACTAAATCTACAGGGGCTAAACCTGGAGTGGCCAACCAACTTCCCCACACCGTCTCATATTTAGAGGTACTTCCTCTATGCGAACGGATATATCAATTATTCATAGCAAGCATGAATAATAAGCAATTTTTAGGTCCCAGAGGGTTGGTAAAATTGGAAAGGAATTATTAAAAATGGTATGAATCATGGAACCTCAGTAGTGGTGAAGTTTTGGGCATCTCCATGGCAAATGGATTAGGTCCCCTGTATCCTTTTACACCAGGCACAGAGGATCTGGACGTAATTGTCACCAATATTTACTACGATTAAAAACTGCACAGCTAATCACCTACCACTACGTGACAGTACTAGGGCTTGGTAACTAGCTGTCATACAAATTCTATTCCTATCTGAGTTGCAGGTGAAGTATCGTATGTTTTATTCCCAGACATTCCAAAATTTTTTAGAGAGTGGCAATGGTGGCCACTGGAAAGGCAATCAGAGCGATATAGACACTTCAGGGCACTTGGGTTAGGGTGGGTGGTTGGGTTAAAATTTTTTTTCTCATAAGTTTGCTTTAGAAGTGTCCTAATTTTATCTTTATTAAACATATAAAAAACATGTGCTAAGAAATTCCACAAAATGTGGGACATATGGGTGGAATCCCTGTCTACAAATGTAGACACTTTAGAGGACTAGTAAATATCCTGCACAATAATTCACCCGATCCTAGTTAACGAAAAACTTTGAATTCTTCCTACACTTGTCAGATAATTTTCTTAGTAACTAATGTCTGGGAGAGTATCTATCTTCATAGTGAGCTAGGCTCTGAAGTTTAATTGGAAAAACATGTGTGTGTCAAACTGTACAGGTGGTCCAAGCGTACCAAGTTTTTATTGATTGCGTTTAGTTTTTTTTTCTTTTTTTCTGCGTTAGACATGTCTGCACGTTCGAGCCCGGGTATGCCTAATGGGCTGTATTCTGTACCTTAGGACACTAGGCAGAAAAAAAAAAAAAAAAAAAATTGGCTACGCCTATGGGCAGTCCTAGGTGATATACACCCCCCCCCCCCCCCCCTCTGCTATAGGCTTTCAGTTTAGTAACAAGCAGTGTCAAAAGTATTAAAACACCTTAGGAGGGGTGGGTGCTGTGTGTCAATGAACTCAGAGTAATGGACTTTATGGCAAGTAAAAAAAAAAAAATCCCATTTTCCTTTTCGTTCATTGACAGACACAGCACTCCATTATTCAGAAACACAGGGGGGTGGGATAGAGAGATAGATATATATTCTAAGTAATTTTCTAGCAAAAAAAAAAAAAAATAATATGATTTTAACTTGAAACCAACAAATGTCAGAAAAAGGTTTATTGTTCTCATTCTTCTTTTGATGGCTGTGGCTTCAGAAGAGCAGAGAGAATTCTTTGCATAGCAAGAATCGTGAAACTTATCAAGATCGCAACGGAAAAAAATAAATAAAAATCGCAATAACGATTCTTGACGATTAATCATGCAGCTCTAATACAAGCTGGAGCCCAACCTGAACAATACCCCTTCAAGGAGGAAATAGACCCTCTAAACCAGGGGTCTCAGACTGGTAGCCCTCCAACTGTTGCGAAACTACAAGTCCCATCATGCCTCTGCCTGTGGGAGTCAGTCTTATAACAGTCAGCCTTGCAATGCCTCATGGGAACAGCTGGAGGGCCGCCAGTTTGAGACCCCTGCTCTAAACAGTCTGCAAAACCTTGCAGCCAAACAGAGGCATTCACAGACGCCAACACATCCACTTCGTAGAACTTTGTGAAAGTTTACATCAACGACCAGTGGCCGCCTTACAAAATTGCAACAGACACCTGTTGGTGACATAAGGCCCAAAAAGCACTAAGCGCCTGAGAAGAATGCGCCGTAACAGGGAAAGGAGAAACCTGATCCGACGGAATAGGCCAGAATCATCTGTTTGATCCATCCAGAAATGGTCGCAGAAGAAGCAGACAGCCCCTTTTTCTTGGCCCGTCCGTGATCACAGCGAGTCTGACCTCCAAAAGAGACTCAGTGGCTGCCAAATACACCCGAATCCCCCAAACCACATCCAGGGCAGATTCCTTAGGATTACCAGAGAGAGACACAAGGAAGGCAACGTCCTTATTCAAATAGAAATCTGAGGAAGGAACGATGGAAAAGGGTGAAGAGCCACCTTAACCTAGTGTAACCCTGGGGTAAGGTGTATGACAAGATAACGCCACCATTTCCGACACCCTGCGAGCAGAGGTGTTAGCCACAGAGAGGTCACCTTATGAGACAGAGTAAGCAGTGGAATCTCCGGAATATTTTGAGAGAGGCTTCTGGAGAACCAAAATCACCAAGTTCAGATCCCACTGAGGTAGAAGATACCGCACAGGTGGAAACAGATGTTGAGCCCCTTGAATAAAAAAGCTAAGCACCAGGGAGTGCAAGACCAGGGGACGCTAAAGAAGACCACCCAGGCTGACACCTGGACCTTGATGGTACTCTAAGCTCATTCCTGCTCAACCCCCGTGAAGGGGAGGTCGGAATCAGAGCCACCGAGAAAGAACGAGGATGAATGCCCGGCGAGTCACCAGGATATATGCGCTTTTCACATCTGGGAGGTAGATTCCCTAGCCATTAGCAGCGTTGGAACTGCAGCACCTGGCTCATCACAGCCAGGTTGTTAAAACCAGCGACTCTAAAGCAGGATAGAAGAACGGCCCTTGGGACAGCAGATCCACCCTCCCAGGTGTGCCGGCGACCTTCGGTGACCAGGCGCACCCGGTCGTTGTACCCAAACGGGACCCATCCGGAGCTTAAAGAATGACCGGAATCCCCATGGTCTTGATCCCGCGCAAAAGCCAAGCAGAAGATGGAGAGGAGGAAAGGCGTAGAGCAAAAGTTACCAGCCCCATGGGTCACCAGAGCGATTGAGGTTCCCACCAGAGGATCCCGTGACCTTGCCAGAAACCTTAGTACTATCCTGTGGAGCCAGGACGCAAAACAGATCTACCTCAGGAGTGCCCCATCGGAGATATATCCCATGAAACACAGCCCTGTGAAGGGCCCACCGCATGGTCCAACCCTAGCCGACTGAGGCATCCGACTGTCAGTATTCCACTCCTGGAATGCGTATTTCAGAGAGGGCCAGACAAGACGTTCTGCCCACCGGAGGATACTGGCAACTGCCAGGGCTGCCGACACCCTATTTGGCCCTCCCTGGTGATTGACATAAGCCATCGCCATTGCATTGTTCGACTGGATACATACCGGGAGCCCCGAGTCCATGACCCAGACATAGTCTGATTGCTTGAAGTTCCAGGATATTGCTCGATAGTCCGGATTCCACCAGCATCCCACGACCCTGAGCAAAGCTCAGTCCCAGGACGCCTCCCCAACCATACAGGACTAGCATTGGTAGTCACCCTGTTCAATACAAGGGGAAAAAGTATTTACCCTGCCGAAGTACCGGAGAGCGAAGCCACCAGACCAGGGAACCTATGGTTTCCTGACTCAAACGAATTAGATTGTCCAGAAGCCTCGGACACTTGTCCCATTATGCCAGGATCTCCCTGAAGGGAGCTTGTATGGAACTGTGCAAATGGAACCGCCTCAAAAAGGAAAAAAAAAAAAAAAAAAAAGGGGTAGATATCAGGCCCAACACCACAGGCAGGTCCGCAGGGAGGCCCATCTACCGTACAACAGTAAATGAAAAATGTGGCATGCACCTTCTTGAGTTTGTCCAGAGGAAAAAACACTCTGGACGGAGCTGAAGCCTGGGTCCAAAAGCAGACTTCAGATAGTATAGAAGCCAACTGAATTTGAGTCTGTATAGGAGATACGTTGCCCCTCCGGGTAGTCAAGGACTCGCAGAAGATTGTCCTGGCAGCCCAGGACCTCAAACCCCCACTGACATAACCACGCCAGATCCTCGTGAACAACCGAGGAATGGTGGCAAGACCAAAAGGCAACTCCACACGCTGATAATGAAAAGCACCCACAGCAAAAATGGAGGAAGTGCTGGAGTCGGGCACATAATGAAATGCATAAGTAAGCATTCGTGATGTCGATAGAAGCCAGAAAGTCCCCATGATGAAGGGGTGCCACCACCGTGCGGACGGACTCCATCCTGAAATTCTGTACCCACACAAGGCAGGTCAGGGCCTTGAGGTCCAGATCTGGATGTACCATGCCCTCCATCTTTTGGACTGTTAACAGGTTTGAATTAAACCCCCAAAACTGTTCTTGACACGGTAACCGGGACAGTCACACTCTGAAGCAACAGGGCTCGCACAGCCCCACGAGGAGAACAGCAAACGGTCCGGCAACAGACGCACACTGCAAGCAAAAAAACGGAGTTACTTACCGGTAACATCCTTTTCCAGGAATCTTTCAGGACAGCACCATAGCGAGACACCGGCTCCTCCCCTCTTAGGAAACACCGCCTTCCAATTCAATATTTAAATCTCATCCGCCCAACAGCCCCTCAGTTCTTCACGAGTTCCTCCGGCCAGCTGGGGAGACACAAGAATACGTCATACAAATCTTTATCTTACCTGACGTTCTCATGCGATGAGTTCTCATAGATAATCAATAACCTGGGTGGGTACTAGTGCTGTCCTGAAAGATTCCTGGAAAAGGATGTTACCGGTAAGTAACTCCGTTTTTCCCCATTCATCTTTCAGGACAGCACCATAGAGAGGATAAGCGAGCACCTTACCTTAGGGAGGGACTACTGCCTGCAGCACCTTACGCCCAAAGGCTTGGTCTTTGGCTGACAGCAGGTCCAATCTGTAATGCTTCACAAACGTGGAAAAACTGGACCACGTTGCTGCTCTACAGATCTGCTCCGGAGAAGCACCAGCCCACTCTGCTTGAGAAGTTGCCACTGCCCTGGTGGAATGTGCTTTAATACCCTCCAGGGGCTCCAAACCCCCGATTACATAGGCCTGGCTAATGGCCAACCTTAACCATCTGGCTTTTGATCGTTTGGAGGCTTTGAACCCTTTCCTAGCCCCTGAAAATAATACAAACAAAGAATCGGATTTCCTAAACTGTTTTGTACTAAGTACTGAAGGACGCACCTTCTAACGTCCAGTTTGTGAAAAATATGCTCCTGTTCCCTCACAGGATTCGAACAGAAGGTAGGCAAAATAATTTCTTGCCCCCTATGAAAACTAGAGGGCACTTTTGGCAAAAAGGCCGGATCCGTCTTAAAAATCAAACGGTCCGGAAAAACCTGAAAAAAAGACGCCCTAATAGAAAGGGCTTCGAGTTCACTCACTCTCCTTGCTGTGGTGATCGCCACCAAAAACACAGTTTTGAGGGTGATCAACTTTAAGGTACAGGATTCCAATGGCTCAAAAGGATCCCCTGTAAGAGACTGTAAAACTAAGGAAAGATCCCACACTGGGAATGGGGAACTTTTAACAGGCCTCTGTCAGCCTAAAGCTCTAAAAAACCTAGCTACCCAAGGATCTATAGCTAGCGTTTTTTCCAAGAAAACGCTTAGTGCAGATACCTGTCCTTTCAAGGTGCTAAGGGCTAAACCTTTGTCCGCTCCTGCCTGCAGAAACTCTAATACTGCTACAGAACTTCGTACATCGAAGGAGCTTTCTGTGCACCAACTATTAAAGTGTTTCCACACCTTTAGGTAAATGGCTTGCGTCTCTCTTTTCCTGCAATTTAGGAGAGTTGTTACTAGCCGATCCGAGACACCTTTGCCCCTCAGCAATTCTTCCTCAGTAGCCACGCTGCGAGGTTCCATCGCTCCACCTGAGGGCAACAGATTGGACCTTGAGAGAGAAGATCCTCCTGGATAGGCAGAATCCAGGGAGGTTCCACTGTCAGACTCTTCAAGAGAAAGAACCACAGCCTCCTTGGCCAGTGTGGTGCTATCAGAATGAGGGTTGTGTCTTCTGACCGAAATTTTCTCAGAACTGCTGGAATCATTACGGGAGGGGGGAAGGCATAACACTTTGAGAAACGCCAGCTCTGAGCTAGTGCATCTACCCCGGCTGCTCCGTCCCATCTGCTTAGGGAAAAGAATAGACGAGCTTTTGTATTTGCCTTGGAGGCGAAGAGATCCACAGAGGGGACCCCCCACTTCCGAGTAATCATCTCGAAGATGTCCTGGTTCAAGACCCAGTCGCCTTCCTTCAGCATTTTTCTGCTCAGAAAATCTGCCACTTGGTTCTGCTCCCCCTTCAGATGTATTGCAGAAAGAGAGAGAATGCTCCCTTCGGCCCACCTGAGGATGGATTCTGCCAGACCCCACAAGGATCTGCTCCTGGTTCCCCCTTGCCTGTTGATGTAGGCAACTGCTGATGAGTTGTCCGAACGAACCCTCACATGCTGCCCCAGGAGTTCTCTCTGAAAAGCTTTGAGAGCCAACTCTATTGCTCTCAGTTCCCTCCAGTTCGAGGACTTCTTTGCGTCTTCTTTTTCCCAGGTGCCTTGCATCATCTTGAAATCTAGGTGCACCGGAGGAAACACCTGAACTGAGGGGCTGTTGGGCGGATGAGATTTAAATATTGAATTGGAAGGCGGTGTTTCCTAAGAGGGGAGGAGCCGGTGTCTCTCTATGGTGCTGTCCTGAAAGATGAATGGGGAAAAAAAAACGAAAAACCATCTTGTAACCGGACAAAATCAATTCAAGACGCCCAATGATATCATCCAGGGTAGCCCCCACAATACATGTCTAAGCACCACTGCTAAAACAGAGCTCAGCAACCAGGGGAACTGTGCCCAAGAGGCATAGCAGACAAGCTGCAATGCCTAGACCAACGAGTCCACCAATGCAGCAAAGGCAGGGGGATTCTGCTCCCCCTCTACCTCTAGATATGTCAGCTGGATCTTTAGACGCTTAGGATTCCTCTATTGGAATCATGGTTGCCTTGAGCAGCCTAGAGACAGGGGCTCCACTACTGGTGGAAAAGTCCACTTCTGAAGAAGGGACTCCCCAAAAGGGTACCTCACAGTAAGCAGTTTCAGAAGCACAAAGGGCACTTTGGACACTCCCAGTCTTCATGGACAAATTTGGCAAAATAAGAGGGAGAAAGGAACGCTTTCGCCGCGTAAGACGGTTTATGGGTGTCAAAGGGGAACCGGCGCTCCACCACAGCCACGGCTGCATCCTCCATCTTGAAAGGTTCCTGCACAGATGTACTAAGTGCAACAAAAGTGCCTTTTCGTGCACCACTGCAGTTGTGTAGGAATATTCCTTACTCCCTGACAGGGAGCGTGGCCACCAACCCTGCAGGGTGGGCCACGTCCGTGGCAGCAGAGCCAGATAGATATAGGATCGTTCGAGAGGGGAGGTAGGGGAGGGCACCGCCTGAGGCCCTGCACGGGGGATGTCAACCGAGGCCCCGCACAGTGCCAGGAGTACCCACACCGGGCCCACCTAAAAGGACCCCCAAAACGAGATCGCCCCCAGAGCCCCCACAGTGTCTCCCTTCTGGTAGGGGAGCGGCCACGAGGCCTAGCAGGCTGCAAAAGCCATGGCCTCGGGATACAACCCCCCTCTCCCAGTAACAACCCAGAGGGTGGAGGGGGGGGGGGGGACAGTGTGTCCCAAAAGCACCTAGGCCAGAAGCCTGGGCCTCACCCAGGAAGGGACGGAGGGGGTTGGAGAACCCCGGAGGGACAGACCACCCCAGGGAGTACCCGCGCCCAACAACACGTCCAGGAGGGGCGAGGAGGGGCCCCGTATTTACCTATCCAGCGATGTCTGTGGGTAACGCTCCCAGACAGATCCCCTCGCCACCGAAGTGGGGGGGGCTGTCGGCCATGAGGAACTCTGCGACTCAAGCCAAGACCGGTCATATGCGACCTCACAAAATGTTTAACTCGCAGGGCAAGCCCTCGTCCAGTGGGGCCATGTCCCGCCCAAACTAGAGCATAGCTGCGGTCTGCACGTGCTTGCTAGCCAGACTGGGGAGACCACTGGATCTTGGTGTCCAGCCCGTCGCCCAGCCCGGCAGTTGATTGTAGATCTCAGAAATATCCAGGAAAAAAAAAAAAACAAACAAACAAAAAAATTCCCAGGACTAGAGATCCCAGCAGGGAACTAGATCCTGACTAGGCAGAAAAAAAAAAAAAAAAAAAAAAAACTGAAGGCCTATACCACCT
Organism: Lithobates clamitans; assembly: GCA_037952925.1. Classification (NCBI taxonomy): domain Eukaryota; kingdom Metazoa; phylum Chordata; class Amphibia; order Anura; family Ranidae; genus Lithobates; species Lithobates clamitans. The sequence goes on along the minus strand of JBBGZY010000240.1, from coordinate 6,563,183 downwards.
AGAACTGCCCATAGGTGTAGCCAAGTCTCTTTCGGTCTAGTGTCCTACTCCTGTAGGGGGCGGTATAACCCCATGCTTCTTAATAATGGAGCGCTGTGTGTCAATGAACAAAAGAGAAAAAAAAAAAAAAAAAAATTGAAAAATTTAATTGATCCTGTTCCTTTAGTACACCTAGGCACACCTTCCAGCCCCTATCAACCCCCCCCCCCACAGTTAACCCCTTCACTTCGTTACTGTGTCACCAAGTGCAGTTTTCAGATTTTTCACTGATCACTGTACTGGTGACACTAATCCACGTCAAGGCAGTGAGTATTAGGCCCAGGTAGGTCTAGGGTACCCACCCCATTAACACCCCAATAAAGGTTTAACCCCTTGAGAACCCCCCCCAGTTAACCCTTTCACCCAGTCACCAGTGTCACTAATACAGTGTACTGATCTCTTTTTTGATCGCCGTATTAGTGTCACGGGTGACGCTAGGTAGCCAGTTACTGTCACATTCAGGTTTTTATCGTGTCAGGGTATCCTCCATATATTACCAAATAAAGGTTTAACCCCCTGATCACCCCCCAGTACAGGTTTCAGCGTCAAACCCAGGCAGTGTCAGATAAGTGCCAGTAGTGCTAACACCCACACGATACACCTCCCTTACTAGTATAGTGTCTGAACGGATCAAGATCTTTGATTTTAACAGAAATATATTAGCCATTAGCGTCCCCAGTAGCTTATGTGTTCCCAAAAACGCGGCGTTAGCAGGATCAGCCCAGACACCTACTAGCACCTGTGAAAATAAAAAGTAGCGCATAGATTGTGCCAAAAGTCTTCAATCAAGAAAACAATTGAAAAAAACAACAAATATCCACAAATAATAAACATAACAGTGAAAAAAACTTATAAGTCTTTCAATATAGGTGAATAAAGTCCCATCGGTGAATGGGGAACAAATAACATGGAATGTCCCACTGAAAACCATGCGTGGATACGGGGAGGCAGATGTTATAACACGGGTGAATCAACAAATCGTCCCCAAGTTGTATCTCATAACGACATGCGATTTGGTAAAGATGGTGTGTAAGAAACTCTTACCAGATGCGATGGACTCCCTTGTCAGCGACAGGGAGTCACTCGAGCAGGTTGCCTCTCAGGGCCAGTGAACGGACATCACAGCTCTGCGAACCTTCTGGGTCAAACTCTGCGCGGATCTCCCGGGGCCGCCAGGTGGGTCCTCCCAAAGGATGGCCGAGGTGCGGATCAGAGGGAACAGTGCGTCACGTCCGTTATGCAGCTGTTAAAATTTGCAACCAGGCATAATTATTTCTGGTTTCAGGACAAATTCTTTTTACAACAGAGGGGCGTGGCTATGGGGGCCAAATTTGCCCCCAGTCTCGCTAACCTCTTCATGGCCCAGTGGGAGGAGGATGTCGTCTACGCTGCCCGGAGACCCGAATTGGTTCTTTGGGCCAGGTACATAGACGACATCCTTCTTCTTTGGGAAGGAGATCGGCCATCACTCGAGGGCTTCATGAATACTCTCAACGCCAATGACAGGGGGATTTCGTTGAGTTTCGAAGCCAGCACAACCAAGGTGCATTTCCTCGATCTCGAAATTTCAGTCGGGCACCAACACCTGGAGTTTCGTACCTACTTCAAACCCACAGATCGAAATGGGTACATTCCGATCGACAGCTGCCATCATGAAGAATGGCTTCGGTCAGTCCCCCGCAGCCAGTTTAAGATTGAGGCGCAACTGTACCCAGACTTCAGACTTTTTATCCCAATCGCAAGTCCTCAGAAGCAGATTCTTGGATAAGGGTTACGACCCTCACCTGCTAGAAGCAAAATCAATAGAGCATTGCTCACTGAAAGGCAGGCTACGCTTACAGAACGCTCTAAAGACAACACCACATTTAATGCTAAGCTATCCTTTTTTACCACCCATTCCATTCAATCTAAACAGATTAAAAGGTATTATTAAAAAACATTGGGGAATATTACAGAATGATAGACTACTTGGTCCTGTTTTACCCAAACAGGCCTCGGTAGTCTTCAGAGGCGCTAGGTCCATCCAGGGACAGATCGCCCCAAATATAATAGACCCCCCGAAAAAAGTGTCGTTCTTTCAGGAGTGTAAAGGTTACTACCCCTGTCGTAAGTGTCAGGTCTGCCTACATAATATTGGGGGAAGACGCAAGAGTGTCACTTTTAAGTCCACTGTCACTTCTCGCATCTACTCCATGAAGCATTTCACCACGTGTTCCTCGCAATACATTGTTTATCTGATAACCTGTCCCTGCCACAAGCAATATGTGGGTCGTACGATCAGAACTTTTTCTGTTCGGGTTAATGAACACGTGGCTGCAATCAAAAAAGGTAGGGACAAGCACACTGTGCCACGTCACTACCTGGAACACCATGACAGGGACCCCACAAGCACTTTGTTCCAGGTTATTGACAAGTTTGTCCCGCACTGGAGGGGTGAGTCACGTCTGCGTGGGGTTTCACGTCTTGAGACATACTGGATTCACGAGTTGAGGTCCTTCTTCCCGTTTGGGATGAACGTGGAGTGGGACCTCAACTCGTTTATCAACTCATCCTAACACCCTTTTTTTTTTGCATTTTATTTCATCACATCTGTACACGTTTTCAGGTGTTCCCCTTTAATATTATTTTCCATGTTTATTTTCACACAATTCTATTCTCCCCTGTGTTGGCGCAATTTTTGGGGGGTGCGCTTACATTATGCTCAGGGGTGAGCTATACCTCCCTTTTTCACACTGGCGTGTGTACGGTTAATATTATTAAGATGGCTCTTACTTTGTAGATTCAGTGTTCACGAACCTATTTCATATTATGTTTTTAGAATACAATGCATTTTATTTATTTCGTCTGTTGTTTTGACAGGAAGGGATTATTATTACACTTTGGGGGCTCCCGCCAGCATTGATGTATTTAATGCTGGCTTTCGGGTCCCTCGGTTTTCAACTGTCAGAAGTTAGCCGAACATTACCCTTCCTTTTAGGCACGCCACTTAACTGCATGGCCCTTGCCCTTGTGCCTTGCTATATGTTCAGTGGTGCGTCCCTCTCCCCACTTTGCAAGTCATTTTTGCCAGTTTTCCACCTTTCAGGTGGGATTTCTGGCTGCTATTTACGTTTTATGTTACTTCCGGGGACACGGGGGAGGAGTGTGGGCATCGGCGTTGAGAACGTCCCATCTGACGCTTGTCCCCCCTCCCTCTTTCTCTCCTTGACTTCTAGAGAGAGGCATCACATGACAGGGGATGGACGTGGAGCCGGCCCTGCGCTCTGACATCACTTCCCTATGTCTGTCTGTCTCATGGAGGTTGGGCGGCGCCGCCAGTGACTTCCTGTCTTTACAGCTATTGGTGGTTGGCTCCGCCCGCCCCCTGAGACGCAGTCCCTGATTGGCACTGACTCCCTGTTGCTTTGGAGCAGACACAGAAGTGTTAGCAATGGGAGTATTGTGCCTGAAAGTCCGATTGTTTATTTCATTTCATTACCAAATGTTTGAACATTCTGATGTTATACTATGCAATTATTTTTCTATGTGAGGTCTTTTTGATGATATATAACAGGTTAAATTCTGTTCCCTGTTTATTTCATTACCAAACGTTTGAACACTCTGATGTTGTACTATTCAATTATTTCTCTATGTGAGGTCTGTTTGATGACATACAACAGGTTAATCACACACTATGTATGCAAATGCATGATGTTTCACACCTGCTAGGTTTAGCCAGGTGCGATCATGTGACCCCATTCATCCAATGGGGAATGTTGTTTGACAGCACATACAATTTGCCCTTTTGAAATGTTTTTTATAAAAATCAGGCAACTTGGAGGGGATGCTGCATGCCCCAGTAGACGATCCATTGATCGAAACGCGTCGGGCGCTTCCAGCATCCTTCTTGTTGCCCATTTTTGATTCTATATTCTGTGATCACATTTTATTGTTATCTGGCGTTTTTAGCAATAAAAATCCTATTTTTGCTCATCTACACTATGTGGAGCTTGTTTATTTTTTTCTCCACATACCTACTGAGAGATTTAACCAGCCTTCAATCCAGTTTTTGGACGTGACGCACTGTTCCCTCTGATCCGCACCTCGGCCATCCTTTGGGACGACCCACCTGGCGGCCCCGGGAGATCCGCGCAGAGTTTGACCCAGAAGGTTCGCAGAGCTGTGATGTCCGTTCACTGGCCCTGAGAGGCAACCTGCTCGAGTGACTCCCTGTCGCTGACAAGGGAGTCCATCGCATCTGGTAAGAGTTTCTTACACACCATCTTTACCAAATCGCATGTCGTTATGAGATACAACTTGGGGACGATTTGTTGATTCACCCGTGTTATAACATCTGCCTCCCCGTATCCACGCATGGTTTTCAGTGGGACATTCCATGTTATTTGTTCCCCATTCACCGATGGGACTTTATTCACCTATATTGAAAGACTTATAAGTTTTTTTCACTGGTATGTTTATTATTTGTGGATATTTGTTGTTTTTTTCAATTGTTTTCTTGATTGAAGACTTTTGGCACAATCTATGCGCTACTTTTTATTTTCATATGTTTCTTTGGTTGTTGTCACCTTGTAAGTAGCTGCACCACACTATATATTTTTTCAATTTAGCGCAGTGTACACTTTTATTATACCTACTAGCACCTGCATTTAGCCCCTCTGCCCGGCCCACCCAAGTGCAGTATCAAATTGATCACTGTCACTTACAAAACAAATAAATGCAGTGTTCGCAGAGTCAGGCCTGATTCCTGCAAACGCTAACAGTTAATTTTTTTGGTAACGATTGAAGCAGTCACTGACAACCAGGTGCTCTTTTGCCCCGAGTCACACTAGTTGTACCAGTAAATTTAGAGGCCAAGATGTCCAGACGGTGGAACACTAGTAAAGAGGCCTACACATTGCTGAGCATAACAGATGAGAGCGAAGGGGGAGCCACGTCATTGTCAGATTCAGGGTCAGTATGCGAACCAGTAGAGAGCAGCGGCACCCCGACAGATAGCAGGGAACACTACTCCGTCGTCAGAGCTAAGGTCAGGCATACCCAACCCAGTTCTGTTGTTGAGGTTCAAGAACCACAGGGCTCTCGTATGGAGCAGAGAGCAAGTACTAGTGCCCCTCAGCCTTCTGGTGAACTGGCAAGCACCAGTGGCCCTCATACATCCAAGTCGTAGTCAAACCAGCACTGCAATATCACTTGGTGACGTGGCGAGTCCCACAAGTGCAGTTCAAGCTGGTGCGGTGGCTAGCACAAGTAGTGTCCCGCAGCCACCAAGAGTTCGTACACAGGCCCATAGTGCCCTTCCCGCTGCATATGACAATCTTAATTGGGAGCCCACCACTTCTGCAGCACCTGTACTACCCCCATTCACTGGCCAACCGGAATTCAGGTGGAAATAGATCTATTGTCAACCAAACAGTTTGCATGCTGGTCAATTTATCACGGCTAATTCCCAGTTGACCCTTGCCAGAGAGTGGAAACCTATTACGGTTTCCAAATTTAAGGCCTTTCTGGGCCCATCCCTCTTCATGAGCACAAAAAAAAAAAAAAAAAAGTGTGTTGCGGTCATATTGGTCCACTGATCCAATTCACCATATACCCATGTTCTCTGCTTCCATGACCAGGAGGCGATACAGGCAGATCTTGCGGTTCATGCATTTCAATGACAATTAACTCTGTCCTCCTTGGGGTGACCCTGAATATGATCGGCTCCACAAAATTCGGTCCCTCGTAAACCACTTCAGCCAACAGTTTGGAGCCTTAACTCCTGATCAAGTTTTCTGCGTTAAATTTGCTGGCCGATTGTCTTTCAAACAGTATCTCCCCAGCAAGCGTGCCAGATATGAGGTAAAGTTTTTTAAGCTCTGTGACAGGCTATACATATTAGTTTTATGGTTTACGAGGGAAAACACCGTCACGTGGAGCCCCCCCTTCCTAAAATTCCAGGAAGAGATCACAGCCCTTCTGTTTCCAGACGGTGCTGTGGCCCAACTTCCCAATGCAAATGCAGCTAGCCGGCTGCACAAGAGGCACTTCCCATTAATCCTCCATGGTACTCCTGCACAAAGAGCACCCCAAAGAAGATTTTGTGTCTGCAGAAAACACGGATATAGGCATGACACCTGCTATTATTGACCCTCCATCAGTAAATGTTTCAGTCGCTACCCCACACACTAGTGGAGTATTAGCGTAGGGTATGGCACTGCACAGTCTTAGAGCACACATACGCAGGGTCTCGAAAGATAATATGGCCATCACGTTTTGAGAAACCCCAATCTGGAACATTTACAGTCAAAATAAAAGTGGGGGGGGGTGGAGTTAGAAGAGCATATATGCCAGAGCTTGGGGGCATGAGTGGAGGGGTGACCAATTAGCCGCTAGACTGCTTTTACAAGCAGTGGGAGGGAACATCCCCCCCGCCCCTAGAAATCCTGAAGGTGGTGCTTGGTTTTCGGGGTCCTGTATGCGGCTAGACTGCCAAAAAGTCTCACACATGTGGTATCCCTGTACTCAGAAGCAGCAGAATGTATTTTGGGGTGTAATTCCACCTATGCCCATGGCATGCGTGAGCAATAAAACATTTCAGTGACAACTTTTTTTTTTTGCCATTTTTCAATCACTTGTGACAAAAAGAAAATATTCAATGGGCTCAACATGCCTCTCAGCAATTTCCTTGGGGTGTCCACTTTAAAAAAATGGGGTCATTTGAGGGGATTTGTACTGCCCTGCCATTTTAGCACCTCAAGAAATGAGATAGACAGTCACAAACTAAAAGCTGTGTAAAATTACAGAAAATATACCATAGTTTGTAGATGTTATAACTTTTGCGCTAACCAATAAATATACGCTTATTGATTTTTTTTTTTTTACCCAAGACATGTGGCTGAATACATTTTAGCCTAAAATATGACTAAAATTTAGTTTTTTGGATATTTTTAATAACAAAAAGAAGAATTTTTTTTTTTTTTCAAAATTCAGTCTTTTTGTTTAGATGGCAAAAAATAAAAATCCCAGGGGTGATCAAATACCACCAAAAGAAAGCTCCATTTGTGGGGAAAAAAGGACGCAAATTTTCAAGCATGAACAACACAGTGCTTTTGATGTGTAATTTGGCCCCTTTTAGAATCTAAAATACCTGGCTGATCCTGCCTAGTTCTGACCTCCCCCCTGTAAACTTACCACGTTCATCACGGCTGCTGGGCCCCTGATATAGTGGTCAGTTTATGTATCTCCGTCATCTGCTGTCTCTCCTCTGTCCTCTCCCCCACCCACCTTCCTCCCTGCCTGTCAGTGCCATTCTGCTCCCCACCCCTTCCTGCTGCTAGAATAACTGTTATATTCATACAATCTCCTCTGTTAGATAATGTAATGTGCCCTCTGTATGGGCTTTATAAAAAATATGCTGATTTTTACCTTATTTCAGAGCCCCTCCCAGCTGATGTCAGCAGGAGCGCTCGGTCCCTCCCGTTGTAGTTGTAGTTATTAGACTGGTAGGGGACAAGAGCAGTCATGTGAGCGCCGAAGGGTGCTATGAAATAAGGTACAAATCGGCATCGTTTTTTTCTATAAAAGCACATATAGTGGGACATATAACGTTATCTAACAGAGGGGATTGTGTGATCATGACAAACTGGCTTTACAACTACTTTAAAGGCTTTTCTATGCAAATTTGAAATACAATTTAGAAAATGGGATGTACTTTAAATGAGGAAATGGCCAAGACGCACATTAAGTCGCATGGTGTAACACAGCTAGACTGGACTAAGAATGATGGCTGGTGACAGCACTGCTCATGATCTAACACACTGAAATTATTTTCCTCATATGGCTGAATTAGAGGGTCCATGAACTTGGCAATGGAAAGGTTGAAAGTACTTCACATTTCTACTAGCGTTTAGCCACGTTTTGTTTATAAGCGTTTTTCCATTTTTGGCCATTTTGAAAAAATAAAGTTTTTTTTTCCCCAAACGCTTCGAAGCGCAAACGCAGCATATAAACGTGGCTAAACAGACTTTTTAAACGTGGGTTACTATCTGTCAAGTTAAATCGTTCAGGAGAGGTTATAATAAACGTCCCGTGTACATTAAGCCTTACAGCAGGTACCTGCACAAGGGACACTCAGCATTAAAAAGTAATAACCCTTGTGCTGATATTTAAAAAAAAAAAAAAAAAAAATTTTCCTAAAAATTTAGGCTTTAAAGTGGCATAGGGGAGGTGGAGTGCTGACTTTTATATGAACACAGCTTAAAATAGTAATGCATTTTTTAATAGGTTATACATTTCTCACCTTTTATCTAATGCACGCAGCACTTTGGCAAAGACTTCTAACTCACAGAATTCACTTCCAAGCTGACACAGTCGACCTTGCTGGTAAAGCTGAAAATAGAAAAACATTGGCAAGTTTGAGGAAAGAAAGACTGTTTAAACGGTTTTAGTGTTTGTGACTCGGCAAATTACTCTTTCCTATTTTCTCAAAAGATCATCAGTTAACATGAGAAGGAACTGAAAGGAAGTGCTGCTGACCTATAGCTACATTTTACTTGCTGACACATCCAACAGCTAGAGATTAGACTGCCTTAATGCCACAAAAGCAAAGGTTTTACAATTTATTTTTTAAAAGGGCTGTTAAACGCAACACAACCCCCAGTAAAATTACAAAATAAATAATTCATCTGTATAATTTATCACATACCCCTGTGTTAAGTGTGCACTAGGATAAATTGAAAACTTTGCTACAACGCACAATCAAATATGTCCTCAGTACTGGAAGATGAATGAGACACTCCTGAAAGAACCAGAGTATGAGAATCAGATAGCTCAGGAATTGGAATCCTTCTTTATAATCAATGAATCAGAGGAAACAACCCCATTATGCAGATGGGAAGTGCATAGATGTTATATGAGAGGAATCCTTATATCTTTAGGAGCACATAGGAAACGCTCTCTGGGCGCTAAGCTGGACACCCTGCTTGGAGAAATACGTGTACTCGAATTGGCGCACAAGAATTCTCACGCACAACAGACTGAGGAGAAACTCTCAGGCTTACGGGATGAATTAAAATCTATTATTAATGGATAAAGCAAAAGCTAAGCTAACACGGTGCAGGCGAGCATACTATGAATACAGAAATAAACCTAGCAGGATGTTAGCAAATGCGCCCAGAGAGACGAGAGCACAGAATCATATTGATCGTATTAAAACCCAGGGAGATACTTTAGTCAGCTCCTCATAGGCAATTGCGAAGGCATTTAGAGATTATTATGCCAACCTCTATCAGATAGAGGGTCAGCTGCCCACCTCGAGGACATCTAATAGAGGGGAGTTGGCAAAAAAAATATATATATTGGCTTCAGGAATGCCTAAGCTGCCTGAAGAAGGAGCAGGAGACATAGATGGTCCAATTACAATAGAAGAATTTTCAGAAGCCCTTAAACCTCGTTGAAACCAGGTAAGGCCCCAGGCCCCCGATGGGTACACCTTGCTTTATTACAAGGCTTTCTCTGAAAAACTAGCACCAAAATTTCTAGCCTCCTTTAACTCGATACGTGATGGGCAAACGATGCCTGTGGAGACATTAATGGCCCATATAACAGTAATCCCTAAGGAGGAAAAGTATCCAGCCCAATGTGCTAGTTACATACATGCCCTCCTTAGTACACCAGGACCAAGTGGGGTTTACCCCTGATAGAGAAAATACGCAAAGGGTTCTAAATGCCATATACCGTATTTATCGGCGTAGAACACGCACTTTTTTCCCCTTAAAATCAGGGGGAAATCGCGGGTGCGTGTTATACGCCGATCCCCTGCGATCCTGAGCTGACAGATCTTCAAAATCGCTGACCGCGATTTGAAAATTGTGCCGCAATACACAGAGCCGGTCCTCGGCTCTTCTCGGCCACTTTCGGCTTAACTCGAGCGCCGCCCGAACCTAGTCGAGTGTACTCTGCTAGGTTCGGATAGCTCCGCTCACAGTCACGCCCATCCCGGGCGGGACTACGAGTGGAGCCGAAAGTCAACGAGAGCCGCCGAGGACCGGCTCTGTGTATTTCGGCGCGGTCGGCGATTTTGAAGCTCAGGATCGCAGGGGATCACAGGATCGCAGGGGAGCGGCGCCATTTTCAAACTGCGAGCTGCAAGGCTGCACTGGCAAGGCTGCACTGATGGGCATTTAAATGTAAGTTTTTTTTTCCCCCCTTCAACTTCCCTCCTAAAATTTCCTCCTAAACTTGGGGTGCGTGTTATACGCCGATAAATACGGTATCTATCTCAATATTATCAAAAACCCCTAGTGCTTATATCCGCGGATACAGAAAAAGCATTTGATAGGGTAGACTGGACATTCCTGAGAGCCACATTACAGCATATAGGATTGAGAAGTGGGATGCAGAACTGGATTACAAGTTTGTATTCTTGACCTAAAGCAAGGGTGAAGATAAATGATATAAATGTCTGAATCATTCTCTATAAGTAACGGAACGCGGCAGGGATGTCCACTCTCGCCTATCATATTTATTCTCACACTAAAACCCTTTTTAAGAACAATACGGACCAACCCAGACATTGGGGGCATCTTAATAAAAGGAAAACATGAATTGGCCATGTATGCGGATGATCTGCTATTCTTTATAACCTCTCCAGTTGTATCATTACCATCCTTGTTAGCGGAGTTACGCATATATGGGGGATATCCAATTTCAAGGTAAACTATAATAAATCGGAAGCGATGGGTGTGGAAATGAATACTGCACTGCAACATCAGCTTTCTGATCATTTTGCTTTTAGATGGACAGACTCCCACATATGCTATTTTAGGGACTAAAATAACGAACAAGCTTAATAGAGTGTTCAAACTTAAATTTTGCCCCACTGGTACGAGATTAAACTAGATTTTCAGCGGTGGGATAAAAGAGGTCTTCACGTGGTTTGGTAGAATTATTATCATCAAAATGAATGCAATGCCGAGATTGCTATACCTGTTCCAGACCCTACCTATAAAGCTCCCCTCTGGGTTTCTGAGGGACTTGAGATCAACATTTGCAAGGCTTATATGGGTGGGCAAAACAGCGAGAATACGTAGAGATAGTCTGATCTTACCAAAGGATAGAGGAGGGGTGAGATTTCCAGATCCGGTGGGCTACTATGAAGCATCACATCTAGCAAGGGTAGTGGATTGGTGTGTACTGCAAAAAGGAAAAGCCATGGATACACATGGAACAAGCAACGATCGATATACCCTTGGAAGGAATAGCATGGCTCTTGGATGTAGAGATACCACAGGCGGCGAGACGACACCCCACTGAGGGTGCCACGCTCCAGTCCATCAAAAAGATATTTAAGAAAACTAAGATGTTGACACATCCAAGTCCCATGATACAAATCCTGGGTACCCCGATTTTTGAGCCAGGCCTCATAGACCAGGGTTTCAGGGATTTAAGGCGATGGAGAATTAGCAGGATGATACATTTCTCAATTGATAACCATGTGATGACTAAGGGGGAGATTGAACGAGAGTTCTCGGATGACCTTGACCCACTTAGGCAAATACAGCTTAATGCCTTCCTTCGATCAATTATGCAACGAGTGCTGGTGGTAGGTACACCATCTAGGTTTGAACAGATATGCCTAAAGGGTGAACCACTGAGACATTCACACTCTCATCTATGTTGACTGAGCTAGAAGCCCCACAAGAACTGGCCTTCATACAAGCATGGGAGAGGGACCTGGGGGTTACTTTCTCTGAGACACAGAAAAATAAGATCTTTGTTTACGCACAAGGAGTCAATGGCAACCAGATACCAAGAAGGGGGGTATAAAATTTTGACTAGGTGGTATAGAACCCCGGAAGTATTTTATCAGATATTTCCACAAATATCCAATCTATGCTGGCGTTGCCAGGGTGCAGAGGGCACCATGTTACATATATTTAGGGAATTTTGGAAGATGGTCTCTGAAATAGTTAAAGAAATTACAGATGTGTCTGAGAAAATCCGGCAGCTTTTTTGCTGCAGGATATCCCGATAGCTATTGAAAAATATAAAAACTCCCTTTTAAAAGGCATCTGCTCACGGCAGCAAAAGCTTGTATGCCAGCCCTCTGGAAAAGCACGGTAGCTCCAAATAAATTACAATGGATTGGTAGAACAACAGATATCCAACACATGGAAAATCTTACCATGACATTGAGAGAGCAAGAAGATAAGTATCGGGAAGTTTGGACTCCCTATATTATGTACAGGAAGAATAATTCTTAAATAAAGTTTCTAACGGGGGGGGGGGGGGGCGCATAATAATATTTTTTTATTTTTTTTAAAGGTACCGTATATACTCGAGTATAAGTCGAATTTTTCAGCACATTTTTTTGTGCTGAAAGTGCCCCCCTCGACTTATACTTGAGTCAAGCACTTTTCTGCAGCAAAAAAAATTTCATTTTCCGAACTGACTTTGGGGCCCCATATCTCAGGGCCACTTGGTGCTAGGAACCCCAAATTTGGTGTGCATAACATATCCAAAGCTGGGGTTCCTAGCACCAAGTGGCCCTGAGATACGGGGCCCCAAATCCGGCTCGGAAAAAGGTCATTCTCTGCTGCAGAAAAGTGCTTGACATTTTCTGAACTAATTTTTGGGGCCCTGTATCTCGGGGCCACTTGGTGCTAGAAACCCCAGCTTTGGAAATGTTATGGTGCTAGTTCCACTGGGTTTGCGCACCAAATTTGGGGTTCCTAGCACTAAGTGGCCCTGAGATACGGGGCCCCAAATTCGGTCAACTGTGTCCATCTGCAGCAATGTCATTTCGGGACCCTTTGGGTTCAGAGACCCCAACTTTTGGCTGCAGCTAGGGGGCATCTAGGAACCCTTAACTACCGAGTTTGAAGTTCAGAGGACCTATGGCTGCAAATGGGCACAGTGAGGCATGCAAATGGGCAGAGTGATGCTGCAAATGGGCATTGTTGACCCTCTTTTCCACTTACAGTAGCTGTGCATTTCTCACCCTCGTCTTATACTCGGGTCAATAAGTTTTTCCCATTTTTTTTTGTAGTAAATTAGGGCCTCGACTTATACTCGGAACGACTTATACTCGAGTATATACGGTAAATTTTTATGCATTTGTTTTTTTGGCACAGAACAAACATAAATACACATACTCTGAGCAAACATCGCTCATTCCAGTACAGAGTGCAAGGCACTGGCATACATTTTATCATATTGTACAGTTTTATACGTCTGTTCAGTTGCTATTAAACTTTGTATCATTAATTGGAATGTCTTTATAAGCTTTATATGACAGGTGTAATGGTATTTTCAGAACTAGTCCACAAACCCCATATTTTGTGAAATTTTTTTGGGCATCCTCTGGCTTCATATATGTTAGTTTGTACAATGGTATAGCCCGATTAACAGTGTTCAGCCAGAATGCTATCGTAGGTGGGGATTGTGATTTCCAATGAATAGTGATCGATTTTTTGGCATAAAACAATACAATTCTCAAGAATGTTTGCTTATTTTGAGATATACTTTCATCGTCCACATATCCTAGTAAACATCTCAGGGGGTTGCAGATATTAGGCAATTGAGTCAAGGAACTGATAAAAGCAGTGACCCCTGACCAGAACCGCCTGATCTCAGTGCACTCCCACATCAAAAGGAAAAAAAAAGGTAGCATCCGCAATGCTGCATCTGGAGCACACTGCCGATGGAAGTTTGAGGAGTTTGAATAATAAAGATGGCGTAAAATATGCTCTATATAATAGTTTGGTCTGTATGACCCTGTCCCTGGAGGAGATGACAGAGGGGACCTGGAGGGGAAGTATGTCCTGCCAGATGTCCTCCGTCAGCTCGGGGATATCAGCTTTCCACTTATTAAACGTGTTGCTGAGTCTGAGCGTTGTGGAGTGCAATAAAGTTTTATAGTATGTGGAGACCAGTTTGTCATGAGAAGGATCTATTAGTAAGTGTTCTAGCGGAGATAATTGAACAGTTACATTGCGCAACCCAAACTGCGTGGTCGCCGTGTGGCGTATTTGTAAGTAAAGAAAGTAGGCTGTGCGTGGCAGCTGATAGTCCTGGCGAAATTCCTCAAAATGACCGAAACGTATTGTTTGAGAACAAATGCATTATGGTTTTTAGCCTTTTTTTCGACCAGAATTCCCCATCTGTCCTACGGGCGAATTCCTGTAGATTTGGGTTCTCCCATAATGGAGTATTTGGTGAGTAGGTACGATGTTCTGTAGCTGGCAGCATTTTAGTCAGTTTAAAAATTCAGAGAGTCATTTCAAGGATTTTGGTGCTTTCCCTCCCTCTAAGAGATAGACGGTGGACCAGGTACTGTAGGGATTCGTAAGAGGTGAGTATGGCTGCTTCTAGGGCCGTAGCCACATTGTTGGCTTCAGGGAAAAACCACCAATGCGCATGAGCCAGTTGTGCGGCAATGTAGTATGTCTGGAGGCATGGTAATGCCAGCCCCCCCCTCTAACACCGGCAGTTGAAGAGTATTTTTTGCAATTCTCACTGCTCCCCCTTCCAAATGAAGGCGATAAAGGATCGAATCAATCTCTTTAAATTTGATTTTTGTAACATATACTGGTGAGTTGCACAGGAGATACAGGAAGCGTGGGAGGAATATCATTTTAAAAATGTTTATCCTGCCTAAGATCGTTAAGGGGAGATTGGTCCATGTCTTTAATGTGGTCTTCATTCTGTTAATAAGTGGGTCTAGATTATATTTGATATAGGAGGAAAGAGGATGTTGGATCATGACCCCCAAGTATCTAAAAGAGTCAACTATCTGTAATGGGCAAGAGGGAGGGAGTGTAAACGCCGCCTCCTTATCTATCTTAAACAAAAAGGGATTTATCCCAATTAACTTAAAACCCTGAGAAGAGGCCAAACTGTCCGATAATTTCCAGCAGGGTTGGGAGAGACGATTGGGGGTCCGCCAAATATATTAGCATGTCATCAGCGTATAAAGACACTTTCTCTTCTAGGCCCCCAATCGTCAGTCCCTTTATTTCCCCGCTGGATCTTATCAGTGCCGCCAGGAGGTTCTATCGCAATTGCAAATAGCAACGGCCATAGGGGGCAGCCCTGCCTGGGACCCCTTTTAAATCAGGAACTGATCGGTTACTGATATTCCAAACCTACAGCTAGACTGAGGACAAATACAACAGTTGAACCCACTTGCTGAAGGTACTTCCAAACTCGAATTTCGCCAGGACTTCCAGCAAATAAGGCCATTCGACCGAATCGAATGCCTTATGCGCATCTAAGGCCAGCACAGCTCTGGTCCCCACAGCATCATGAGTGGCTTGCAAATTTGTGAACAGCCTTCGTAAATTTATGGACGTTGATTGTCCTGGAATGAACCCAGTCTGATCCGCCCCAATAATGGTGGTAATGACTGAGTTCAATCTCCGGGCGAGCACCTTGGCTAAAATCTTGACGTCTGAGTTAATCAGTGATATTGGTCTATATGACTCACAGAGTAGATGGTCTTTATGAGGTTTGGGGATGAGGACAATCAGTGCCTCTGACATAGAGGGCAGTAACTGTCCTGTTTTTATAGCAAAATTATAAACTTTTAATAAATGGGGTATTAAAAGTTCCTTAAACTGTATATACCATTCTATGGGAAAGCCATCCAGTCCCGGTGTTTTATTTCTAGTAAAGGACTGTATGGCTTCCCCAATCTCCTCCTCTGTCAGAGGATTGTCAAGGAGTGAGGCCTGTTCTTCTTGGAGCCTTGGTAGCGATATGTCAGGCAGGTAATCATCTAGCTCTACAATAGTATAATGGGCTTTGGTAGCATATAACGAAGAGTAGAATTTCACAAAAGCATCTACTATCTCCCCACTCTGTTCCACCACTATACCTACTATTTTCTTAATTCTTGGAATACTGCACGGTTGATAATCAGGCCTAGATAAATAAGCTAGTAGTTGGCTATTTTTGTCTCCAAACTCGAAGATTCGCTGGTTTTGATACAGCAATTTCTTCTGAGTGCGCTCTAAAAAGGACTAAATCCAGGTCTCTAGATCTATATTTCCAAGTATTAAGTGTCGCTGGGGTAGGGGCTGTGGAATATGCGGCCTCTGCTGCCCTGAGATCCTTCTCCGCGTCTTTTAATTTGGACTGGGATGCCTTGCGGGCCTGCCCAATCGCCGTCGCAAAGATGCCACGCGTGGTGGCCTTGAAGGCATCCCAGGTCAATGGGACAGAGACATTCTGACGGTTACTCAACCAATATGCTTTCATTTCTGCTGTGCTTTGATCTACCACCATTTGATCTGCTAGCCACAATGAGCTCAGTCGCCACATGCGGTATGAGGTGGGGGGGCCCAAGCCAAAGTCCACCACTAAAGGGGAGTGGTCAGACACCGCCCTAGGGAGATATTTGGCCTCAACCACCCTGTTCAACAACTCAGATGAAACCAGACACAAATCTATCCGGGACAGAGTACCGTGCGTTTCAAAATGACACGAGTACTCCCTCCCGTCCGCATGCTTCCACCTCCAGGTCTCCACCAGGTCAAATTGGGTGAAAAAAAAAAAAAAAAAAAAAAAAAAAAAAAAGAAGGAGCATAGGGGTGTGGGGGGCAATGTGGAACACTTGAATCTGTCTATAGAATTATCGAGTACTGTGTTAAAGTCTCCTGCTATCAGCAGAGGGCCTTCTGCTATTGCCAAGAGGGAACGCATTACCCGTTCGAAAAACAATTTAGTGAAGGGTGGCGGGACATACAGACTTGTAACCGTATAGGGCTTACCCCATAATTCAAGTACCACAATAACAAAACACCCGTTAGGGTCAGTTTTAATATGTTTTATGGTGACGGGTGCTGATTTTGCTATAAGGATAGACGTGCCTCTGGCATACGTGGAGTAAGTAGAGTGTATAGCATAGGCAATTTTTGCTCTCTTTAGAGCCATTACCCTTGACCCCTAAAAGGTGGGTTTCCTGGAGGAGGATCACGTGTGGATTGTGTCTTGCCAAGTATTCAAACATCAATGACCTTTTGACCTTGGAGTTAAGCCCCCTAACATTCCATAAAACTACACGGAGTTTAGACATGCGTATAAACAATTTATGACTGTTTGAGCCCATTTCCCACCGCTCGCCAGAACCCAGCCCCGGACGAGGTCCAGCGAGCCCTGAGAAATAGACCAAAATATAAACATCTCTGATATTTTAAATCAATCCATGAATCTCAGTTTTGGATTGCAGAAACTGTAGGACCAAAAAAAAAAAGCGTTATTAAAGTATGCATACACAATTGAATACCAGTGTCGTTTGTAGATAACCATGGCGTTAAAGCAAAACCCCTCAAAAGATTCCCCAACAAATTTTCCCTCCCTAAACCCTCCCGGCTCCCATCCCCCAACATATGAGAGCTTTATTCCCGTAACCAAACCTATTTGGCAGGAGGGCCATGGCTCAGACCCCTAACCAACTAGTCTCAGGGGACGTGTAAAAGTCCACAACACTGGGTCTCCATCCGCATTTGTCCACACAAATTAAAGAATGTGTGGTATCTCTTGGCCTGAAAAATCATGGTGACAAAAAATAATAATAAAAGAAAAAAAAAGGGAAAGAATCAGAGAGGATGACAAGTTTCTGATTGGCATCCAAGGATAGCACGGGAGATGTCTTCTACTTCAGAGAGATTCAGGATGTAAAGTCTCGTATCGGCTGTATGTAGATGGGGGTGTATCTTCTACTTCTGGGGATGCAGGATAAAAAGTCCTATAGCAGCTGCGTGTAGGTGTGAATAGATGAAGTAGAGGGGGCAAAATGAACAAAACAAAGACAAGGCCCCTCCAGGTCTCCTCATTGCCATGCTTCTCCCATCCACCGGCAATGGGGTATAGTGAAGGTGGCTTGGTGGGCTTTATGCAGGGTGAGGCACTACCGGGGAGGAGATCTCCTGTCCTGGTTTCTGCGATTCGGATGTCCTAAGGTGTCCACCCATTGTGATGCCTCCCTGGGATCCGTAAAAAAGTAGGCCTTGCCCTGGTAAATGATTTGCAAACGTGCAGGATACAACATGCCATATGGAAGGTGAAGCTCCCGTAACCTGCGTTTAATTGCCAGGAAAGTGGCTCTCTGCTTCTGCGTAGCTACGGAGAAATCTGGGAAAATGGTGATGCCATTGACATTAAAGGAAACTTTGCCCCTCTCTCTAGCCACTCTGAGAATAGCCTCTGTCTCGGAAGTGTAGCAGCTTTATAATCATGGCACGTGGTGGGGACCCAGGTGGTAGAGGGCGCATTGGGATTCTATGCGCTCTATGGCGAACATTGGTGAAAAGGTGCTGGCCCCAAACTCATTCAACAGCCATCTTTCCATGAATGTTTCTGGTGTTTTACCCTCAGCACCCTCTGGGAACCCCAAAAAGCGCAGGTTGTTTCTTCTTAAGCGGTCTTCCATATCAGTGATCTTATCTGTAGTGTACTCATGAGCTTGCCGCAGTTCCCTCAGAGCTCTGCAAGGGACGCGTTTCATCCTCCATGTCACTAATACGTTGCTCAGCATTAGTCACTCTATGGCGGATATTGTGGACATCTTGTTTCAAAAAGGATAATTCTGTCTTGATAGTGTCCATTTGTGTGGTAAGAGATGCATGGCTGTGCTGGATGGCTGCCATAATCTGGGCTAGTGATGGCTCTGCAGGGCCGGCATCATCCCTGTCTGTTCTGGGGGATTGAGGATCATGTTCCTCCACAGGGGAGAACAAGAGAGGGTCTTCTGGGCTTAAGGTGGGGGGGGTGTATCTCTGTGACTCACCCTTCCCCTTGAGCTGCTTCCAGGGTGTGGATGTGGAGGCTGCTGGTCGCTGTGTGATCCCCTCATGCTGATCGGCGCCATTTTGCTGCGGCCTGCATGGCGGTAACGGCGGCTCAATTCCCGGGGCCTCCTCCATCGGTGGTCCGTATTTGACCATCCCCGGATGGTCACAGTGCTCTCTGGGTGCTGTGGGGGTATATGAGACCGTCGGATGCCGGCCTGGATAGCAGGATGTGTGCGGTGCGGACGGAGCTCAGGCTGAGCACGTCCTCACATCCCAGGTGCTGGCCACGCCCCCCCCGGCATAATAATATTAATTTGTTTTTTTCCTCTTCTCTCCATTTTTTCGTCTTTTTTTAGTATCTTGGTCTGTCTCTGCTATGGGGGATAACCTGGGCTATCCCTGGTTAAGGAAAATGTAATAAGAGTAGAAATTATTATTACAGGTTTGTACTAGAATAAGGAGGCACGAATAAATGAGTTTTTGCCTAAAGAAATTAAAACCTCTCGATATATGTGATATTAATTGGAGATATTCAAGATATTAGTTGTAAAAATAGAAGATGTAGGTTTTGATGTACTTATATGTAATACTGTATTACTATTATTGTGAAAAAAAAATAAAGAATTTATAAAAAAAATAAAATATGTCCTCAGGGTTTGCTTCATATTCCGCCGCTGTAATCAGGATGAGCTTATGTGTAATGCTCCATATCCTAAACATTTTTTATTTTAACTGCAATGCACCTTAGAACCTACTAGAATATTTGACTACTCAGGTAGACTTCTCCAAAGCTCCATTCCTCACTCTCCTGGAACCAAAAACACACACACACACACACACACACAAAAGTTTACATACTCTGGCAGAATTTATGATTGTTGGGCATTTTTCATAGAATATGAATAACACAAAAAATTTTCACTCATGGTTAGTGTTTGGCTGAGATATATTGAGAATGATAGAAGGGTTTGGCGCTGTTCCTTTTAGTTGGATAATTCCCTACCTTCATATAGGTTTACTAGATGCAAAAAAATGTAAATTCCTAGGTGCACCGTGCATGTGTCAAATAGATAATCTACTACAGTATTGTACAATCATAGGTGATACATAGACATTGAATATATGAAAAACTTTATATATGTGTAAAACTTAACTATGACATCAAATCTCATATGTGGTATTACGCGTTTCGTCGTTAGGACGTCTACGGGAGCGTGACCTATGTTGTGTCTTCCCATCCTTATATAGTGTGCGGTGTCCCCTTGTTGAATTTTCAATTGGCATCCATTTTCCCTGTGATTCCGCGGACCGGAAGTGCGTCCGCGGCCATTTTGTTTATATTTTGCAGACCGAAGTCCGACTTCCTGTGTAAGTAGGGCGTGGCCTAATCTGTGCTTCCCAAACATCACCTCCTGTACCAGCGCTGAAGGACATTTGTGACGTTTTTTATCATCTCGCTTGACTTTCATTGTAAAATTGTGAGTACCCTTCTATTTTGTGTAATAAAACTTTTATAAGCAATTTTACGCTATGGGCACTCCCTCTCTCTTTACATATGATATACCACGATCCTGAGCCCGCCAGCGATCGCCGTACAGTGGCGCAAAACTGTAACTGCCTGCTACCCCCGCAGGGGTGAAGTCATCTGGTGAGTGGCTGCACTTTCAGAGCAAGGATATATTAAAAGTGAAGGGTTATTACCACAACAGCACAAGAAACTGCATAAGAGATATACTAAGAATCTGACAACAAGTGTATCACATATAAGGACTTTTTTGAATTTCACTAGCACGTTTGCACTTTATCTTGATACTGCCAATTTCTCCATCAGGAGCAGATCTCCCACACCTGTCCCCCTTCCCCTCCCTCCCCCCCACTTCCACCCCCCATCCCCCCCCCCTTCCCCTCCCCCCCCTCTCCCCTCTACCAGTAATACCACATATGAGATTTGATGTCATAGTTAAGTTTTACACATATAAAGTTTTTCATATATTCAATGTCTATGTATCACCTATGATTGTACAATACTGTAGTAGATTATCTATTTGACACATGCACGGTGCACCTAGGAATTTACATTTTTTTGCATCTAGTAAACCTATATGAAGGTAGGGAATTATCCAACTAAAAGGAACAGCGCCAAACCCTTCTATCATTCTCAATATATCTCAGCTGTCCCCAATTAGGGTGACTGCTTGTTGGGAGGCAGCAGTTCCATACTTCACCAAAGCCTTTACTTCCACTGCGCGGGTTCACCATCCCTTTAGCGTTTGGCTGAAGCCATTTATTATCAATCAACCGTTTATTCTTTTTAAATCATAATGACAACAGAAACTACCCAAAATGACCCAGATCAAAAGTTTACATACCCCAGTTCTTAATACAGTGTATTGCCCCCTTTAGCATCAATGACAGCTTGAAGTCTTGTGTTAGAAGCTCTTTATCTTCTCAGATGATAAAGCTGCCAATTCCTCTTGGCAAAAAGCCTCCAGTTCCTGTAAATTCTTGGGCTGTCTTGCATGAACTGCACGTTTGAGATCTCCCCAGAGTGGCTCAATGATATTGAGGTCAGGAGACAGATGTCCACTCCAGAACCTTCACTTTATTCTGCTGTAACCAATGACAGGTCGATTTGGCCTTGTGTTTTGGATCATTGTCATGTTGGAATGTCCAAGTACGTCCCATGCGCAGCTTCCTGGCTGATGAATGCAAATGTTTCTCCAGTATTTTTTGACAACATACTGCATTCATCTTGCCATCAATTTTGACCCAATTTCCTGTGCCTTTGTAGCTCACGCATCCCCAAAACATCAGCGGTCCACCTCCGTGTTTCACAGTAGGAATGGTGTACCTTTCATCACAGGCCTTGTTGACTCCTCTCCACATGTAGTGTTTATGGTTGTGGCCAAAAAGTAAAATTTTGGTCTCATCACTCCAAATTACTTTGTGCCAGGAGGTTTGAGGCTTGTCTATGTGCTGTTTAGTATATTGTAAGTGGGATACTTTGTGGCATTTGCGTAGTAATGGCTTTCTTCTGGCAACTCAACCATGTAGCCCATCTTTCTTCAAGTGCCTCCTTATTGTGCATCTTGAAACAGCCACACCACATGTTTTCAGAGAGTCCTGCATTTTACCTGAAGTTATTTGTGGGTTTTTCTTTGCATTCCAAACAATTTTCCTGGTGGTTGAGGCTGAAATTTTAGTTGGTCTACCTGACCGTGGTTTGGTTTCAACAGAACCCCTCCTTTTCCACTTCTTGATTCGAGTTTGAACAGTGCTGATTGGCATTCTCAATTCCTTGGATATCTTTTTATATCCTTTTCCGGTTTTATACAGTTCAACTACCTTTTCCCACAGATCCTTTGATAATTCTTTTGCTTTCCCCAGGACTCAGAAATGTCAGTGCAGCACTGGATAAAAGATGCAAGGGTCTGTCAGGAGTCCAGAAACTCATTGACCTTTTATACACACACACTAAATACAAGTAAACATAACAGGTGAGAAGGTTACCTTTAATAGCCATTCAAACCCCTTTGTGCCAACCTGTGTGTGTGTTTTATCAGGACAAAATCACCAGGGTATGTAAAGTTTTTATCAGGGTCATTCGGGTAGTTTCTGTTGTCATTACGGATTTAAAAAAAAAAAAAAAAAAAAAAAAAAAAGTGTAAAGACAGTTGATAAATGGCTTCAGCCAAACACTAACCTTGAGTGAAAGAAAAGTTTGTGTTATTCATATTCTATGAAAAATGACCAAGAAATCAAAAAATTCTGCGCGAGAGAGCGAAGAGATGCAAGTGGTTATATGCCCTTTATGTCTAGGGTAGAGTTAGAGACTAACCACACCTTGCTCTATCACTCTCCCCCTCTGCCCGAAGTTCTGGTTTATGGGTGGAGCCTTTGTGTCATCACTTACAACACAGGGACATTAAGGCCCCTTTCACACTTGGGTGACTTATGTGACTTTGCAGTCCCAAGTCGCAGGACGAGTGGTATTCCATGATTTCCAATGAGTACCATTCATAACTGTGCGACTTCATGGCTCCTACTGCATCTCAGCCAATGAGGGAGAAACCCAGGAGAGTCTCGGCTCTTAAGCACATTGCTGAATCTGGCTCAGTAAGCATTAGGGCGGAACTACACACTGAAGGTTTTTTTTCCCTTGCCTTCATGCATACGATGCATGAAGGTAACAAAATAAATCCAGTTTTAAAAACATTTTAACCCAAAATGGGCCGTAAAAAGAAAGCTCAACACATGAGTTATAAAGGATACAGAACTAATGTCTATCAAGTTCATTATGAGTTCCCACAAATACAGTACAACAAAAAAAAAACACCACATACGAAAAAAAGTTACCCAGCTGCTTTATCAAAAAAAAATCACGTGCAAGCATTTGTACATCATTTTGTATGTTTAACAAAATGAAGAGCTTCAAAGCACAATGTAAAACAATACACTTTACAACATCCTTCACGTGACATGGTTTAGGCACAATGTACTTCTATTTACTTTGTCTCTGCTTTTCTAGTATTTACCCGAATTCAATACGTGTACTAGTGAGCATTACAAAGAAATGTTAAAGTGGTAATGAAGTATAGAGAGAGAGGAAAAAATAAATAAATAAACCATCCCACACAGTATGATGCAGTATGCAAACATTAGCAAAGGCAACGGTTTATCAGAGCCCCTCATGTTATGTTTACCGAACAAGCTGCAGGAAAAGTGGAAGTCGGAGGGCTGATACAGTTAACACTGACCTGACATTCTCTCTGTTCGACCCACAAACCCCCCCCCCCCCCCCCCCAAGTCATATTCCCATGAGTCATATAGGGCAGCCCATGTACTCGCCAAGATGCAAGTTTGCTTCTGCGCTTGGGGCACCATTAACAATGACACCTACAGCACAGCTAGTTAATTTTAGGTGTATAAAAGTGACCATACACTATACAAACCGATCGTACAAGCTCCTTTAGGATCCACCAAAACCATGTAAAAAAAAAAAAAAGATAAGATGACAACTCTATCCAAATCAGGCAGGCACTTGCATTACATAGTTGATGGCAGATTTAAACAAGATTATTCAATCAGATTGTATAGTGTATGCTGAGCTTTAGAAACTTCCAGGGGAAGACAGTTCACCTTATGCACATGGTGTGGAGATACCCAAAACTTTAAGTACTGGGCAGAGATACTAGACGTTATAAACAGAACGTTTGGGACTGAGTTGGAGTCAGTGTGTAGGGAAGTTTGAATTGGAGAGCCTGCTGGCTAAAAAAAAAAAAAAAAAAAAAAAAAAAAGGTAGTATCAAGGTGTCTATTTCAAGCAAGAAAACAAATTGCTCAAAATGAGGCCCCCTGACGCCTGAAGAATGGGTTAAGGTGGTAAATGCAACAGTGTGGAAGCAAAAAGTGGCATTTACAAGGGAACTTTGATAGATTCTTAAAGTTATGGAAGCCATGGTTAGATAATATGGGCTGTACACCATGAGGAAATGTGAGATGTGGACAGAGTAGAACTACAGTGAGAGAAGGGGAGAAGAAAACAAATACACACATCATAATTACACAGGTGAGTGGATAAGATTGGCAAAATATTTTCACAGCGAGATGGGGGGGGGGAGTAGGCGGATGGGCATAAAGAAAGGTGATGCATAAGTGGGGTTATAGATAGGGCAATTGTTTTGGATGGGATGGCGCGGGTGGGTGTGGGGGGGGGGGGGGGGGCGGTCGGTGTTGGACACCCCATGATGTAGTTGAACCCCAGTCGGGGTGTCTGGGGGTGGGGACAGCGCCCTTCCACCCAACTGGTTCCGATAATACTTTGAGTGAAAAGGTTAAATGGGAACTTTGCCGAAACGTGTTAGGATAATGTTTTAAATGCTTTTATCACTTTGTATCGTAGTGCAAATTCAGCTAGGTTATTGTTATATTTCTATTACTTTTTTTCTTCATTTTTCCTTTGTGTATGTATCTCCAAAAACCTTAATAAAAAGTAGATTAAAATTAAAAAAAAAACTTCCAGGGACACTTCTCCTGTTGTCAATACTACAGCTCTGCTCCACATAGGTTGATATGTGATCGCTCAGCTACTTGCACCCTATGCCAAAATGATGGATCTATGCAAGAGGAAGGTACAAAACAACTGATGGCAGTGTATAGAGTTAGAACACTGCTCACTGACAATGACTGCATGGAACTACCCGTTCCAAATACTAGGACAGGAAATGTAGGAGTTTTCTATAGAAGACTGAGGTAAAGCCTGCCCTAGAACTTAACCACTTGCTTACTGGGCACCTAAACCCCCATCCTGCCCAGACCAATTTTCAGCACTGTCACTCTTTGAACGACAATTGCAGTCAAACACTGTACCTAAATGAAGTTATCATTTTTTCCCCACAAATAGAGCTTTCTTTTGGCGGCATTTGATCACCTCTGTGTTTTTTTTTTTTTTATAAAAAAAAGATCAAAACTTAATACAAAACAGTTTATTTTGTTAATAAATTTTGCAAACAGGTAATTTTTCGCCTTCATTGATGTACGCTGATGAGGCTGCACTAGCAGGCCAAACTACTAGGTAGCACTGACTAGCACCACTGGTGGGCACCGATTCGTGGCACTGGCAGGCGGTACTGGCGAGTACAGACGAGGAGGCTTTGCCTCTTCCTCTTCAGGACCAATGTCCCTTCAACAGAAGCTGGTGATCAGCTTTTTCGCCTCACACTGTTACCGTAAGGAGAAAAAAAAAAGAGAATACTGATCTTCTGTTTACATCACGTGATCAGCTGTCATTGGCTGACAGCTGATCACGTGGTAAGGGATCGAGATCGACCCCTTACTCCGATCACCCGAGTCTCATTGGTGATCACAGCAGGGGGCGTGCAAACAGGGAGGATGTCTATTGACAGCCTCCCAGCAGCAAAGTAGATCCGCGCTGTAGCAGTCATTCGGCTATAGCACAGATCTGAATTGGTTAAAGAAAGCTTTTATGGAGAAGAAGAGGTACATAAATGGTACAGTGCCTTGGCAAGAATAAATAAAATTATTATTATTATTAATAATAATTCATACCCCTTGAAATTTTGCATTGTCATGTAAGAGCCCTTTCACACTGGGGCGGTTTGCAGGCGTTATTGCGCTAAAAATACCGCCTGCAAACCGACCCAAAACAGCCGCTACTGTTTGTTCAGTGTGAAAGCCCGAGGGCTTTCACACTGAAACGGTGCGCTGGCAGGAGAAGAAAAAAGGAACTCCTGCAAGCCGTATCTTTGGAGCGGTGAAGGAGCGGTGTATTCACCGCTCCTGGCCATTGAAATCAATGGGGCAGCGCGGCTATAGCGAGCGGTTTTATCCCTTTTTCGGCCGCCAGCGGGGGTTAAAACTGCAACGCTAGCGGCCGAATACCGCCGCAAAAACGACGGTAAAGCAGCGCTAAAAATAGCGCTGTTTTACCGCCAACGCCCCCACCGCCCCAGTGTGAAAGCAGCCTTACAATCAAAAACGTAAAATGTTTTTTATTGGGAATTTATGTGATAGACCAACAAAAAAGTGGCACGTAATTGTGAAGTGGAAGGAAACTGATAAATGGTTTTCAAAATTATTTTACAAACAAATATACAAAAATGTGGCGTGCATTTGTATTCAGCCTCCTTTATTCGATACCCCTAACTAAAATCTAGTGAAACCAATTGCCTTCATAAGTCACCTAATTAGTAAATAATGTCCACCTGTGTGCAAATTATTCTCAGTATAAATACAGCTGTTCTGTGAAGCCCTCAGAGGTTTGTTAGAGAACCTCAGTGAGCAAGCAGCATCATGAAGGCCAAGGAAAACACGAGAAAGGTCAGGATAAAAAAGGTGGAGAAAGTTTAACGCAGGGTTAGGTTATACTACAAACCTACCAAGACACGGCCATCCACCTAACAGGCCATGACAGGAGGGGCAAGTAGAGCATTAATCAGAGAAGCGGCCAAGGGGCCCATGGTAACTCTGGAGGGGCTGCAGCGATCCACAGCTCAGGTGAGAGAATCTGTCCACAGGACAACTATTAGTCATGCACTCCACAAATCTGGCCTTTATGGAAGAGTGGTAAGAAAGCCATTGTTGAAAGCCAGCCATAAGAAGTCTGGCTTGCAAGAAGCCATGTGGGGGACACTGCAAACGTGGAAGATGTTCTGGTCAGATGAGACCAAAGTTGAACTTTTTGGCCTAAAGGTGATATGTTGTGCGGCGGAAAACAAGGGTGGATTTGATTTAAATCAACTAGATTTTCGTTAAAATTTTTAAAGAGCAACTGTAAACTCTGTCCGGCGGTGGCTCCTCCTCTGACCCGCTGTTGACTCACCGACAGTCCCATTCACTTAAATGAGGCGGCTGGTGATGCGGCAGTTACAAGGTGAGGGACATGACGGCAGCAGGCGAGTGGATGCCCACTAACGGACGCTGCCATGGTGGATTTGAAATGACAGGTGCTCTTTAAAATGTAAGGACTTATTCTTGCTGGTAGTTAGAATCTTTCATATTTGCAAATAAAAAGAAAGGTTTCCCATTTAGAGAACTAAGCTGTCAGTTTAGTAAAACAGCGATATCAGAACCAATTCAATCATACAGTTTGTAGTGTACATAGATTTACAAAAACAATGGGATAAAGGAATATTCCTGAACTTTGTTTTATCTCATAGTTACTGTGAAATTGTGCGAATGCAGTGCATGTTATCTCAGCTTGCATTCATTGAATGAGTTTACCAAAAATGTAAATATTACAGAATATACAGCCTCATGCTACATAACTAAGCTTCATTTCATGCCGAATAAACAAAATTATTAGTGTATATTAAAAGGGGGTTGTAAATCCATGTGTTTATTCACCTTAATGCATCCTATCCCGGTCCCCTAGCTCCCCCTGTTTTACTCACCTGAGCCCCTTCGTTCCCTCGGGAGAGATGCGCTCACCTTCTCTGCCTGGGGTTCTCGGCTCTTGACTGGATAGATTGATAGCAGTGCAGCCATTGGCTCCTGCTGTCAATTATATTCAATGATGCGGCGCCGGGGCCAAGTCCAGCATTCTGTGTCTATGCACGCAAAGGCTGGACTCGGCAGCACGCCCGCAAGGTAACCACCAGGGAGAGCGCTTCTCCCGGGGGGTTTACTGATGCGAGGAAGAGCTGCGAGTGCTGCCGGGAGACCCCCAGAAGATGAGTTTCGGGGCCACACTGCAAAAAACGAACTGCACAGTGGAGGCACGTATGATTTTTTTTTTTTTTTTTTTTTTTTTTTTTTATAAAAAATAACAGACGGTTTACAAACACTTTCAATTGAATTTTTTTTTTTTTTGAGTAAAAAAGGGGAAGAAGAAGAAGATTTAAATCCACCCTGCGGAAAACTAACACTACACATCATCCCCACCGTGAAGGCAGCATCTTGTAGGGATGCTTTACTTCAGTAGGGACAGGAAAGCTGGTCACTAACAATACAGCCAGAGCTACAATGGAATGTTTTAGAACAAAGCATATTCATGTGTTAGAATGGCCCAGTCAAAGTCCAGATCTAAATCCAATTGAGAATCTGTGGCAAGACTTGAAAATTGCTTTTCACAGATGCTCTCCATCCAATCTGACAGAGCTTGAGATATTCATTCAAAGAAGAATGGGCAAAAATGTCACTCTACATGTGCAAAGCTGGTAGAGACATATCCAAAAAAATATATGCAGCTGTAAATGCAGGGAAAGGTGGTTCTACAAAAGTAGACTCAGGGGGCCGAATACAAATGCAGGCAGTTATTTTCAGAGATTTGTAAAACATTTTGAAAACCATTTATCATTTTCCTAAACCCTTTACAATTAATGTTCCACTTTGTGTTGGTTTATCACATAAAATACATGTTTTTGGCTGAAACATGACAAAATGTGGAAAATAGCCTTTGAGGCCCTGTTCACACCTAGAAATTGGGGATCACTGACTGAATCGTTGCGATTCCAAAACATGCTGCAATGCACGTGCATTTGTGTGCCATTCATTTTTATTTTTTAAAAAGGCACCTAAAAACACAGCATCATTTTACCACATTGCATGAAGCTTGTCACTCAAAAAGCAGGAGTTTCTTTAGCACAGCATGCCCACCCCCGTGCTTTTTATTTCTTAATTGTCTCATGAAATAGGATGTACAATGAGAGAACACTGGGCAGGAACCTATGATGAGATACACCCATCCTGTATACATCGACTGGCTACACAGAAACAGCATTCCTCCCAGGAAGTGATGTCACTAGCTTTCAATAACAACACCCACTGGCTGATTTTAGGCTCAAAAGGAAGTAGATATGAAGTCATGTGACGGCACTGGATTCTGCAAAAAAAAAAAAAAAAGATTTCTCATTTTGAGACATAAGGATGAACTTAGCTCACATTAATGATTGTAGGAGAGAATTTAAGTGGTGGTGGACTTCCACTTTAATTAAGCCAACAGGTTTAACCAACAAAAAGTAGAATAATGTGCTGGGTAATTCATAAACTAGAGAAAACTTTGGGAAGAACCCCAGAATCAGTCCTTAGGATGACCTAGTCATCAAAAATGCATAGACAAGTCTCCTTGACAGAAAGATCCCAGGGTTCACTAATGCCAAAATAATCACAAAAAAAAATTAAATAAAAATAAATAGTTATTAATGAAAACAACATTCCAGAGGCTCAAACTGAAGCTTGATGCGCCCGTGTAGAACCAGTCCCATTTAGGACAAGGCAATTGTAATGTGTTTTTTTTTTTTTCTCTGGCTAGAGCTTTACAAAGTCACAATTTCGTCCCAACATTTTTGTTCAAAGCGGCAAAGCAAGTTCTGTCAAAAGACATGGTGGTCTTCCACGAGTAAAGCATAAGATGACAGTGTACTTTAAAGGCCCCTTTCACACTTGTGCGGCTTCAAAGTCGCGCTATTTTACAGCGATTTCGCGGGCACGATTTTACAGCGATTCTACCGCTGATTTGCACGATTTTGCCACGATTTGGCATCAGTACGACTTTGCCACAACTTTGGCATTAACAAAATGAAAACATACATGGTTTGAGGCTTGTGCCTACAAAGTCGTACTGAAATTGTGTTTATATTATTCAGGTACGATTTGCATACTACTTGAGGGTTTAACATAGAGGTCTATGGACATCAATTCGCATGGAAGTTGGACCAAAGTAGTGCAAGGACTACTTTGAAGTCAGCACAACTTAAGCCCCTTTCACATTTATACGACTTGTCCCACGATTTTGTACCGCAAAAATCGTATGACAAGTCATTCTCCACGATTTTCAATGACTACCATTCATATTGGCACGACTTTAAGTCATGCCGACTTGAAAAGTAGTCCCTGCACTACTTTGGTCCAACTTCTATGCGAGTTGTACTCCATAGACCTCAATGTTAAACCCTCAAGTAGTATGCAAATCGTACCTGAATAATATAGACACGATTTCAGGACGACTTTGTAAGCACAAGCCTCACGCCATGTACAGTACCTGACCGAGAGATTGTGTTTCTCGCTGACAGGGTACTGTGCATGTCGCGCTGATCGGGAAAGGAAAACTTTTTTTTCCAGTTTTGCAATGAGCGACAGGCAGTGCCGACAGCTGTCTGATATGAATCATGAGGGGGGAACGTCGCGCCAAGTTTTAAAATGAAAAACGGCATGGGTTCCCCCGCAGGGGCATACCAGGCCCTTAGGTCTGGTATGGATATTAAGAGGAATCCCCTACGCCGAAGAAAATCAGCGTGGGGGTCCCCCCAAAATCCATACCAGACCCTCATCCGAGCACGCAGCCCGGTCAGGAAAGGGGGTGGGGACGAGCGAGCGCCCCCCCCTCCTCAAAGCACCTTGTCCCCATGTTTATGACGACAAGGGCCTGGTCCCGACAACCCTGGCCGTTGGTTGTCGGGGTCTGCAGGCTTATCGGAATCCGGGAGCCCCCTTTAATGAGGGGGCCCCCATATCTCGGGCCCCCACCCTTTGTGAATGAGTATGGGGTACATTGTACCCCTACCCATTCACCTAGGGAAAAAAAAAAAAAAAAAAAAAAAAAAAAAAAAACTTTGGCATTAACCATTCTCAGCTTGTGCTTACAAAGTGGTACTGAAATTTTGTCTATATTATTCAGGTACGATTTGCATGCTACTTGAGGGTTTAACATTGAGATCTATGGATCAACTCACATGGAAGTTGGACCAAAGTAGTGCAGGGACTACTTTGAAGTCGGCACAACTTAGACATGCCAATATGAATGGTAGTCATTGAAAATCATGGAGAATGACTTGTCATACAATTTTGCAGTACAAAATCGTACAAGTGTGAAAGGGGCGTAAGTGAACGTAAACCTCAGACATAAAATATGAAAAATAAATAACAACCCACACACAGTACCATGTACTTGTGTCTCTCCAAAGCTCTGAGCATCATTTCTCTCCGCTGCCTGATTCTTCCATTACCAGCATTACTTAGTTCTGACAAGGGGCTGAGGGTGGAGGAGACCGTGAGCAGCCTTTCCTCAAAGCACCCTAACCATGGTGAGGGCATGTGGCCTGGTCCCTTAGTAGCCATGAGCGTATAATAGAAGTGTCCCCAGATGCTGATGACTGAAAGATCAAAGCTTTTCATTAAACTCTGTGTGGCAGCGCATGGCAACTTATTTCTGTACATTGTGAAAACACTGCAATAAAATTTATGCCTGGATCATTTTATTGCAGCACACATGGCATTGTGTTTGAAGCAAACCTCCAGATTTTTAGTGCAAGATACTTAGTTTAGCATGCTTTCGATTATCAATACTTATTGTTTAGTGAAAAGACTAATAAAAAAAAAAAAAAAAAGGGGGTACCATTTGTTAGGAGTATGCAACACTAACATTTGAACCGAAGCTATGCAAAAAGTACCTCGCAAGCCAAATCCCACAGAAAACTACAGCAAAACTAATAAAGACACCAATTCAGCCACATCCACTTGACCTAACTGATACACAACGTTTACGCTCCATGCACACTGAAGCTCATAAACGGCTGTTTTTGGGAGTTTGAGCATTTTGTTAACAGCCCATAAACTCCCCTCTGTTATCCTATGTGTCCATGCACACAGACATTTATCAGCAGTGGAGTTTATGGGCTGTTGTCTGAACGCCGTAAAATCGCGATCAGGAGCTGGTTTTTCCTGACCGAAAAAAAAAAAAAAAAAAAAAAAAACCAACAACCACACACACGCTAATAACGCTGATGCAAAGACAGTAAAAAAAAAAAAAAAAAAAAAAAAAAGAAGGTTGAAAGACTCACTGCAAAGCTACTGTCGCTTTTTAGAACGATATTTTAACATCCAGTGTGCATGGAGCCTTAAAGTGGAGTTCCACCCACTTTTACAACTCTTCAGCATCCCTCACTAAACTGTGCACTGTAAACAAATTGGATATTTTTTTATTTTTTTTCTCAACACCTACTGTATATCTGCTGTATTAATTTTTCACTTCCTCTTCCCTGGTCGCGGCCCATCGCATCATTTCCTGTTTGCAATGCCTTCTGGGAAGGGGCAACTTCCTTTGAAACTGCCGTTGCTATGGAAACCTATTACACTGCTTGTGCTGCACTGAGCACGTGCGAGATCTGCAAGGATGAGATCCAGGAAGAAATACAGTCTGGCTTCAGATGCCCACACTTAAGATGGTCACGGCCTGCTGTAAGTTTATAAAATAACAAACTACTGCTATAAACTAACAAAACAGGCCTTAGTTTACAGACTAACTTTACTAGAATACATTAAGCTTGTGTATTATAGGGGTATTTTTATTTAAAAAGTATAATTTCGGCCGGAACACCACTTTAAACATAAGGGAAGCTGAACAGGATTAATATCATATACAGAAACAAAAAAAGACAGAATACATGACATATGAACAGCAATGTTCCTCAACCTTTTTTTTCAGTCATAGCACTCTTTAATAATATGCAAAACATCAGGGTGCCCCAGGTGAATTATACCTTGTTTTTTTGTATAACATATTTGAACTTCAATTGTGATTAAAATGTTAAAGATCTAAACTTAAGCTACTTTCACACTGAGGCGCTTTACAGGCGCTAAAGATAGCGCCTGCAAAGCACATAAAAAGTGCCTCTCCAGTGTGAAAGCCCGAGTGCTTTCACACTGGAACGGTGCGCTGGTAGGATGCTCCTGCCCATTGAAATCAATGGGAAGTGCTGCTGCAGTGGCACGGATAGAGAATATATATATATATATATATATATATATATATATATATATATATATATATATATATATATTCTCAAATGTAGAGCTTCAAAGACACCCCCACTCGCTGGTTCTTCTTTTTAAGGGCTTTGTTTGGCCATTTTTATTAAAAGCAAGTTCAGCAAACATCATAGGTTTCCCTCACAGGGGCTTTCAGCATTCTTTTCCATAAAAAAAAAAAAATAAATAAAATAAAACACAAACATTCAGCCTAGTTGGCTCTCACTTGCAGCACTGGCCTTACACTCCAGGCCCTTGTCTGTCCCATACAGACTGTTTCACCAACCAACCACCTTGGTGCATATAGCTAGCAGCCTCTTGTTGCTCTGGCTCCAACATGGAGCCCTCCCGACTCCTGGTCCTCATACTTTTTATCTGCCATGGTCAGGTTACTACAAAGGGTCGGTTCACACTGGGACGACTTGGGATCCGACTTGTACGCCCTCAAGTCGCCCCAAAAAGAGATTCACATTTAAGTGAATGGGAGCGTCTTAATAGACACTACTGAAGTCGCTCCGACTTCAGAGCGTACTCCCTGTACTACTTGGATCCGACTTGGTAGGCGACCTGTACCATAGAAATCAATGGAAGTCGCCTCCAAGTCGGATCTCTCTCTCAAAGAGAAGCGACTTTGCAGGGAAAACCCCTCCCTCCCAGAGAGCTGATTGTCCTGTGATTGGCCACAGCCGAAGTCGCCTGTCCTGGAGGCGACTTGAAGTCGCGTTGTAATTTGCTAAAGTCGCGTTGAAGTCGCCGTGCAAAGTCGCGTTAAAGTCGCGTTAAAGTCGCGTTAAAGTCGCGTTAAAGTCGCGTTAAAGTCGCGTTAAAGTCGCGTTAAAGTCGCGTTAAAGTCGCGTTAAAGTCGCGTTAAAGTCGCGTTAAAGTCGCGTTAAAGTCGCGTTAAAGTCGCGTTAAAGTCGCGTTAAAGTCGCGTTAAAGTCGCGTTAAAGTCGCGTTAAAGTCGCGTTAAAGTCGCGTTAAAGTCGCGTTAAAGTCGCGTTGCCCCTGTGTGAATCGAGCCTTAAAGCCCAGCACACACCTGACCAATCATAATGCTGGCCCCAGGACTAGGGATTTTATCCCACCTGGATCTCTCAGAAATCCCTGAGCTCCAGGTCCCAACGTGGAATTTAAAAAACAGTGAAGAAACTGAAAGGCCAGTTTCCTCTTCATGTTAGATGCTCCCTGGAGCCCCTCAACCCGTCTGGTTGAGAATTCTGGTTCACAGCCTCCATCGAGACCCCGGCAGGGCAACGCTCTGCGAAAAATATATTATATATGGAGATACATATTTATACACACACACGTTTTTCTAAAATTGCTTGCAGACCGCCTCACGTCGGAGTATGACTGGTTCTCCTGTGCCGGATCACGTATCTAGTGGGTAAACCAGCACTTCTGGGTAGTAGGGATGCTCCAGCTGTGACAGAGCTCGGTCATTGTAAACCGTACAAAGCTCTGTCCAGTCACCTTCTCACCCAATGTCATTAGTCTCCACTACTGATCACTGTATTAGGGTCACTCATACCCACAAAAGGACAGATTAATATATAACACACAAAAACAAGTTTAGTGCAAACCAATCAATATAAGCTTACTGGGATTTTTTTTTTTTTTTTTTTTTTTACCAAAACATATGTAGCAGGGAACATGGTTTATTTTTTTATTGGATAGGTTTTATAATAGAAAAGTAAAAATACTGTTTACAAAAATTTTTGATCTTTTTTCGTTTATAGCGCAAAAAAATCCAGTAGGGACCAAATACCACCAGAAGAAAGCTCTATTTGTGTGAAAATAAATGCTATAAAATGTAATTTGTGAAACTGTTGTAACTAATGTTAACCCCACCTTGAATAGAAGAATGATAATCTAAATGAAAGCCATTTAACAAAAAAAAAAAATAAAAATAAAAATAAAAAAAAAACCACACACGCATCTGGAATAGATCTGGAGGACGTTTTTGTGGTGTGAACAAGCATGAAGACCTTGTAGCTCTGAAACTGGCCATACTCCCATGGGAGTCTATGCCAGAAGTTGGTGAAATTCCTGTCTTAGACAGGTATCTGCACCCCCCTCCTCCCTGAAAGGTGCCAAATGTGACACCGGAGGTAGGGAGGGTTCCGAAAAGCGGAAGTTCCATTTTTGTGTGGAACTCAGCTTTAAAGTGTTACTAAACCCAGGACCCTGCATTCACTATATCTGGTCTCCCACATTACACAGAACATGGAAATGCAGTTTAGTAAATATAAACTGCTCAACACCTTTTCTCATCAGCTGTAGATAGCAGTCTTGTGACTTATCAGTGGCCAGCCGAGTACTGGGTAAAGCTTGTAGGAGTTTTTATTCTCTTCTGGGCTGTCCATGACTGGTGGTCGGTGCATGATCACTGACCACCAGTCTGGGCAGTGCCGATCACATGCACCTGCTCTGCCAAGTTTATCACAACATTGTTTAGCGCCGAGATAAAAATAAACATTGCATCATGTTGTTCTTTTAGATCAAAAGGGATGAACTTCAGTCTATAAATGAGGTCAGCTTAACCACTTAAATGTCTTTAAGTGGTTAAACTGACCTCATTTACAGACTGAAGTGCATCGCTTTTTCTGACATTTGTTGCTTACAAGTTAAAATCAGTATTTTTTTGCTAGAAAATTACTTAGAACATACCCACTCACAAAACTGAGTAAACACCTCACATTTTTGTAAATATTATATATCTTTTTATATAACGCTGAAGAAATGACACTTTGCTACAATGTAAAGTAGTGAGCGTACAGCTTGTATAACAGTGTAAATTTGCTGTCCCCTCAAAATAAAACACACAGCCATTAAGGCTAAACCACTGGCAACATTTTTTATTTTCAATGTACTTAATGATACTATATTCACTTTATTATAGATCATAATAATCTAACCCTCAAGCTCCCGAAGAAGCAAGTCAATATGTGAAACATGTTGAGCATGTTGCTGAGCTGAACTTAACCATACCTCTTTTGGTCACTAAGAGATGTTTGCATAATAGGACTTGTCAGCAGTCCTGTAGTATCCATTTCCACTGATCTGGGGATCCCGACTTACAACCTGTGAGAGGGTTTGGTGTCATTAGCTCAACAGAATAGGGTGTTTTAGTGATTTGTCAAATTCATGTTGTGCGATTTTTAGATACTTTGTAATTTAATAAAATATTTTATATTTACTTCTTAAGCCCCGTACACACGGTCGGATTTTCCGACGGAAAATGTGTGATAGCCCGTGTGTGGGCTCCATCACACATTTTCCATCGGATTTTCCGACCCACAAAGTTTGAGAGCAGAATATAAAATTTTCTGACAACAAAATCTGTTGTCGGAAATTCTGATCGTGTGTACACAAATCCGACGGACAAAGTGCCACGCATGCTCAGAATAAATAAAGAGATGAAAGCTATTGGCCACTGCCCCGTTTATAGTCCCGACGTACGCGTTTTACGCCACCACGTTTAGAACGATCGGATT
This sequence comes from Lithobates clamitans, assembly GCA_037952925.1. NCBI lineage: Eukaryota > Metazoa > Chordata > Amphibia > Anura > Ranidae > Lithobates > Lithobates clamitans. The sequence goes on along the minus strand of JBBGZY010000240.1, from coordinate 6,526,609 downwards.
TTACGACAACTTTGTGTGACCATGTGTATGCAAGACAAGTTTGAGCCAACATCCGTCGGAAAAAATCCTAGGATTTTGTTGTTAGAATGTCCGAACAAAGTCCGACCGTATGTACGGGGCATTAGTGTGGTGACATTAAAATCCCATATTTGCTTGAAATTTTGTTACTATGTCCCCCAAGGGATGAGGCACCATGTATAATTCAATGTTCGCAAGACCACTATGCATTGACATTCCATACATCATTTAACCACTTGCTTACTGGGCACTTAAACCCCCCTCCTGCCCAGACCAATTTTGAGCTTTCAGCGCTGTCGCACTTTGAATGACAATTGCGCGGTCATACAACATTGTACCCAAATGAAATTTTTATCATTTTTCCCCCACAAATAGAGCTTTCTTTTGGTGGTATTTAATCACAGCTGGAGTTTTTATTTTTTGCTAAACAAACAAAAAAAGATGGAAAATTTTGAAAAAAAAAAAAATCATGTTTAATAGTTTGTTATAAAATTTTGCAAACAGGTCATTTTTCTCCTTCATTGATATGCACTGATGAGGCGGCACTGGTGGGCACTGATAGGCTGCACTGATGGGCACGGATAGGCACAGATAAGGCGGCACTGATAGGCACAGTTAAGGCGGCACTGATAGGCACAGTTAAGGCGGCACTGATAGGCACAATTAAGGCGGCACTGATGGGGACAGATAAGGCGGTACTGATGGGCACAGATAAGGCGGCACTGATGGCCACGGATGGGCGGCACGGATAGGTGGCACGGATAGGTGGCACAGATAGGTGGCACAGATAGGTGGCACAGATAGGGGGCACAGATAGGGGGCACTGATGGGGGGCACTGATGGGGGGCACTGATGGGCGGCACTGATGGGCGGCACTGATGGGGGGCACTGATGGGCACTTATGGGCACTGGTAGGTGACACTGATAGGTTGCACTGATGTGGGTGCTGATGGGTGGCACTGATGTGGGTGCTGATGGGTGGCACTGATGGGTGGCACTGTGGGCACTGATGGATGGCACTGTGGGCACTGATGGGTGGCACTGTGGGCACTGATTGGTGGCACTGTGGGCACTGATGGGTGGCGCTGATTGATGGCACTGTGGGCACTGATGGGTTAATCTGGTGGGCACTGGTAGGCAGCACTGCTGTGTTACAAGATCGCCGTGATCGGGACTGATGTCCCGATCACGGCCGCCGGTGATCGGGTTTTTTTTTTCCTCCTCACGCTGTCAGCGCGAGGAGGAAAATAGCCGATTACCGGCTCTGTTTACATCACATGATCAGCTGTCATTGGCTGACAGCTGATCATGTGGTAAGGGGTTGGGACCAACCCCTTACTCTGATCTGTGATCAGGCGAGTCTCATAGACTCGCTGATCACCGAGCGCGCCGCGCGCGCCCTGCAGGGGGCGCGCAGGCCGCTCGTGCACGGGACGACGTCAATGGACGTAGTCCCGGCAATTAAGATCCGCGCTGTTGCCGTCATTTGGCAATGGCCCGGATCTGAAGCAGTTAAACAGTAAAGTTAGCCCAATATTATTGTATACAGTAAAACCTTGGATTGTGAGCATAATTTGTTCCAGAAATATGCTTGTAAAAGCACATTTCCCCATAAGAATGGAAACTCAGATGATTCGTTCCACAACCCTTTATTCATAGATCTTTCAGTTTATAGTCCATTTAAAAGATTATAGCAATGTGATAGGTTGTGTAACCATAAAATGTCCATTCACAAATGGCAGCCTCCACAAGGGGATTAGATGCAAAAGCCAGCAGGAGCTACAGAGTATAAAAGAAGAAAGGCACCTCCAAGTGTGTTACATTTAATGAAGGTACAACATTTAGCAACTCACAAGTTTGAGGATTAAAAGAGGTGCATGACACAGGCATCCGGAGTAAAGCTGTTCACATAGATCATCTCCCACACCACGGGCTCTCACCGCTGTCAGTCTGCAATCGTGACCAGGAAGACTACTCTGCAGTAGAGCAATCTGAAAGCGAGGCTTGAAGTGCTCCTGGAGTGCAGCGTGGAAAGGATGATGTCAATGGCGGTGCGGAGGATGGTCTATGTGAACAGCTTTACTCCGGATGCCTGTATACTTAGATATGCCCTGTTTTAATCAACCATGTGAGTTGCTAAAATGTTGTACCTTCATTAACCACTTCCCGACCGCCGCACGACGATGTACGTCCTAAGTTTGAACGGGGATATCGTTGTTATGGCAGCAGCTAGCTGCCATAACCCCAGTATCCCCGTTTTCGTGCGGCGGCCGGCTTTCAGATAAAAGTGGTCCCTGCGGCGGATTCGCCGCGAGATCACTTTTATCGGTGGCGGGAGAGGGGCCCCCCCCCCTCCCGCCGCGATCCGGTGCCCTCCGCCGCTTACCGGAGCCGTCGGTAGCGTCCACTCCCGTGGTGTGTCTGAAGACAAGTGAGCCCAAGATGGCGCTCACTCGTCTCCATGACACTGCTGGGCGGAAGCGACGTCAAAACGTCACTTCCGTCCACGCCTCTTAAAAGGCATATTTTTTCAAATGTCATTTTTACAAAATTACTTTTTTTTTTTTTTTTTTTTTTTTATTTCATTTTAGTGTAAATATGAGATCTGAGGTCTTTTTGACCCCAGAACTCATATTTAAGAGGTCCTGCCATGCTTTTTTCTATTACAAGGGATGTTTACATTCCTTGTAATAGAAATAAAAGTGACACAATTTTTTTTTTTTTTTTTTAAAGTGTAAAAATAAATAAAATATTCTAAAATAAATAATAAAAAAAAATTTTTTAAAACCCCCCCCTGTCCCGACGAGCTCGCGCGCAGAAGCGAACGCATACGCGAGTAGCGCCCGCATATGAAAACGGTGGTCAAACCACACATGTGAGGTATCGCCGCGACCGGTAGAGCAAGAGCAATAATTCTAGCCCTAGACCTCCTCTGTAGCGCAAAATATGCAACCTGTAGAATTTTTTAAACGTCGCCTATGGAGATTTTTGAGGGTAAAAGTTTGACGCCATTCCACGAGCGGGCGCAATTTTCAAGCATGACATGTTGGGTATCAATTTACTCGGCGTAACATTATATTTCACAATATAAAAAAAATTTGGATAACTTTACTGTTTTATTTTTTTATTCAAAAAAGTGAATTTTTTCCAAAAAAAGTGCGCTTATAAGACCGCTGCACAAATACGGTGCAAAAAAAAGTATTGCAATGACCGCCATTGTATTCTCTAGGGTGTTAGAAGAAAAACCATATATAATGTTTGGGGGTTCTAAGTAATTTTCTAGCAGAAAAACCTGTTTTAAACATGTAAACACCTAAAATCCAAAACGAGGCTGGTCTTAAAGTGGTTAAATGTAACTATATTGCTACACTTAGGAGGTGCCTCTCTTCTCTTTTATATCGAGTTGCAATGTGACTTTACTTGTTTATCAAGACATGACTTGTATATCAAGTCAAAATTTTTTTAAAACATTTTGCTTGTCTTGCAAAACACTCTCAAACCAAAGTTTTACTGCAATGTGAAAGATGTTAGAATTAGGATCACAATTCTCGGCCTAAGAAAAGGAGGGGAGGGGGGGGGGGGGGGGGGGGGAAATCGCAAATTTTCATTTTATTCAGAATATTGCAGCTCTACCATTAACACCTCTGTTTATTATCATTTTTAGGGCCTGTGTCAACAGGCTTTTGTTGGTTTCAGACAAGTTTACTTAACCCCTTGATGCCGAAGTAACGCAGATATCCAGCCGTCGGCTTCAAGGGCTCATACCGGCAGTTGCAGGTATCAAATATATTTTAATATTATATATTTAATTTTTTTAAAGAGTGGACAGTCGACATTCGTGTAATAACTGATGCAGCTAAAAAGTCACTCAGCTGTTATTACAAGCAGTGGAAAGGGAATGTTCCCCACTCCCACCTTTTCTAGCAAAAAATACTGATTTTAAACTTGTATGCAACAAGTGCCAGAAAAAAGGTTTAGGCATGAAGGGGTTAAAATCTGCTAGAAGCTGGTCAAAAGAAGGTAAATGTATCCGTCAGTGAATTGTGAATGATTTCCTAAATGCCTCAAACTTATGCCACTGACACAGTCAACTGAATGTACAATATCCTTTAAAGTTAACAGAACTACTGTAAGTAATTAGTAGACAAAGCTAACCAAGTGATTCAGTTAGCACCAATTTAGACAGGGAACTGTACAGATTGTTTAGTGTATGGTCAGCCTTGACAGCCTGCTCTGTAATAATTTTGCACAGAGCAGCCCCGATTCTCCTCTTCTGGGGTCCCCCACCGATGCTTCCGGCTCCTCCTGCCTTCAGAGTGCCCCAACAGCAGGCTGCAAAATCTACTATAAAGCACCCCTATAGTAAGGTAAAAAAAAAAAAAAAAAAAAAAAACACAACACACCTTCTACCTTTAGAACCACTCACTTCCTTCCCAGGACTACATGTCCCATGAGGCATTGCTCCTCACACATTCACATGCTCTTAGGCACTTACTGATGTGTATCAAAGGTGTACTGAGCTGTAGGTGTGCTGCATTGTATTTCCTGATATGTAAACAAATAATGCATTCTGTATGCAGGCCAAGTAATCGGGTGGCCGATTAATGGATTATGAAAATAGTTGTCAACTATTTTCTACAATCGATTAGTTGTTTTGGCCCTAATGCGTACCCCCATAGCAAGGGGGAAGAGGAGCCAAAAGTATCGGGGGGGGGGGGGACCACAGAAGAAGAGGATCGGGGCTGCTCTGTGCACTATTGCACAGAGTAGTCAAGTCTAACATGTTTAAGGACAGAACAATAAACTAGAAGGAGAGTGTAAACTTTAATCCAATCTTAAATGTTGTCTGCCCATTGCCACCACATACATTTCCTAAAACGTTGCAACGTAAACACTTTTTTTATGTGGTCACAAAGCACCAACTCTTCTGGAGGGCCAATAAATGAGCTGAACCACAAAGAGCAGCGATGTCTTCCTCCAATATCCACTAGAGCAGAGATATGCAATTAGTGGACCTCCAGCTGTTGCAGAACTAGAAGTCCCATGAGGCATAGCAAGACTGACAGCCACAAGCGTGATACCCAGAGGCATGATGGGACTTGTAGTTTAGCAACAGCTGGAGGTCCGCTAACGGCATATCCCTGCACTAGGAGGTTGTCAGCAGAGAGCGATAAAACCCACCAGCAGCACTGAACTCAGCGAGAGAGCTGGAGCTATGCAGTAAAAGAAAAAAAAACAAAAAAAACAAACCACCACAACAAACACACACTAAAAATCAAAGTTTTTAGATTGGAATTTATTAGAAAATATAGATGAGGCAAAATTGAAAGTTAGGTAAGAGTAAAAACATATGGCAGTCACTTCAAGGAGAATAATTTACGATAGATAGAGATATTTTATATATATATATATATATATATATATATATATATATATATATATATATATATATATAAATTTAAAAAAGAATCTGCAATACATACAGGGAAAATCCATAAAAATCCCCCCACCTCTCCCAGCCCCCTTTAAAGCATCCTACCAGCTGTACAATATACGTTACCTTGTCAAATTGGTTATACTAACTTGAGTCCCTCCACCCAGGTCCCACACTGATGCCAGTCCAGCATGGCATGTTAAAAATTCACTAAAACTAAAAACATATATCTCCGTACAGACTATCCCTACAAACACTAAGCAGCTAGCACCAATATGTGTTTCACTCACATATACAATAAGACAAACTTGTGCAAACTGAACATATACAACAAAAAATACTACAATTGTGCAATGTTAAATAAATGCAAAGATGTGCTTCACATGCGATATCAAATGCCCTCAATAATGAAAAAACAATCCTCCAAACTTTTTTTCTACTGTATCACAAGATGGTGTTTGGAAGATTGTTTTTTTTTTTTTTTTCACAACAGAGGGCATCTGATGACACGCGAAACAAGTTGTGTTGGCATTTAACATTGCACAATTGTATTGAATGTGTTGATTTTGCACATACTGCATCTAGCTCTGCTAAAAATTGCCTTTAGTTATCTTCTGGAACAGCGATGTAGTGGTATGTCGCTGGACTTCAGGTGGTAATCCACTTAAGAACCGAGCCTCTTTTTAAGATTTGTTGTTTACAAGTAAAAACTTTTATTTGCTAGAAAATTACTTAAAACCCCCAAACATTATACATTTTTTTTCTAACAGCCTAGAGAATAAAATTGTGTTGTAAACATCCCTTGTAATAGAAAAAAAAAAAATGCATGACAAAAAGAGACCTCAGATCTCATATTTACACTAAAATAGCAATTTAAAAAAAAAAAAAAAAAAAAAAAAAAAAAATGGCCCTTTAAGAGCTATGGGAGGAAGTGACGTTTTGACGTGGCTTTCGCCCTGCAATGATATGGAGACAGGTGGGGGCCATCTTCCCCCTCACTCGTCTCCATGTCACACAAGGGACAGCATCCGATCGCCTCCGCTGACGGCCCCGGTAAGCGGCGGGCCCTCTCCCGCCGCTGATAAGTGATCTTGCTGCAAATCCGCCGCAGAGACCACTATTAAAATCGGAAAGCGGACCGCCGTTTTTTTTTTTTT